>CM055403.1:90275978-90291510 GCA_029228625.1 Pseudolycoriella hygida
GCAATCCAAGAATTAAGGGAAGTTTTTTTTCGAATTTCACTTTTTCAGGTTTCAGGTCAGGCCAAAACTCTGCAACTAGTTTTTATCATTTCAATTTTTCACAATTTTGTTTTGGTTACCGACTGCATTTAATTGTTTATCAAAAAAATTGGTTGTGACGGACACTCATTTCCACTTTTTTAAAGAAAGTTTACGGACACTCATTTCTATTTTTCCAAAGAGGTCACCGACACTCGTTTCCACACAATTTTTTACATTAGACTCTTGACTTTCAGTCAAAGGAATAAGGCTAAACGAAACAGCTTTCCCTGCTAAAGACAAAAAAGATTAAGCAATAGATAGATAGATAGATAGATAATTTTATTTAGCGTCAATCTAATCCAGACTGACGAGTACAGATACAATTGTACAACAATGAATTACAATAAGTTACAAATTCACATATAAATTACGTTACAGAACATTCCATTGACGAAATTTGCTATCAGGTAAGTCAGTAAGCTTTCGTTTAAAAACAGCACGAGGGATTGTCGGATCGATGAGATTTGCTACACAGTTGAAAATGTTGCAAGCTTGCTCAAAGGGAGAATGCAATGAGTGGTCGGTTTTGAAAATCCGTGATTTCAATGACACAGACTAAAGGATAAAGCAGGGATCCATCTAGTTCCTGCACGCAAGATACAGTAGAACACGTTCTTCGAAATCTAGAAATCGAAACTAGAGAGTACGCTTGAACGTATCATTTTCTTGAAATAAAAATTTGCGTGCTTTCTTGTTGAAGGTTTACTGAATACTGATATCTAAATTGGAAAATTTTTTAAAGAACGTAAAAATAAAAAACGATTCAGTTAAGTGACCGTCGCATAACTTATTAGTTGAATTCAATTTCCAAAAACTTGTTAGTGGCAGGACGGTTATTTAACTAAAAAGTTGAAAGTAAGAAACGAGCTAGTAACTTTTTCGTTAAATAACCGTCATGCAGCTAATAAGTATTTCTTTGACTTATTGGTTATAAGACGGTTATATAACTTATTCGTCCAAAAATTACTTCTTGGTGATCGGACTGTCTTATAACTAATAAGTAAAAATTTATTTTTTAACTTATTTGTTATAAAACCGTCTTTAAACTAAAAAGTAAATTGACACAAAAATAAATCGAACTAATTTGTTAAATGACGGTTATTTAACAGAAAAGTTATATAACTAATTAGGCATTTTTCTAACCTAAGTTATAAAATGTTACTTGGGATGGCCAATTTGTTTACATACATTCATCCAAAAGTGGCAACACCGAATTGGAATATATTCATTGTGTTTTAAACCCTCAAAAATAACTCTCAAAAGACATAATTGTAAACTTTCGAGATTGGAAAGATTGTATTTCTTGCAGGAGAGATGAAAAAAAATAAAAGGTCAAAAACGCTCCACCCTAATATATATATATTTATTCATCAATAAATCATATACATCTATGGTTGCCACCGCTGACACAGCATACTATTCAAGTATTGTTATTTAAAGTTATTGCATTTAGAATTTTGATATTATTTCATTGGGTCATAAATATGATTATTATATGAGCCATTCCACTCAAAAGTTGAAAATAAAAAAGTGGATGACCTGGGAACCACGTTTTCCGGTTAAACCGTTCGTCTGATAATGTATCTTTTGTATGAGAGGCTTATAGATAAGGTTTTTCCTGAAAAATGTGTCAAATATCACAACTCTCGCACCTTTGTACGCTTCAGGAGATTGACACGGTTCCCAGGTCATATACAAAATTCTTTGCATGGAATTGCCCATATATTTTACAACTACCACGTAAAGCTTCTATAGCCTTAACTGTGCAATTACGTCCTCATTAAATTGGATTAGAAATTGCCGAAAGGGCAATATTGAAAAACCGGTCTGAAGCAATGGCGTAAAAAATCTCTTCAAGCCCTTAAAATATGCCCAAATTTAGAACCAACCTAGAGCACTTAAGAGAGGCCTCTGACCCATACCTTCACGGACAAAAAAGTTCAACTCTTTATTCTCTACAACACTGCGCAAAAAACCTCATTATCAAAGGAATATACACGAAAAAAAAAACACGCTAAGGACTCTATGTCTCGAACCACTCGACAGATTTTCACTAATTTCATTTTTGTGTTTTTTGACGTCCACATCTCTCATTCAAAATCTTGAAGAGCGATTTCCGTTCTACTTTTGCAGTGATATAAGCGATATAAGTGAAAAAGGTCTACCATTACCTTCAAAAAACAACGTTTTTCACCACTTGTTCGACCATAACTTTGGAAGTTCTCAACCGATTTTGCCAAAATTTAATTTCGTAATCAATTTTCTGATTATCTTTCGGGAAAAAAAAGATTTTCAAAATCGGATAAGATTTACCCGATTTATGTCGAAAAAACACGTTGGACGCTGCTACAGACTCAGTTGTTGGGCCCTGGCTGTGTCCAAAAGCTCAAAATCAAAAAAGTTTCTTCCATAAGTTGTAAGGCATGCCAAGGCCTTTCAAACAAATAAAAAATAATAAAATCGGAGAAGATATAGTTGAGTTGTGGACAAAAGACCAAAAATCACTTTTGCCTGTGCTGAGGACTCAAGTGTGCCTCATGTCGGTTCTAAGGTCGACCCTAACCAAAAACAATTTTTTTGCTATGTTGCAGAGCAAATTGTGGGTAACATTTTTGTCTATGGAAGTATGTGTCCGAGGCCTTTACTTATGGCCCTATGTCAGAACTAAGGTCGGTCCTAGCCCAAAAAATTGTTTTTTTGCTATGTTGTAGAAAAAATTGAGTAGAACATTGTTGGGGGTCAATTTTGTTCTTTAGGAAAATATTTTTACACCGTTTCTTCGGATGGCTTTTTCAATATTGCCCTATCTGCAATTTCCGATACAATTTAATGTGGACGTAAGGCAATATTTACTTAAATACGTTCGAGTCTTTTCGTAGCACCAACTCTGTTTGTCACATCTATTCTGATACCCTGCATTTGTTTTATTATATGTTTTTCTCTAATCTAAATTGGCGCATTGCAGATCAAAATCGAAGCACACCGTAGTGCTTCATAGTGCACCCTGGAGCATCGTAGTGCAACGTTTTGCACCGTAGTGCACTGAAATGCACTGATTTGCACCAAGTCAGGTGCACCAAGGTGCTATGAGGTGCAGTGACAAAGGATTTCATAGTATAGATGTGGATGTGGGTATAGAAACTAGTATGGCTTAGAACCGAATCAACCAGATTCTTCCGAGGAAAGTCGTTCGGATATTGAACAAAAGAAGATTTTGAAAGCTTTCGAAAGCTCCCAATGTTCTTTGTCCGAACGAATTTTCGCGGAAGAATTTGGTTAATAGGGGAATGCCGTTTCTCCCCATCAATGTGTTTTACCAGCAGGCATTTTTTTGGACCAAATGCTTAACGTGAACGGAATTCACGCCTAACGGTAGCTTGCATTTTACCATTAGATTTTCTTCTGGTGTTAATTATATCAGCGCCTAAAGTTAGACTCAGATATTTGTACACAGAGTACATCGAATACGGGTGACGTCATATTTGTCATTCTTCTATGTACGATTCGTTGCGGCACCTAATTCACAACTACCCATATTATGAAGTCTGGGTGAGCCTAGGAACGTTACTTTCATGCTATACATGAAGAAAAATCCTATAAAGGATTTGTTCCTACCAGGATTAAACCCGGATATTCTTGGTGGAAAGCCAGTACGTTACCACTGAGCTAACCTGTTCTTCGTGTTTATATATGTTATAACATAAATTCGCGATAGAGGCAGCAAGATTTTGAGATACATGGTACTCCGCTGAGGTTCGCATAATTTGCGCTCAATTTAATGGCTAATACCCATTCTCTACGTCATGGATGGCCCCTTACATATGTTTTAACATATTTAGACCCGTACGAATAACAAAATTCTTCGAAAATCGGTCTTTACTTGAGTTATCGTATTGACAGTCGGACAAAATTTTGTGTGCAGATTTGTGTTATATTTAGACCTCAAAATGAAGTTACTATTCAACTCCTGGCTGAAAATCGTTAGCAAGAACACTTTTTTATTCGAATTGTGAATTTTATTTTCTATTTTTAAAATACAACACGAAATTATTTTGGAACACCGTAGAGCATTTTTTTGCTCATTTCTACTACAATATTACATTGCCATTTCTAATTTACTGATTCTAATTTCGGATGTACAATTCTAAACTTGTGCCGTGAAAGCATTGACTGTCTGACAAAAGCCATTAACGTTATGAGCACCGAGAGCCAAAACCCTATCATTATCGTGAACAACCATATTGATCGAAGCCTTCGTATTGATGTTATACATATAGAAATTGGAGTTATTTGCCAGTGTAACCATGTTCCGTTGACAGTCCTCAGTGTTTAAGCAAGTTTGGTCATAATCTAAAAAGATCTTGAATTTAGTCGATGTGTTATACAAATATTTATACGAAAATCTCACTGTTAAAGAAGTTATACATTCCTGCACCGTAAAGATAAATGTTGGAACATCTCTTTGCGATAAGTGCATAAGACAAAGGACATCGGAAATCTGCAGCTGTGCAATGGCTGTAAGTAGGATCACTAAACACAGGGTTTGGAGTGAATGGGGCTGGAGCTCTTGGTGCAGGTTGCCAATAAGGAGTTTCCGATTGAATCATAGTCATGAAGATATTTCTGGTGCCAGTCAATTGGTATTGAGAGAAGACATTATGTTCGGATTGTGTTCCGTAGAGCCAAACGGGTCCATCGAGTGATTCGACCTAATTTAAACAAAAAAGTTTCGCTCAGTAAAGACTTTCGTGTAACCTTTAAGAAGTGTTACGTACTACAACACCACGTCCGGTATAGATGGAAATTTGTCCCTGGGCCAAATGGTTATCGAGATCATGATCTGCAGTCCATGCCCAAACATTTTCGAAGTATCCTGAGCCAGTAGCACTAATGTGAAGCAATGTATGAACACCTTGGCAATGTCTTACAGCACCTTGGCCTTTAGGACATTGTGGCACCTTATGAAACACTCAATTTTATAATAGCGGAGATTTTTTTCAATGAGAATCATACTTGAAGGTTAGAACCGGTAGTACCGCCCACACGGAAATGAGAGTCCCACATTCCAGCTCCTCCTTGACTTCCCTGTCTAATATTCCATTGAACTAAGATAGCTCCAGGTTGGGCTCCCTTTGTAGCAAACATCAAATCTGTGATCTCTACATTTCCATGTTGTCCTGGTTCTAATCGTAAATAAACAACACAAAGTTAGTAGTTATTACACGCAAGAATCGCAAAAAATATCGGCAATTTTGGAATTTTTTTCGGGTTTTCGTCCCTTGAGTTTGAGCGGTTGATTTTAGGGCTTTTCGCGTGTATCGCTCTAACCATTCATATCATAAATCGCGATCGCGAAATTAACTAAAATCAACTTTCAGAAAAACAAACGTAAAAATTATTATTAAGTTGGGTGAATTTGAGGGAAGAAACTGGAAAAATGTTAATATTTTGTTGTGACTGAGTCCATGAGATTGTCATCGAAATTACCTCCAACTTTGAATACTGGTCTTGGATTCATTTCATCTTGGAATACAGCGTTTCCGCCAGCCATTATGACAGACCAAACTTCTCCTATAATTCTGACTCCTGGTGGAATTATTACAGTTTTGAACAAAACGTAAGTTCCAGCTGGGAAGTATACAATTCTGCCGTTATTTACATTAGCGTTGATGGTGGCTTGCACTGCGTCCGAATCATCAGTGACTCCATTTCCAGTGGCTCCATGTGCTTTTTTCGAAATCAATTAATGATTTTTTCCACATTTTCTAGTCATCACAAATACCTTTAACAGAGTCAAATTGAGATGCTGGTAAAGTTTCATATTGTGGTCGAGTCCTTCGAAAGAATCTGCCTTGAGCATCTAAAAGACTTGCTGACTTCGAAATGTTGGGTAGAAAACCTGTAGTATACGTTCCCACGCCGCTTCCATCTTGATAACGAGAACCACGACCCCAAGATGAAATTATTCCGTTATATTGAAGAACTGGAGCTCCATCTGTTTACAAAATAATTACGTATAAACATGACTGAAATCGTCAATATTTTGTACCTATGTTTTGTACAGCAGTTGCAACACCGTTGACTTGAACATTGTCCAATAGAAGCGTGCCAGATACATCGTCTCTATTCGGAGGAGGATTGTTTCGTAAGAGAATGCCTACTTGAGTATTTGTAATTGTAGAGTCCATGAGGAGAATGGAACCGACTCCAGAAGAAACAGTGCCTCCTGTAGCAGACATATCAATGCCAATACGAGAATTTGTAATTCTAATATTTTTAAACGTCCATTGCCAGTTCTACGAAAATAGAAATAAGATATCTATTATCATTTCTCAGATCTGGCGTGATTTTTCTTACCCAATTCATGTAGATGGCGGTATCGCAATTGTTAAACTCGAGGTCAAGTGATAAAAACTATAACCAGATCAAAGTCAATAACAGTCTTTACTCAAAATTTCTTGGAAATTAGTGCATCACCTGTTGGTTACCAACCCACATTCCGAATCTGCCACCGTGAAATTTCAAATCAGACATAAATCCACCACTTCCATTCTCCATCCAAATGCCTTGATGCCCTGTTTAGCAAGCGTACAATTCATTTAATTTATATTATTACTATAACACAATGCAATGTTCAATCGTACCAGTTCCAGGCTGTGTACTCATGACAAACTCAAGATTTACAAGAGATGTGGCTTGAGCTACTTGCCAATGCACCCCTGTTGTAGAACTTCCAGATGGAGTGCGCGTCGTATCAATCACAAAATTTCTCACCTTTTTAAAAAGAAGCGAAATTCGTTTATAGCTCAAATCATATTAAAACGTATGCAAGGGACCCGTACGCATCAGAACAGATGTGACAACCAGAATAGATGTTCTCTTAAGTGTATGAAATTACGTCCACATTCAATTGGATTGGAAATTGCCGAAAGGGCAATATTGAAAAAACCGCCCGGAGCAACGACGCAAGAAACCTCCCCAAATCCCTAAAAAAGCCTAAAATTTAAAAAAAAAATCCAAAAAAAATTTTTGTTTGTGTTAGGGCCGATCTTAGAACTGATCTAGAGCACTTAGCAGAGGCCTCTGACCCATACCTCCATGGACAAAAAAGTTCGCCTCTATTTTCTCTACAACTCTGCTTACAAAACCTCATTATCAAAGCAATATTCACGAAAAAAACCAAATAGTGTTTTGGGTCGCGTAGCGTGAGTTGGGCCCACACTAAGGACTCTATAGCCCGAATCACTCGAAAGATTTTCACTAATTTAATTTTCGTGATTTTCTGATATCCATATCTTTCATTCAAAACCTTGAAAAGCGATTTCCGTTCAAATTTCGCAGTGATATAAGTAAAAAAGTTCTACCAACCTTGAAAAAACCACGTTTTTCACTACTTTTTTGACCGTAACTTCGAAAGTTCGCAACCGATTTTGCCCAAATTCAATCCCTTAATAAATATTTAGATTATCTTTCAGGAAAAAAAAAAAAGAATTTGAAAATCGGAAAGATTTACCCGATTTATGTACAAAAAACCCGTCAACTGAGTCCAAATGCTCAAAATTAACAAAAGTTTCTTCGATAAATTGTCAGGCATACCCAGACTTTTCAAATAAACAAACTTTATGAAAATCGGAGAAGATTTACTCGAGCTATGTATAAGAGACCAAAAACCACTTAAACGGCCCTTGCTCAGTGGCCCTTGGCCCGACAGTGCTCGGATTCAATCCCATAGAATATCTTTCAATTACCTTTCAGGGAAAAAAAGTTTTTGAAAATCGGTTCAGTTTTGCACGAGTTATCGGTTGACAGACAGACAGACTGACGGGCTGAAAGGTAATCGAAAAGTCTTTTTTGGGATTGAACCTGGCACTGTCGGCCTAAGGGCCAATGAGCTAGGGCCGTTTAAGTGGTTTTTAGTCTTTTGGACATACACGAGTAAATCTTCTCCGATTTTCTAGATTTTCTTTTGTCTGGACATGCCTCACAAATTATGGAAGACACTTTTTTGATTTTGAGCTTTTGGACTCAGCCAGAGTCAAACTGAGTCTCTACTAGGGCCCAACGTGTTTTTTCTACATAAATCGAGTAAATCTTATCCGATTTTCGAAATCTTTTTTTTTTCCTGAAAGATAATCAGAAAATTGATTACGGGATTGAACTTGGGCATAATCGGTTGAAAACTTTCGAAGTTACGTTCGAAAAAGTGGTGCCAAACGTGGTTTTTTGAAGGACAGTGCAACTTTTTCACTTGTATCACTGCGAAATTAGATCGGAAATCGCTCTTCAAGGTTCAAAATGAACATCAGAAAATCACGAAAATTAAATTAGTGAAAATCTGTCGAGTGGTTCGGGATATAGAGTCCATACGCGACCTAACACGATACTTGGTTTTTTTCGTGAATACTCCTTTGATCATGAGGTTTTTGTGCACTGTTGTAAAGAAAAAAAAGGCTTACTTTTTTGTCCATGGAGGTATGGCTCAGAAGCCTCTGCTAAGTGCCTTAGGTCGGTTCTAAATTCTGGGGCTATTTTAAGGGCTTGGAGAGATTTTTTGCGCCGTTGCTTCGGACGGGTTTTTCAATATTGCCCTTTCGGCAATTCCAAATCCAATTTAATGAGGACGTAATTGCAAGTAGATACGTTCGAGCCTTTTTGTTTGCAGCATATATTCTGATACTTACGGGTCCAAAGACCATGATCGGTGCTCCTCCCCATGCGGATGAGAATACAATTGAACTTGAATCACTTAAAATAAAAATATTACCTGACGGAAAAAGTTGTTTTGATTGGTGAACCAGTTATTCCCATAATTGTCGTAAGGATTTGAATCGAATATCGCCATTCCTATAAAAATTCAATTAACTTGCTAAGCTGAATTCTACAGAAATTTTTATACCCGAAAAGTGTGGAGCTGCAATAATTCTTGGAGGATTATTAGCATTACCCACTAGTTGCGAATAGTAATACATGATGATCGGCGATGAAACCACATAAGAACCAGAAGGAAAATAAATAAGTGCTGGAGTCACCGTTGATGATCCACATCCCTCTCCACATCTACCTCCTGACGATATGGCTAAGTTAATGCAAGTAGTGTCGTCAGTAACGCCATCTCCCCGACATCCGAAATGCATTACATTGCGGTAAACTTGATACCCTGATGGACTGGGATGAAAAGCAGATATTCCCCGTGGTACACCATCAAACCACATTTCTGCCAATATACCATTTTCGGCAGCATCGATCCAATTCGTCAAAGTTTCCTACCAAAGGGATAAAATACAAATATTAAATTTTTAATAATTCATTATTTGAGAAACAATTCTTTGACTCAAACTCAAAACTCACTCATTTATTTTGAGCTCGCTCTGGAAATTGTTATTTTGACTTGTGCATTTGCATACGTCGCCTCGACTCTACACTCGTCAAAACAACAGCTTCCAAAGCTTGTTGCTCAAAAAAACACTCGTAAGTTTGGCTCTTATCACAAAATTGTGTCCTCGTGTAATAAATTACTTTCAGAGGGTTCAATGTAATATACTATTACATTCGGCAAAATACGAAAACGTGAAAAGGTATTGTTAACCTGAGGAGAAAATTGTTATTTTTTTTCCATGAAACAGGAGATCAGATTGCTCTTTTGGAATGCGTACAGAAACTGAAAAAGTTTACCCGGGTAATGTTTAATGTAAAAATTTTCGATCTCCCATGCATCGCGAACAGTCAAATTACTTTTCGTTGAGTAAAATTTTTTCGATTTGTGAAGCTATTCTTTCTTTAAACTTCATTTTGACAGTTAGAATAAACCGACTTTTGATCCTATCGGACTATAAAAAAATGTTTTGCAATTGTGTGACGTAAAACAAACATTACTCGCCTGTTTTGGATGAGGATGTCGTATGAGGTAGTTTTTTTCCACGGTATGGAAAACTTTTCTCGCACGACAGTGCCAGGAAAATTTTCTCCCTCATCTTTCTGATGCAAAAAACGTTGTTTCTACTGCTGTAGGTATGATGGCATTTTCTTACACACAATGTGTTGCCAAACGAGCGTAGCGTGTGAGACAATGCCTTCATACCTATCTCGGTGGAAAAATTACTATTTGGTATATTATAAAGATGGCTGAGGAGGACATTTTTGCTCATATACATTGTGGCTTAATTGTTATGGCAGTGCCCTAAATCGATTTCATACGTACTTTGGGATGAATTTCTTTAGGTAATTTTCATGATTCGTTCAGATGAGGAAGATAAATAAGATATAGATCAAAACACAATAATTTAAATGTCAAGAATTACTTTGATAATGGAAAATTACTTGCAAACGTACGGATCTTAGATAATTTTTTACTTTTGATTTCACAATATTGTAAACAAAAAGGCACTAACATTTATTTGCACAGTTTTGGCATCAACAGCAGCACCAAAAATGATGACCACCAATATAGTTGCAGCTTTCATGATAAAGATCCACTTCAGAGTTGCGCCAACAAATTGACTATTGTTGGGGCATTCAAATTTATATTTATACCACAGAGGTTATCAGAACAGCGTATCGGATAAGATAGGTGTAATCTGTTTCCACTTGTTTGACAATGCTTTCACTTTGCCGAATATTCAAGCGTTGTATAAGTGTTTCTCTAACAAAAATTTAATGACGAATATTATCGAGCCGGTTAAAATCTTAAAATTGTCTTATAAATACGAAAAAGTCAACTTTTTTCCGAGTAGCGTGCGAATAGCCAGTCCTTTTAGGAGTAAACTATTCGCATCCGAACTGTACAAAAAAGAGGGACATTATAAATAAATGCGCATAATAAATTTTCGGAAGTATTTACCTACCTAACTTATTACATTTTACCTAAAGTTTAATCTGCATTTACTTAAAATAAGTTAAATTTATACATTCAAAAAGAAAGAGTTTAATCTGAAGGAGAGTCCATTTTAACTAATGAGAATTTCCAAAATAAAATTCATTCTTATCAAAAACAAAATCAGCAACTTTAACTTAAAAATTACTCAATTACCAATTATTTGCTTTTTACTATAGATAACCGAATATTTTACGAAATGTGACGAGAAACTAGGTTGATAACAAAAGTCAAGAATTTTCCCCTATACTGTAACCTAGCATAAGGAATTTTCCACTTTACGATATGTCACGAAAACGTAGATCAGTAATAAATCTTTTACAAATCACGAAAAGTAGGAAATCTTCCCTTTTTTCAAATGTCACGAAAACCTAGCTGGACAACAAAACACGGGAATTTTCAATTTTACAAAATGTCACGAAAATCTCTAGGAAAAAAAAAGTTCAGCTTAATGCACGTTCTTGTTTATTACTTACGAGTGCCCCCGCACCCACTCAATTATGACCATAAAAAAGTGAATAATAAGTCCCCCTACGGGGCCAACGGGATGTACTAGTATTTTTATAAGAAACTCTGTGACCAAAATTCACTGAAAAAAATAAAACTCTAACATTTCGAGCGAAATGCACCGCACGTTAAACCATGATGAACTTTAACCATCAAAAAAACTCGCGACATTAACGAAAGAGAATTGTTCTCTTTATACATAACATTTAAGAGTGATTTTGCGAAAACTTCGAACGATTTTGGGACAACATGTCCTACTTTTTCCCGATCAATGTATCATTCGACTCCTTCTTCCATAGTAAGAAAAGTTATTTCTCATTTTTGGAAAATTTGATATTTTGGGGGAGTTATGGTGTGCTAAGTAAGTGCATGTCAGGGGGTGGTAAAAATGGTTTTTTGCTATAACTCGTGTCAAACGAAATAAAATCAAATGAACTTTTATGGGATGGTAAGCCCCAATGATACAAAGGTTTTTCATCATTGGATTCCTTGGAGCCTTCCCCCACTTCTGAGTTACTAGTCATTATAGGTGAAAACTTCGGGAACGCTTTACTGCTTGAAGCAGCGATGAACCGAAAAACTGAGTATGGAGTGTTCTGGTATACTACCCCTACTATAGAACCATGCAAAGACTTCCCCGGTTTAATTCTGTTGCACCGGTCTGGAACAACTTTTGTAAGAAAGGTCAATTTTTGATACTTTTTCTTAACTATTTTCAGCTGAAGAAGTTTGTATAACTGCCCTGAAACTTGATCTGCACCAGGATATGCAAAAAGGAGCTGATCACAAGTGACGGTGTACTCTACTGAAGGGGGGGGGGTGTGTAGGTTATCAAAGAAAGCGTGAAGATGTTGAGTTTTATATGGAAATTTAGAACGTTCTGGAACAATTTTCTATGTGAAAAGGTGGGGGGGGGGGGGGGGGGGGGGGGGGGGGGGGGGGTTGCATCATTTACGTTTTCCATACGGCCTCATTTGTGTTCACTTTTTCTTGAATAAGTTCACTTATGACTCATGCAGCCCGTGTGTATCATTGAGAAGATTGTGCGCATTTTCCGTGTTGCAGAAAGAATTCAAGAAAAAGTGAACACAAATGAGGCCGTATGGAAAACGTAAATGATGCAACATGTAAACGAAATGCGAAAGAAGAAAATGTCAGCAAATCTTATGTCTGTGATAGTTATATGTGCAATATGTTTAAAATTTTTAGTAATTTATTTTAATTGTATTTTTCGTCTAATAGTTTGATTTAACCACAAAGGTAATTTTTCTAATTAACGTATATCACAATTATTTTATTATGTACTTTAAATGTAAATTCTAGCCTGATGAAGATTGCCGCTATAATCCAAGAAGTATACTGAACAAATGGTCGAGGAAGTGACCAAAAACATGGTTTTTCGAAGGTCGGTGAAGCTTTTTCGCAAATATCTCAGCAAGTATAGCACGGAAATTCTTCATTTTGGTTTCAAATGAAAGCATTTGATGTCACAAAACTGGGAAAAACATTTTGTGGGAATCGGTACAGGGGTCTGGGCACTGGGACCAATGGAATGGACGAAATTGAGATTCTTGGCCATATACGAAAACCGTTTTTCGTTCGTCCATATTTCCTTAACTATGCAATATGAAGATTTACTGTCAAAGGCAAAGTTGTAGAGAATTAAATTTAAGCGAACAATTGTTTCAGGGTTTTGGGGAGATATGGTCCAATCCTGGTATATGGCCACTTCCATAATTGGGCAGGATGACCCAGATCTCCAGAACTGTGAGAGTTAGAAAGTTGGTTCCAAAGGCGAAGTTGTAGAGAATTAAATTTAAGCGAACACATGTTTCAGGATTTGGGTGAAATATGGCCCAATTCTGGTGTATGGACACTTCCATAATTACGCAGGATGACCCGAATCTCCAGAACTATGAGAGTTATAAAGTTGGTTCCAAAAGCGAAGTTGTAGAGAATTAAATTTAGGCAATGTCGTGTTTCAGGGCTGTGGGGAATTATGGTGCAATCCTGGTATATGGCCACTTCTATAATTGGGCAGGATGACCCGAATCTCCAGAACTATGAGAACTAGAAAGTTGCTTCCAAAGGCAAAGTTGTAGAGAATAAAATTTAAGCGAACATGTGTTACAGGATTTTGGGGAAATATTTCCAGAACTATGATAGTTAGAAAGTTGGTTCCAAAGGTGAAGTTGTAGAGAATAAAATTTTAGAGAACATGTGTTTCAGGGTTTTGGATAAAAATGGCATAATCCTGGGATATGACCACTTCTAGAATTAGGAGGGATGACCCATATCTCTAGAACTATAACAGGTAGAAAGTTGCTTCCAAAGGTGAAGTTGTCGAGAATAAAATTTTAGATAACATTTATTTGAGAGTTTTGAGTAAAAATGCTATAATCCTGGGATACTATTTTTGACGATACACTTTAGTTGAATTTGCTTTTTCACTTTTGACAGATTTTTTTTCTTTAGATTTTTGACTTAGATTTACTCGATCTTAACTATTTGTTAGATTTTTTTGTTGATGTTTTTGACTTAGATTTGCTCGATCTTAGCTGTTTGTTGTTTGTGGTTTATTGAATTTAATTTTGTCTTATCTGTGTCGCTTTTTGATTTTTTACCTTACATTACCTTACCTTACTTACATTTGTACAGATACGCTTAATTTATTGTATTGTAACGTTTTGAGGGTTTTTTAACGAGGTCTATGACAGCAGTCATAGACACTCTTTTTCCATGTCATCTAGAAGATAGAAGACAATAAAATGCAATTCATCATGACCACTTCTAGAATTAGGAGGGATGACCCATATGTGTAGAACTATAACATGTAGAAAGTTACTCCCAAAGGCAAAGTTGTAGAGAATAAAATTTTAGAGTACACGTTCTTCAGGGTTTTAGAGGAAATTGGCTTAGTCCATGGATATAAGTTTTTCTAGATTTGAATAGTCTGAGACGTACTTCGGTAGGGCCTTTGACATTACCTTGGGTAATTTCTATGGATCTTTGAAATTCTTACGGTTATATAAAAGAACAGAAAACGTTCGATTGTTTACTTATTTGTATATTTAGATACGTTCGAGTCTCTTTGCCACATCTATTCTGATACGTACGGGTCTTTGGTTATGTTTTTTTTTTTTTAATTTAGTTAAAGACTAAAATTCTGTGATATTAAGAAAGTAGCTATACTTAACGAAAAGTCGAACTTTTCCCGAAAATTGCAGGTGAAACCAAAATTTGAGGTTTTCTGACAGAACCTTCAAGTCTGGGAGTCTAGCGATGCTACAAATCGACTTTGCGTGATGGAGTTATCTCTCCTCTTCGCGTTTTCATCATTAGAA
The DNA here is from genome assembly GCA_029228625.1 of Pseudolycoriella hygida. Lineage (NCBI taxonomy): Eukaryota > Metazoa > Arthropoda > Insecta > Diptera > Sciaridae > Pseudolycoriella > Pseudolycoriella hygida. The sequence goes on from CM055403.1 coordinate 90,290,781, forward strand.
TACTCCATCACTCAAAATATTCTATAGGCAAAACTAAGTTTAATTGGTCTAAGTTTTAGAAGGCAAATTCTCGGTTTGAAAATTGGATTCACGATTAGAAGGTTTGTTAGAGCCAACCTATTTCTTAATAATTTTTATATTAATCACGATCTGAGTTGATGGATTGTTCAAACCTCTCCAGCAGACAATCAAATGTCGAGCACTTTATCACTATAACAATGACTTTACAGAACGGACAGAAGATTAAGTAGCACGGAAGATTAAAAATTGATAACAGGATCAAAGGCTATCTACTATAAACATGTATCTCTCTTAAAAAATGTCATCAAACGGGTTTAGAAACTACGGAAGTTGCGGGAAATACTGATGTACGTGTTTGTATTAATTATTATTATTGTATTAATTCATCTACCAGTTTTTGCTTTGGTTGTTTTTAACGAAAGTTCAATACGAATACGATATTCAAACAAGGAGGAAAATGACAGTTTAACTAAAAATATCCGAAGTTAAAATTCATGAAATCCAATCGTCCCGAATACAATTAGACAAAAAGAAACAATCAAAATTCTCTAGTAACCAGGGCCTATTTTTGGAAAATCGAATTTCCAAAAATTTGCGAATTTTCCAAATCCGCCAAAAAACCTCTTACAGAGGAGGTGTGACGCAAGTCTTTATGTCTGCTTACAAAAGCTGTGAAATCAGAAAAGTGTGACGCATTAATCATCTAAGG
>CM055403.1:90292010-90324906 GCA_029228625.1 Pseudolycoriella hygida
CAGAAACCTCCAGGCCATGCACAAGGTACCCGCAGTCCACCCAACTTTCACTACCATATAAAATCGTTGGCCTGAAGATTGACCTGTGAATAGCTACCTGTGTACCACTACTTAATTCTCTCTTGTTGAACACATGCGTCCTCAATTGACTGGCAACCGCGTTTTCCATTTTCCTCCTCTGCTCAAATTCCCTAACTAACTTGCCATCCTCCGAAAAAATGGCTCCTAAATATTTAAACTCCGAAACCTATTCCAACTGCTCCCCACTTAAACTGCAAACTATGTCTTTCCGGGATTTGCCGATATGCATAACCTTAGTTTTGCTGACACTTATTTTCATGCCGTACTCCTCACACGCTACATTCAGGCAGTCGATATCCATCTGCAAATCACTGGTATTACCTGCTAATAGAGTTAAGTCATCCGCATAGGCCAGGATTTTCATTACTACTTCACCCACTTCCACCTTCCCTTGCAAATTGGTCTGCTTGATAATCTTGTCCATAAAAATTATGAACAGAAGTGGGGAGAGACAACAACCCTGACGAACTCCCTCATTAACCTCGAAAGACTCACTAATTTCACCATCATCTATTCTTACCGCAGCTTTGCTCCCTGAGTAAATGCTTTTAATGGCGCCTAATAATCTCCGTACTCGCCGGAATTATCATTAGAAGAGCTGCTCCATCGTTGTATCAAGAGGAGAAATCGTGAGTTGTATGAAGAAAGTTACCGTTAAGTCGTTAGAATTATACTTATTCTCTCATTGTAAAGCGTGAATAACGGATGAGACTTATTTTATAACTTATTCCATAACTTGTTCTAAATATTATTCATTCATTTATTTGAATTGAATAATACATTGCGAGAGGTCCCGGGTTCATATCCCGGTTGAGATTGAAATGAATCCCTTTTAACTTCCCTGGCTCGACAGGAAGAAAGGAAACATTCGCAATGTATTATTCAATTCAAATAAATGAATGAATAATATTTAGAACATATATTTCATCATCGTCATTACTGTTCTGAACACTTTGCCCCACGGGTTCGTGTCTGCCTCTTGGCACAGTTTCTTCCAACAATCCCTCTTACTCGCCCGGATTGCTCGCTTCAGTGCTAGTTTTGCATTACGATGTTCTTCGGACCTCTCTATTCTAACATTCTCGTTTCTATCCCTTTGCATCCTCCTTCTTGTCTTAAAACAAGTTGTTCGCAAAAGTCTTATTTCGTCGTTCCACCAAAATGCCGGTTTTCGCCCATTCCTCGGTTCCATCCTTCTTGGCATCGCCGCGTCACATGCATTCACCATTTCTTTCGTCAATTCTTCTGCAGATTTCTCTTCGTGATCGTCTTTTGATTGGAGATATTCCTTAAAAACTTCTTGATCGAAATTTCCGGTTCTCCATCTTCGCTCTCCTCTATGAGTCAACTGTCTTGTTGCCTCTGTACACTTTTTCACGGTGTACCTCAATGCCTGGTGATCGCTGTGTGTGTAACTTTCGTCGACTCTCCAGTTCAGACTTGGAACTAGTACTGGACTGCAGAATGTCACGTCAATAATCGACTCTCGCCCATTCTTGCGGAATGTAGCTGCATTTCCCACGTTTGCCAGAACCACATTTAATCTAGCTAGCGCTTCTTGCAGACTGAAGCCTCTATCATTTGTGAATCTACTACCCCACTCAACTGCCCATGCGTTAAAATCACCTCCAATATGAACTGGGTTGAGTCCCGTCAGTTCTCCTGTGAGTAAATCTAACATTCGTTCAAACTGCATAGCAGCTGGCAATATACACTCCATCAATTTTCGCTATCACGAATCCTTCGTGAGCGTCTGATACAACTTCTTGTATGGGGTACTTGCCCGTTGTCAATATTGCGGCCATCTCGGCTCTGTCAGCAGCCCATTTACCGTTGTTTCTATATACACGGTACGGTTCTGAAATAATCGCTACGTCACATTTTGTTCCGCTGAGGCTTGCCACAGAAGTTGTTGTGCCATGTCACAATGATTTAGATTTATTTGTATCACTTCCATTCTTGTCCTGTTTTAGATTTAGGCGCCTGTTTAAAGACTGGACATCTCGCTCCACCAGTCACGTGGTCATTTTCTGACGTACACAGCAGACATTTCGGCGGGTTCGTGCAATCTTTGGCTAGGTGGTTCTCTCCCCCACATCTCCTGCACAGGTTGGATCTATCCTCTCCCCTACCATTCCTTGCCTGGTGTCCAAAATTCATGCACTTGAAGCACCTTTCTAACTGCTGGGTTACCCTTATCGGGCATACGGTCCAGCCCACCTTTACCTTTCCGATTTTCAAAATCTTTATCGCTGCGTCCACCGGGAGTTTTATTTCCGCCGTTTGGAGTTCGTCTCTCGCTTTCCTCATACGGATCGTCATTGACTCTATCTCGTCATTTATATTACCTTGCTCTTTCAGAGCTTTTCGAAGGTCTTCGCTTGTCGTGATCTCGTCCATATATCTACATTCGATCGTGGCCATGTGGGACACCGCTCTCTTGATAATCTGCACTTTTATTCTCTGGGCCCTTCTTAAGTTCAAACAACATTTCACCCTTCTGCGTTCGTCTTATTCTCGAGACGTTTTCGCCCAGGTCCTTGAGAGTTTGGTCGTCCTTTATTTTTTTGAGGATTTCAGCGTACGTTGTTCCTTCTTCCGCCGCCACTATCAGAGCATCAGCCTTCGGTCTCAGTCTTTTAAGCTTCGGCTTCTCTTTTTTTTCTCCTTCTTTTTGTTTCTCACCTCTCTCCACTCATTAAGACTAGGCTTCGGTGTTTGTGTATCTGGTCTCCTTGTGGTCCTTTCGTTATTTTTCTTGTCTTTTTTGCTCCTTTTCGCCGCGTTTGTTGCTGTGGGCGTAACCTCCGGCGTTTGTTTTCTCTTTGAGGAGAGTGGGGTAGCTAGCACTTCGGCATCTCCGTCTGTTTTCTCCTTCTTGTCAGCTGTTTCCCGTTTCACATCATTTAAGCAGGCCCTAATATTGACCACCATCCTCTTTATGTCCTTATGCACGTTATTCTTATCTTGAATAAATTCATGCAACTCTTTCACCATTCTTTTGGCTTGCTCCAATTTTGTCATCTTCGATTCGCCGGTATCGCTGGTCTGAGGCGCATTTGTTCTTTCCTCGCTTGTTCTCACGGGCGACCTCGTTATCTTCGCGCTTCTTGCGAACACGTCGTATATCTTAACCTCCGATTGATTTATCCGCTGATCCTCTGATTTTGTCTGCTGATTTTTGCTGTCATTCTTATTCATTTCTTCCATTTTGTTGAGTCCCCCCTCCAAACCGCTATCTCCATCTCGTAGTGTAGTTACCTTCATGATCCCATTGTTACCTATGCAAGCAGTGAGGCCATGCTAGGCTTGATACGATCCTTCATGGGGCACCGTATTCAGAGCCAGATCGGTATTAGTCAGGAATGTTCATCTGAGCCTACACCTCCTATTTTCACAGGACGAGCTTTCGAACGTACTTGGAGGCCTGCCAAGGTTTTACCGGGACGGGGGCAACCATGGTATTAGCCCACTAGCCGTTTCGTGAAAGTGTCACCCTTCCTTAGTAAGGTAGTGGAATACAATAGTTGTCAGCCCTTGCCTACTCATCACAACCATTTAACCAAATTCATTGTCCGTGTTCGATGCTTTGCCAGTATGCCATAATTAAGACCTCACTGGCGTTGGCCTTAATGTGCCCGTAGCACTCCATCCGTGTTTGTTGTTGGTTGATGGTAGTCCATCTGACTAGGACTGTGCATGCTGCCGTTGTCTCTTACCGTTGAGATCCTCCGCCACCATGCTAAGTCGCCATCCCATCTTAATAGCGCCTAGCTGTCTTCGACCCTCCCTAAACGTAGCGTCTAGGTACTACCCGAAGACAGCCCCCCTCATCCTTCAGCTAAGTGACCCACACTACTACACCAGGGTTGGTTACCTGATCGTTCATGGGGTTGCTCACTATAACAGGTGTCACCACGGGTAGGTAGGATGTAGGAGTAGGTGGACAGAGGCTAAGGTACATAAGGAGTACTATATTGCGCATAACACACCATTTGACACCCAAACACCATTTGACACCCTACCCTACGCGCCCTGTAAGCCTCTTTCTTCTCTTCTGTCTTATCCTGTAACCAAATCAAATACAGCCTCTTTTTCTCCAGCACCGCCCTTTTATTATCTGAGCTCCACCAACTCGTCTTTTTGTTCCTACCTCCACTAGAGACACTACCCAGACACTCCTCAGCTGCACCCAAAACAAATTTCTTAAAATTTTCCCACTCAACTTCAATGTCCCCGCAGTCCGGAAGAAGACCCCCAAAACCTTCCGTGAATTTTGCCACGAAACGAGCCCTAACTTCCTCATCCTTGAATTTTCCCACGCGAAATTTGCGAACTACCACTTTCTTCCTTTTAGCTTGACAGAGTTTACCAACTGAGAGATGGGTACCCAAAAGATAGTGGTCTGAGCCAAATGCAAAACCCCTGAAAACTCGCGTGTCCCTGACTTCCTGCCTCCTGTCCTGCTCTATAATCACGTAGTCAATCGCTGATTTGTGGCCCAAACTATCACTGACGTAAGTATACCGATGGATCCACTTGTGCTTAAAGAAAGAGTTGGTTACTGCTAACCCACTGAAATCACAGAAATCTAACAGCCGCTTACCATTTGAGTTCAAAGTACCTTCCCCGAATTTGCCTATTACTCTTTCATAACCCCCATTGGTTCTACTGTTTCCTATTCTCGCGTTAAAATCGCAATCACACACTCACTCCCTTTTTTGCTAACAACATCCCCTAACTGCCCATAAAAGGCGTCGAGATCGCCAGCGCTGCTACCCTCACACGGGCTATAAACACTAACCATTCGATAAATACCACCCGCTAACTTGATGGAGATCCACATGATACTTTCACTTACGTACCGCACCCCCAAAACAAATTTTTCTAATTCCTGCTTGATAGCCATTCCAACTCCCCAGTTTGCCCTGCCAGACTGAACGCCAGACAAAAATAATTTATAGCCGCCCACCAGCTCCTCTCTCTGCCCCTTAGTTCTAATGTCGCTCAACGCTAATATATCTTAGCCATAACCCTTAGCCAGTTCTATCAATTCCTCCTTGCGACCCCGAAAACTCCCATTTACGTTTAGACTTCCAAGAAACAAGCCACCAACCTTTTCACACTGCCTGATCGTCAACGATGGGGTACCTGTTATGTCCCGTGCTGGTCGTACCCCGTGACCAACACTCGTCCGAGGCTGAGCCAAATTATTTTTACCGATTGCAAATACAGTGGGACGGCCTGGTAAGCCGAACCGCACCGGAAGTACAAGCCTCAACGGGGACAACACACACACGTGTACGGAATGCGGTGCGCAAGTCTATTTATGTTTGCCAAAACGCATTGCTATGTGAATAGCGAAACCCGTAACTGCAATTGCGAGCTACACTTACTTGAATTAGTGTTACAAAATAGCAACCACGAAACGTGGATTGCTTTATTAGGAAAAAAAGCACACACGTGAAATGTGGAAACATTGAGGTTATGTCACCTCTGCGCTACTTGAAAATAAAAATGAAGACTTTAATTGAGATGTATACGTAACAGAAACACCACTGGGGCAGTGGAGAGCCCCCTCACAACTACAAAATGTGCGATGACACCCAAAATAAGCTCGAAAGGAGCGAGCAAACACGTTTCCACTCTACAATAAGAATTGATCACTTTGAGGAACTGAAAAACCGCAGTATTCCCTGTGGGAATCACGCACCCCGAAACCTTACGCGAACAACACACACTAATCCACTTTATTTACCAAAAATTATGACCCCTAACGCGAAAAACGGCAAAAATAAACAAAACTTACTCAGAGCAAACCAAAACACGTCCGTACGCGCCGCCATCTTGACTTGACATGTTACATTAAAATTTTTTGTAGTAAACGTACAGGACCTTCAAACAAAAAAGTTTAAAAACGGTCAAATGACGGTTAATTGTATTGCCTATGAGTGAAAAAAGCTTTTAAGTTAAAAGACGGTTATATAACCGACTTTTGATGAATTAAGAAAAGGAATGAAATATTATACTTTTTAGTTAAATGACCGTCTCATAACTTTTTAGTTAACAACCCTTTTACAACTGGGCAACAACGGTTATATTACCGTTATTACAACGTTAGAATAACGTCATTTTAACCAATTAGTTAAAATTTGTTGCGTTTAACCTAGGTCAAAAAACCGTTATTTAACCGTTTTTTAACTACGAAATGCTACTTGTCATATGTCATGTCGTATGTTAACAAAAACACAAATCGGAAGATTCGGGTGATGATCACACATTGAATTACATTTTTTTATTGCAAAAATTAATTTGAAGCTTCACAAAATTATACAATTTTTTCAAAATAGACAAGCGTTACTTATGAAGACAAAATGCTCGAAAATCCACTGGAAGGAACCGAATATTGCCTGCAGAAGCTTTAAGTTTCAAAACACTTTTCACACGGTAGAAATTAGCGACTTTTCAACGCATAAAGCGAAAGATTTATTAAAAAAAAGATTTTAAAATGTACAATTAAACACAGCACAACAAATGATCAAAATATAATTATATTTGAAATTGATTTAAGGGGCGTAAAAGTATAATTTGTGAGATACTTCACTAGAGAATCGAAAATTTTGAAAAATTAACTGAAGTACTTTCATAGCCAATGTCAATCAAAACAATGGATGGTAAATGTCGATAAAGATGACGAAAATTGAGATACCATTGACCCGTACGGTTTTTTCAAAAATCAGTTGAGTTTTCGGAAATTGAAAGTTTATGAAAAGTTATAATCACAACAAAAACCTCTTAAAAGGTAAAGTGTGACGCAGTCCGTAAGTCCGCTTCCAAAATTAATGATATCGCTTGAGGTGACGCTGTCGCTGATAATACGCAGAAGTTTGTTTGAATTGAATCTTGTGTTCAAAGTTTTAATTTCCTGAAAAAGTTACAGCGCTTTTTTTAAAACAAAATTACGTTGTGTTAGAAAAATTGAGTCACAAATGCCGGACCCAACGACGAAATAATTTTTCTGTACCCTTCAGTTTTTGCGCTGCAAAAATTTGACTTTTGCTTGTTATTGCGTAGACTGTTTAAGATAAATTTAAATTTTTGCGTTCTGTCGCTTGTGAATGGCAGGGAAATGGTTAAATTTTTTTTGTCATAAATCAAAAGCTCCGCGAGATTCGATGGTTTATGACAAAAAATGGAACCATTTGCCTGCTATTCACAAGCGACGGAACGCTTTGTAAAAATGGTTACGGAGTCATCAACTCCAGCTTAGGTGAAGCGAAACAAGATGCTATCAACGCAGTCGCGAGAAACGTGCCAATTCAATACAAAAACGGAATTCCACATTTGAATTTCGTAAATTTCAAAACACAAAAAAACGACTATTTTTGACTATGGAAAACATATGAGTGAAGGCAAAATCTATTTGAAAATATTATTGCCAGGGAGAATAGAAACTGAATTTTGTTACAGAATAAAAGACAATGACAAAAAACTGATTTTTATGATGTTTTAGTCAAATTTCATCGATTTTTTGGTATATGGCCTCTTCCATAATTGGGCAAGATGACCCAGATCTCCAGAACTATGAGAGTTAGAAAGTTGGTTTCAATGGCGAATTTGTAGAGAATTAAATTCAAGCAAACACGTGTTTCAGAATTTTGGTGAAATATGGCCCAATACTGGTATATGGCCTCTTCAATAATTGGGCAGGATGAGCCGAATCCCCAGAACTATGAGAGATGGAAAGTTGGTTCCAAAGGCGAAGTTGTAGAGAATTAAATTTAAGCGAACACGTTTTTCAGGGTTTTCGAAAAATATGGCCCATTGCTGGTATATGGCCACTTCCATGATTATGCAGGATGACCCAGATCTTCAGAACTATGAGAGTTAGAAAGTTAGTTCCAAAGGCAAAGTTGTAGAGAATTAAATTTTAGAGAACACGTGCTTCAGGGTTTTAGGGAAAAAGACTTGGTCCTTTTATATAAGATTTTCTAGATTTGAATGGTCTGAGACGTACTTCGGTAGGGCCTTTGACATTACCTTGGGTAATTTCTATGGATCTTTGAAATTCTTACAGTTATAAGAGAACAGAAAACGTTGGATTGTTTGCTTATTTGTATATTTAGATACGTTCGCGTCTCTTTTGCCACATCTATTCTGTTTGCCACATCAGTTCTGCTTGACACATCTATTCTGACACGTACGGGTCTTGGTTATGTTTTCACTAGCGTTGAAAAAATCGCGACTTTGTTGCTAACTTAGGGGTCGTACATAGAGTACGTCCTCACGGTAGGAGGGAGGGGGGGGGGAGTATGAAGAAAAGTGACAAAATGTAAAATGGGTGAGGACGGGCTGAATTTTTTGTGACGTTTAGGTCCGGTCGAGGATCTTTGAATCGTATTTAAAACTTTTAGGGAAACTAAACGAAATGCAGATTAGTATAAACTGACTAGCTAACATGAAAACAACACACACTCCACGGAAAGCCGCTGCAGAGTCAAATTTATCATTGAAATTCGTAAAACACAAAGGTGGTCGCAACAGTAAGACATATAACGAAGTAATGTATGAACGAGTGCGTCGTTTATTTAGGAACAGGCAACAGATCTTCATCAACAGGGTTTGGTGCAGGACTTCGGCTTTCCCCAATATTTTGACAAAAATTTCAATAAATCTAAGAAGGACCAACTAATACTGACGAAAGCTGAGGTTCCATATCAAACAAAGGTAAAGATCTATTCATAATAAACAATTTGTTCGAGCACACTTTCCCAAGTAACATTTCAGAAATTGACCAATTGGTGTAACTTATTTGTTAAATAACCGTCATAACACGAATTAGTTGCACTATTTTTTGTGTTAACTTACTTTTAAGTCGTATAACGGTTATTTGACGTAAAAGTTAAGAAGTAATTTTCGGCCGATTTGTTGTAAGACGGTCATACAACTAAAATGTTCTTCTTTTGACAAATAAGTTAATAGACTAAGAAGTTAAAATAAAGAAAAGCAACACCTATTAGTTGTATGGCGGTTGTTTTACCAAAAAGTTAGACACTAGAAAATTGATCTTTTAAACTTTTTCGTCAAATAACCGTCACGCAACTACACGGTTGTACAAGGGCAATTCCATGCAAGTAGTAGTAGTAGTAGTAGCTTTATTGTCATAACATGAATAAGGCTGATCGCCTTTTAAAGAACATATTATTCGAAGAAAAATCGATAAAAGTACAATGAGTACAAGTTAGTCAATACGGTGAAGGAAAAGTAAATACGATTTAGCTGCGGAGATCAAAGGCTCGTAGTTCAATGGATTGAGGCTTGCAACTCCGTCCACTGCAGACGAATAAAAACAATGGTATGGCCAGTTAACGAAAATTAATATTTGGTGGCAGTGAGTTGCAAGTCAAGACTCCATGGCGAAGAACAAACACGATTCCATATCCATCATTTTTCAATAGAAGAAAATCGAATCTAGCGTGGAAGTGAGTCTTGATGGTTAACATTGGTTCACATTTACACGACGGTGTAAAAACGATGCTTCAGTAGATTTATCGGATGTAGACCATAATTGATGATTGGCGTTAAAATCATCTTTGCGAAGCGAATGATCGGTGAATTGTTGTATGTTAACCAATACAATTTTTCAGGTTAGGTTAACCGCATGCACAGAAGATATGAAGAGATTAAATCGGCAATCGAATTATATTATGTTCGCGTAGAGTTTACTTCCAAATTCAATTCCAAGACCAATATACATCCATTCAATTTAAGTTTTTGCAACATGAAATAGGCGACTTCACCAAACGAATTGACATTTGACGCATTTTTTACAATGTTGACCACAATCAAAGATGAAGCGCTTGTTGACGTGATGAAATAAAGATGAAAATAGTGAAAAAAAACTCTTGAACGAACCAATCAATATTACAGCAAAAATCAATTCGCATGTATCGAACTTTAAACGAAAAAATTTACCACGTTTGATCTACATAGTAGATAACAATAGCTTTTGTGTTGTAATGACACAAAAGTACGTCTGCTCCGTACGAGAGACTGAACTGAACTTTGTACATGACCTGGGAACCGTGTTAATCTCCTGAAACGTACAAAGGTGCGAGAGTTGTGATATATGAAACATTTTTCAGGAAAAACTTATTCTTCAAGTCTTTCATACAAAAAAACATTGTCAGACGAACGGTTTAATCGGAAAACGTGGTTCCCAGGTCATCCACTTTTTTATTTTCAACTTTTGAGTGGAATGGCCCACAAATGTTTCTTTTTTCATTATTTCTAGTCAGTTGAAAGTTGATGAATGGATCGGTTTCTTTATAGCGAATATACGAGAAATTCTTTTTGCTGGTTTTTATAAATTCTAATGAATTAGTAAAAATTGTGAAGATTATCGTAAAAAAAAACTAGAACAGACTTCAAGGCCAATAGCATGAAATATCGTTATTATTACCAAAGTTGTGTCAATTTATAAGTCAATATTTTTGGACCCGTACGAAGTGCAAAGGTCCTATACGTTTACCACAAACAATTTTATTGTAACATGGGGTGGATCGAGGTGGGAGGGGGGGATGCATCTATTATCGTCTAGAGACGACGAATCAGCAATAAAAAAATGCCCGTCTGTCCGTCTTCACTTTTTTTTCCAAACGGCTCAACCGATGAGCCTAAACTTTTTTTCCCTGAAAGGTACATGCCTCCCATGATTCAAGTTCGAAGATGAGCAAAGCCGGCCAAGTAGTTCCGGAGTTTTGGAAAAAAATGGTCCAATCCTGGTATATAACCTCTTCCATAATTGGGCAGGATGACCCAGATCTCCAAAACTATGAGAGTTAGAAAGTTGGTTTCAATGGCGAAGTTGTATAGAATTAAATTTAAGCGAACACGTGTTTCAGGGTTTTGGGGAAAAATGGCACAATCGTGGTATATGGCCACTTCCATAATTGGGCAGGATGGCCAATATCTCCAGAACTATGAGAGGTAGAAAGTTTCTTCCAAAAGCAAAGTTGTAGAGAATAAAATTTTAGAGAACACATGTTTAAGGGTTCGGTAGGGCCTTTACCTTGGGGAATTTCTATGGGTCTTTGAAATTCTTACAGTTATAAAAGAACAGAAAACGTTGGATTGTTTACTTATTTGTATATTTAGATACGTTCGAGTCTCCTCCTCTCCACATCTATTCTGTTTGCCACATCTCTATTCTGTTGCGTACGGGTCTTTGGTTATGTTATACTGGGCCTTTCATAAGAAACTGGACACTATTTTTGTCTGCCGCTGTTGCCGAAGTTAGGTTTCTCTCGACTTGTCTTGTGAGGTGTGTTTAGGAAATAAATAAATAAGGATCGGCAACAGTTTCTTACAAAACAGCGAGGGGAGGGTCAAAAAGTTGAAAAATTTGAGAACGTCCTTTGCGTACGACCCCTTACGGAAAAAGATATTGTTTGGATGGTAATAAACGAACGTTATTAGTTTTTGCTTGAGCGTTAAAAATAATACCGTTTACCAATATTTTGATAAAATTGGTACCAATTGCTTTAAAATATTTGTAAAAGGAATAATTATATTGGTAAAGTGGGAATATAATTATAATAGTATAATAGTATAATTTCTCATTTTGTTTTTACTTTCGTCGAAAAAAAATTCCGGTACTACTTATTAAAATTTTCCGGTACTATTAATAATTTATATTATTAAATAACGACAAAAACAGATACAAAAAACTCTTTAGATGCACGTGTTTATCGACACGTTTTGTTTGAATCACGGTCTACACCATCTACATATCAAACACTCAAGATGTTCATAACCGATTTGTCGACGTTAACAGCAGCGCACCAAAAGCTCGAGAGTCGGTTTCTTCGGTCGGGAAAGTTATAGAATTTGGCCAGGAGAATTTTTTGGGATCTTAAGAAAATGGCTGCCAGCAGTCAAACCGGCGCCATCTTGAATTTTCCCAAGCAATAAATTAGGTTTTTTTGGCTTTCGAATTTTAGATTCGGAATGACAATACTTAGAGAGTTGATTTCTTCGGGAAAGTTATAGAGTTTGATCAGGAGAATTTTTTCTGCCAAATCTGCTAAAGTGACGCCATCTTGGATTTTTGTTAGGTATAAATTATGCTTCTTTGGGTTTTCGAATTTTAGCTCCGGAATGATAACACTTAGAGAGTTGGTCTCTTCGGGAAAGTTATATGAATCAGTGAGAAGAATTGGTGACACGAAGTTTTCCGAAGTTAGCCGAAGGTGACATGAAGTTTTCCGAAGTGTTCCGAAGGTAGTTGGAGGTGACACGAAGTGGTCCGAAGGTAGCCGAAGGTGAACGAAGTGTTCCGAAGGAAGTCGAAGGGGACACGAAGTGTTTCGGCGGTAGCCGAAGGTTACACGAAGAATTCCGACGGTAGTCGAAGGTGCCACGACGTGTTCCGAACTTAGTAAAAGGTGACACGAGGTGTTCCGATGGTAGCCGAAGGTGACACGCGGTGTTCCTATGGTAGCCGAAGGTAACACGAAGTGCTCCGAAGGCAGCCGAAAAACTTTTTCTTGGAGAAAAATTTTTTTGGAGAAATTTTTTTTTGGAGAAATTTTTTTTCGGAGAAAATTTTTTTTGAGAAAAATTTTTGATGGAGAAAAATTTTTTTGGAGACAATTTTTGTCGAAAAAAATTTTTTTGGATTTGGGGAAAATTTTTTTTGGAGAAAAATTTTTTTGGAGAAACTTTTTTCGGAGAAAATTTTTTTTGAAGAAAAACTTTTTTTTGAAAAAAATGTGAGGCACTTTTCGCAACTACATTATCCGCTACTCCCCATACCTCCTCATCGCGGCACATCTCTGATATCATGTTTTCGGCGTTTACATCTCACCTACTCACAGTCATCAGCTCACCTCACTCTTGTTCGAAGCGGGGACAGACAAATAACACGTGCTCCGCAGTCTCTTTGTCTCACTGTTGGAAGGTGACATGAAGTGTTCCGAAGGTAACCGAAGGTAACCGAAGGTAACACGAGGTGTTTCGATGGTAACCGAAGGTGACACGAAGTGTTTCGAAATTAGCCGAAAGTTACAAAGAGTTTTCCGAAAGCAGCCGAAGGTGACACGAAGTGTTGCGAAGTCAGCCGAAGCTGAAACGAAATGTTCCGAAGGCATTTGAAGCTGACACGAAATGTTCCGAAGGCAGCCGAAAGTGACACGAAGTGTTCCGAAGGTAGCCGAAGCTAACACGAAGTGTGCCAAAGGCAGCCGAAGATGACACGAAGTGTTCCGAAGGCAGACGAAGGTGCCACAAAGTATTCTGAAAGTAGCCGAAGTGTTCCGATGGTATCCGAAGGTGTTGGAGAACAATTTTTCCGATGGTATCCGAAGGTGTTGGAGAACAATTTTTCCGATGGTATCCGAAGGTGTTGGAGAACAATTTTTTTCGGAGAAAAATTTTTTTTTGGAGAAAATTTGTTTGAAGAAATATTTTTTTGGAGAACTTTTCTAAGAAAATTTTTTTTTCAGAAAAAGCTTTTTTGGAAGAAAATTTTTTTTCGGAGACAATTTTGGAGAAAATTTTTTTTTGGATTTGGAGAAATTTTTTTTTTGAAGAAAATTTTTTTGGAGAAAAACTGTTTTTCAGAGAAAATTTTTTTCAAAGAAATTTTTTTCTGAGAAGAATTTTTTCGGAGAATTTTTTTTTCTAAGAAAATTTTCTTTTCTGAAAAAATTTTTATTCTGAGGAAAGTTTTTTCAAAAAATACAAAAATTTTCACATGAATTTTAGTTAGAACAACTGAAAACTTCCAAAACGACTGATATCACAACAAAAACCTCTTAAAAGATAGAGTGTGACGTAGTCCGTAAGTCCGCTTCCAAAATTAATGATATCGCTTGAGGTGACGCTATCGCTGATAATACGCAGAAGTTTGTTTGAATGGAATCTTGTGTTTAAAGTTTTAATTTCCTGAAAAAATTACAGCGCTTTTTTTACGTTGTGTTAAAAAAATTGCGTCACAAATGCCGGACTCAACGAGGAAATAATTTTTCTGTACTTTCAGTTTTTGCGCCGCAAAAATTTGACTTTTGTTTCTTAAGGTAAATTTAAATTTTTGCCTGTAAAAACTGGTGTACAATACATGGTTTTTATGATGTTGTTATATGCTGTCTTGCTATTGCTATCTTGTTGCTTGTTGAGATTGGTTTTGGTTTGTTTTATTGTGATGCTTTCCAATATTCCAAGCCTTTATAATATCACTTTTTTTATACAGTTCGCGTGCGGATAGTCTACACATAGCAGGACCAGCTAGTCGTACGCGCGTGCGATTAGTCTACTCCTACAAGGACTGGCTATTTGCACGCGCGTGCAAATAGTCTACTCCTACAATGACTGGCTATTCGCACGCGCGTGCGATTAAACACTGCCGGTTTTCACTTTTAGTCACGTTTTTTACTTTTCCGTTACTGTACACTATTTTTTGCACCTAACCGAACAACATAGTTCCGAACAGCTAAAAATCAAAAGCCGTTAGTTTTCGATTTTTTCTTTAGAGCATAAAATTTTCGCGACCGCACAATTTCAAATCACACTTGGTCCTCTGACTAAATTGTTCATATGTGAAATAAATTAAACTATATGCAACAAGAATTCAATATTATCGACATACGAGTTATTATGCTTGCGAACGGTACTAAAGCTTTCATTTAACTTTTTAGCTTTATATTGCTAATCTTGAACTTTGAACTTGAACTCGACCTTGAATTCTTGTTTTGTCTGACTTTTATTGTGATATTGCAAAAAAAAACATGAAAAAATTTTCGTTCATTACACGTTTAAAGATTTCTCGCATTTGTTAAAAAGTGTACATTATAAGCGAAGCCCGAGGGGCCATTTATTCACGACTTAATATTTTTTTAGTTTAGGTAGTGAAACTTCATTTTTGGGCTAATATCAAAAACATATTGTAGGAAAATTGACTGTTTGTATGAGATTTTCAAAAATATTCATCGCTCTAATGTTGGTTGACAAGTTATGCGCCTAAAAACGCCTGAATTCTTCGAATACGAGGCAGAGACTGTCGAACAAGTATTTTTGAAGATCATCCAGTCGATTTTTTTCTTCAAGAAAATTTTTGTTTTTTTCAAAGATTCTTAATATTTATAAGATTTTATTTGTTTATTTATTTATTTATTTATTTGTGACAAGATTTTCAGGAGTCGTTTCCGAAAAAATGTTTTAAGTTTTAATTTGCAATTGAACTTTTAGTTTTACAATAAATTTTGAAACCATTTTTAACATCATGCATCAGCAACAAAATTTAATACGGAAATTAAAGAACAACAGACTCGTAGCAATAAACAGCCGAATGGACTGTTTATTGTTGATTAATACAACTCAGTTCAAACTAATGCAGTAATGCTGACCTACCGCAACACCGCTGAGTTACATCCTAACAACAAGTGCGCTTACCTTCGCTAGTGTCATGAAACAAATTTTAAATAAAATAATAAAAACTGCTGCTGTGTGTTAGCAATGAAAAAGCAGTAAACAATCTTGACCAAAAGTTGACTATACAAACTGTGACAGTGAAATCTTTAAAAATATAAACATTAAAGTGAATGTGCCGTCGGTTAAAATTAGTCAAGAAGACTATGACTTGTTGTGTATGCGCAGCAATAACTTCGAGGAGCTAAAGAAAGAACTTTCACAAATCAAGCTGCAGAACAAATCCTACACCAAACAAATAGCAGAGTTAATAAACTCGTGCAAAGTACTTCAAGAAAAGTTGAACTCGGAAAATAGTCAACTCAAGGAGCGAAACGAAACGAAACTCACTCCAAGAGCAATCCAATTCGACAAACAAAAATATTGAATATATGACTGACGAAGAAGAGCTAGAATTGGAAACTCTGACTTCTCATGAAATCCAACCGTCAAAAAAAAGGAAGCGTAAGGAATTGGACTCTTCCGCGAGCAAACCCAAACAAAACGCCACAAACCAAACTGATAACAAAGAAACGGTAAGAAAAACCAAAAAAGTACCCCTGCCACCACCTATAAATGTGAGCAACGTTAAAAATTTCAATAAATTCAGTGAGCAAATATTGGAATCAACTTGAAAATTACAATTCAAAATGAGGACGAATACCGTAAGGTAAAAAACTTACTAGATGAGCAATCCGCTGAAGGTGGCGAGCTACAGGGTGTAGAGTATCATACTTTCCGAGCCGTGATAAGATGGCTTCCATCATCTTGTGACGAAATGGAAATAGTTAAAGAACTAATTAAACTAAATCATCAAGACGTGAAGGCCACCAACATAAAAAAACTCTTCTTTGAGAATGGGAAAAAAATTGAGAAAAGATTCCCATTGTTCATAGTTGAACTAAAACAAAACGAAAATAATAAGGAAATTTTCGATGTCAAATATCTCCTTCATTGCAAGATTCTGTAGAACCGCCAATGAAATCGAAAGCAATTCCACAATGCATGAAATGTCAACAACTGGGTCACACAAAAAATTTCTGTAAAAGACCAGCGATCTGCGTCAAATGTGCAGGGAGTCACCCAACTGCCTCATGCACTAAAAGACCGAATGAAAAAACAAAATGTGCCTTGTGTTATCAAGAAGGGCATACAGCTAAATACAAAGGGTGTCCAACTTATCAAAAGAAATTGAAGAGTCAACATCAAAAAGTCACATCAACGGTATCACGCCTCCAACAAGGAAAACCGATAACAAGTTAAAAAACCGAAGTCAGTCTATCATATGCGCAAGTAACCAAATCTAACCGCCAAAAATTAAGCAGAAACTAAACGGTTTAATGAGTAATGCTTACTAAAATCAAATCCAATGTTAATGACAACATCGGCATGCTGTCAAAACGTATGGATGAAAATAGAATCGAAACTATCGAAGCTATCTTCAAACAAAAGCAAAAGTCAAAAGCACCGAAAATGACTAACTCGTTCCTGCGCATTATTACTTGGAACGCAAATGGATTAAACGAAAGAACCCAAGTACTGGAAATTTTCCTGCGCACAAATAGCATTGACATTGCACTAATATCTGAAACGCACTTCACCGAAAAAAGCCATATAAAAATATCAGGTTTCAACATCTACTGGACTACTCATCCAAACGGAATGGCCAGAGGTGGATCAGCACTCATTATCAAAAATAATATCAATCATTATCAACAAGAGTGTATTCATGAGGAACATATCCAAGCAACTATCGTAAACATTCAATTCAACAAACAGGAAGTCAATATAGCGGCAGCGTATTGTCCACCTAGATGTACGCCAACACAATCTCAATTCATAGAAATCTTTCAGAAATTGGGACCCAAATTCAATGTTGGCGGCGATTTCAAGACAAAACATACAACATGGGGTTCAAGACTTAAAAGGCCAGTTAAAGGGAACGGCTGTGAGAATCAAAAATTGCGATTATCATTCGGCGAGGAGTTCAACCTATTGGCCAACTGACCCAAAAAAAAAATACCAGATCTTCTAGATTTTTTCATCACGAAAGGTATCGCCTCAAACAACATGGAAACAGAAAATTTTATAGATCTTTCTTCCTAGCATACACCAGTTTTGTTATCTCTGAATGCTTCAGTCATACAATACATACCGAGGAATTCATTGCCTTACTCCAAGAAGCTGCGAAACAAGCCACTCCTTTACCAAAAGACAGACCCACAAACACAATCAATTATCCGCTAGAGATAAGAGATCTAATCAAGGAAAGAAGAAAGGCCCGTAAATTGTGGCATCGAACTAGAAATTTAAACGACAAAAAGGACTTCAATAAAGCTAGACCAAAGCCAACAGAATTATCAGAGCATACAAACAGGATTGCTTCGATAAATACCTACATAATTTGGGCCCCGGGAAGGACAATGACTACTCACTCTGGAAAGCAACGAGAAGATTCAAAAGACCCAAACTACCAACCTGACGCAAAGATCAAAAAGTTTACGCCGTACGAAATTGCCAGGGAAATTGACAAAAAACTCAACGCAAAAAAGATCCCAAGAATAGATGAAATCGCTCCTGGAGCCTTCAAAGAACTACCGAAGAAAGCTATATACATGCTCATGCTTACATATCTGTTCAATGCCTGCCTGAAATTAAAATACGTTCCAAAGTGCTTTAAAAGTGCGCGAGTAATTATGATAAATAAACCAGACAAGCCTGAAAAAGTAGAATAATACAGGCCCATCTCACTCCTACCAACAATCTCAAACATTTTTGAGAGACTTCTGATTAAACGTTTGGAAAAAATGGTACAGATCCCAGACTTCCAATTTGGATTCAGAAATAAACACTCAACTGTGCAACAAGTTCACCGATTGACAACGGTAATAGAACGAGCATTTGAAAAAGAGCGGCCTTCCTAGATGTTGAGAAAATTATATTACTTGGGAGCGAAGTAATTATTAATAGCAGCAAGCGTTTAAAAAATTGATATTTAATTATGTAATGAAATATACAATTAAGCTTCGTGACGATTTTATAAAGACTAACTAAAGTTGAAAGTGTTCATTATGAAATGAACTGAAGTATCAAATTTATGGATGCGTTCACATTCAATTGCAAATTACATATTTTGACACCGCCTCTTAATTTCATATGAATGTAATCAAATTTACGTTACGTTACTATAACTTCATCCTTTCAAACAAACAAAAAAAAAATTAGTTAAGTTACCTGAAATCCAATTAAAAAAATGCAAAATTAAAAATTAAATCAAATTCAAATATGAACTTAACTTTTCGAATTGAATCCGACCAACACCTTTTGTCATTATGTCCGCTATTTGTTCGCCTGTAGGAATATACTTCAATTTAACATTCCCCTTTTCAATCGTATCGCGAACGACCCTATATTTCACAGCAACATGCTTCATCCCTCGATGGTTCTTTGGATTTTCACCTGCTTTGATGCACGACTGATTGTTTTCGTTGATGATTGTTGGCTCATTTGGTTCGAATCCTAATTCACGAAGCAATCCTTTAATCCATTCAACTTCGTTCATTGCTTCTACCACTGCTGCATACTCAGCCTCAGTTGATGATTGACTAACAACTGCTTGTTTATGTGTCGACCAAGTGACTGTGTTTCCAAATAACTTGAACACAAATCCCGATGTCGATTTGCTGTCATTCACATCACCAGCCCAATCAGAATCAACATATCCAACCAATACTTCATCTTTTTCGTTTCGACGATATTCCAATTTCAAACCACTTGATGCTTGAACATATCGCAAAATTCGTTTTACATGTGTGAAATGTGTTTAAGTATAATTGCTTTGAAATCGACTAAAATAATTCGTTGCAGCACATAAATCCGGTCTTGTTGTCATTGTAGCATATGTCAAACAACCAATCAATTCACGATAAGGAAAATCCGCCTCTGCGTGTCCTTCAATAGCCAATTGCAAACCCTTTTCAATAGGCGTCGTTGCTGGCTTACATGATTCCATGCCAAATTTACGCAATACGTTTTTTAGGTAATGTATTTGGCTCAGTCTCATGACTCCATTGTCACGATCATACTGAATGTGTATTCCCAAGAAGCTGTCCGCTTCGCCCATGTCTGTCATTTCAAATTCAGCTGCCAAAAGACGCTTAATCACTTTTGTCATTTCCAAACTATCACAAATGATTAACACATCATCCACAAACAATAATACGATGGCTGTTTGATAAGTCCGTGACTTTTTGAATGAAAAACGCTTTTCTCGGCCACTAAGCATTTTATTTTTCAACATAATCACCTTTTAGCTCGATACATTTAATCCGACGTTTTTCCAACTTTTTTATCCCCTCCGAATAGTAGCTTTTCTCAAGGCTTTCAAAATAGTCATTTGTTTCGGTGATGACCTCTTCATTCGACCCAAATCTCTTACCACCGAGCCATTTCTTTAGGTTAGGAAACAGGAAATAATCGCAGGGGGCTAAATCTGGAGAATATGATGGATGGGGTAGCAATTCGTAACCCAATTTGTGGAATTTTGCCATTGCAACTACACACGTGTGTACCCGCGTATTGTCCTGATGGAACAGCACCTTTTTCTTCGCCAAATGGGGTCGTTTTTGCTTCAACGCAACATCGAATCTGTCCAAAAGTTCCGCGTAATATTCGCCGTTGATGGTTTTGCCCTTTTCGAGGTAATCGGTGTGAATTACACCGCGTGCATCCCAAAAAATTGTGGCCAATCCATGTTTCATCCACGGTTACAAAACGACGTAAGAATTCGCTGGGAACATAGCCAAACACTCCTTCGACACGATCACACGGTTGCGCTTATGTTCGAATGTGAGTAATCGCGGCACCCATCTCGCGGATAGTTTTGTCATGTCTAAATAGTCATGTAAAATATGATGTACCCGCTCAGCTGAGATGCCTACAGCCTCAGCCATCTCACGAACCTTCGTTCTACGATCGTCCAATATCATTCCATGGATTTTATCCACAACTTCAAGTGTGATGACCTCTTTCAGACGACCTGGACGTTCGGCGTCATTTGTGCTGGTTCGACCACAGCGGAATTCCACGAACCATTTTTTAACCATTGAAATCGATGTTGCTGAGTTGCCATAATGTTTATCAAGCCTTTCCTTGGTTTCGGTTATGGTTTTTTTACGCAAAAAATAATGTTTTATCAGCACACGAAATTCACTTTTCTCCATTTTCGCTTTGAATTCGCGAGGGCGTGTGCTTAAATAGCTATCAAGTACAAACTAGACCACCCAGCCTGCTCAAAGTTTGGGAATAGTGTTTGAATAGATACATTTTGACGGGAGTAAAATTTCATCAAGGTTGCTATGTTGGAAGTTGATAAAGTCACGGACTTATCAAACAGCCCTCGTATGTAACAGCGAATGCTATTCTCGAATCTTGTGTATAAACAGTAATCTGATGCACAACGTTTGAATCCAATTCGAAGAATGAACTCGTTAAATTTTTCATTCCACATACGCGGCGCTTGTTTTAATCCATAAATTGACTTGTTCAATTTGCACACTTTTGATCCGTTTACAAATCCGTTTGGTTGAAGCATATAAATTTCCTCGTTCAAATCGCCATTAAGAAATGCTCCTTTGACATCCATTTGATGAATATGCATTTTGTATTGCACTGCAATTGCCAACAAAATTCGTAACGTCGATAATTTAGCTACTGGTGCATACGTTTCAGTATAATCAAACTCTTCCTTTTGTAGACAACCACGGGCGACCAATCTGGCTTTGCATTTATCGATATCACCGTTCGCTTTACGTTTTAACTTGAAGACCCATTTACTTGAGATTGCTTTTCGATCCTTAGGCAAATCGCATAACGTCCATGTATTATTTTTCAACAGCGAATCATATTCGGTTTGAATTGCCGTTTCCCATTGATGCCAATCGTCACGTTTTCTTGCTTCTTCAAAGGTTTGTGGCTCACACTCAACGTACTCTTGTGCCGATAATGCAAACTTTTCATCAACTTCAGGTCCATTGAGAAAATAACCAAATCGATCAGGTTGTTTTCTTACGCGTGTACTTCGTCGAGTCGCCGATCCGATGTTACCAGTGTTATCCTTATCAACACTGTGGATATTATCTTTTGAGTCACCCGTGCTTTCCAAATTAACACTGTTGTCCGATTCAGATTCACACTCAAATGACACTTGCGAGTCATTTTCAATTCCGCTCGATGAATCATGGTCCCCACTTCCATTGTCTAATTCGATGACCGCCTCTGAATCTGATGATACATTTGATTTTACTCGATTCAAAACCGACTTTTCATTGAATGACACATTTCGGCCGATAACTAATTTACCATTTTCAGTGTCCCATAATCGATATGTATTGTTTGATGCGTATCCCATGAAAATGCACTTCATTGCTTTCGGTTCCAATTTTTTACGTTTCTCAATTGGAATATGATTGTAACAAATCGTCCCGAAAATTCTCATGTTCGAAATGTCTGGTCTTTTTCCATACCACAATTCGGCTGGTGTCGATTTAACAAATTGCTTTCCAAAAGCACTTGTTGGACAGCGATTTTAATATAATTTGCTGTGAGAATTGCTTCGCTCCAAAACTTGCGTCCCAAACCACTCGCAACTAGCATAGCCAATGCTTTTTCTTGGAGTGTTTGATTCAAGCGCTCAGCTACACCATTCATCTCCGAATTGTATGCGACGGTGTATGTCATTTGAATTCCTTTCGATTTACAAAAAGATTTAATTTCATTCGAGATGTATTCACCACCGTTATCCGCACGAACTTTCGACACTTTTACTCCATGCATCGCTTCGGCCATTGCAACATATTCTTGGAATCTACTAAATACTTCGCTCTTATTTTTAATGCAATAAACCATCGATGCTCTCGCATAATCATCGATAAATGTTACGAAATACTGATAGCCGTCAGTTGAAGGTGTCGATATGGGGCCGCAAACATCCGTATGAATCAACTCAAGTACCCGCTTCGATCGAACGTTTCCTCGCTTCTTGAACGGTTGTCGCTTGTGTTTACCCAACACACATGATTCACAGAATTTGTCATCAATATTTACTTCGAAAGGGTTAATACCCTCAACCATCGAATGTAACTTTTTCATATTTTGAGCGTATTTTCAAGTGGCCCAATCGAAAATGTCACAAATCTTGAGAAAATTTGTTTAAATTATTCGCACCTACTATTCCAGCAAACAAATCACGTTCAACGTGAAATACAACTTCATACAGTTGACCAGCTGCATGTGCGATGAATTCAGTTTTATCATTTTTCGATGCGTATGCATAATCGCCCTTGAACAGAATTTCATATCCTTTCTTTGCTAGACTTCGAATTGACAGTAAGTTGCATTTTAATTCCCGAACATACAGTACATCCTGTATTTTCTTAATTGAAGAATCGCTTTTGAGAAATGTTTTGATAAAAATATCACCTTGCTCCGTCGCAGTAATTTTCTCATCCTTCTTCGCAACTGAAATATCTATATTTCCAATACCAATTGACTTGTCAAAATACGCATTATTGTTCACCATATGATCCGTAGCACCCGAATCCAAAACGAACGAAATTTTTGTCACGCTACTCGAATTCACGGTCAATGCTTCCCTTTGTACGCAGCAATGTGTATGAGCATTCTCGTTACAGCACGCATCGTTCTTTGCACCAAATATATGCGCGTCACTTTGAATATCCCGAATCGCACACAATACTGAATATTTTTCATCCTCTATTTCGCACAATTTGCACCTTTTTTCACCGGCTTATTTTTTCGAGAATTTACCTTTTGAGACACCACATTGACTTTTAATGTGACCTTTTCCACCGCAGGAAAAACAAATGATGTTGGGATTTTTCACTTGCATTGCACATGCCTCATTCGATTTTATTAACTTTGTCTCGCCATGCCGTTTTGCAAAAACATCCAACAATCGACCTTTCACGTAATCCAATGTCAATTTCGATTCATCCATGCCTTCAATTTCATTCACCAATGAGTCATAACTGTCCGGTAATGTGAGAAATAGGCTAACAATCAAAT
The DNA here is from genome assembly GCA_029228625.1 of Pseudolycoriella hygida. Taxonomy (NCBI): domain Eukaryota; kingdom Metazoa; phylum Arthropoda; class Insecta; order Diptera; family Sciaridae; genus Pseudolycoriella; species Pseudolycoriella hygida. Next base: position 90,315,642 of record CM055403.1, read on the forward strand.
CCGATTCTACCATTTTAGCTCCAGCCAAACACAATTCACGCACAATATTGTCAAATTTCGCAAAATGTGAATTCATGTCACCATCAAATTTCAATGAAGCCATCCGCATTCTCAATGTTAGTTGACTCGTAATACTTTTTCGCTGAAAAACGTTGATGCCTCGTACATTTCTTTCGCACTTTTTTTGTCCATGATGTAAGTCAATTGTTCATCACACACAGCTTTAGCAATCAAACTACGGCACTTTGCTTCTTGCACGACACACTGATTTTTATCTTCATCATTTTTAGCTGTTGCCTTAATTGAGTCTAAGTCTTTTTCCACAAAATGTTTTAACGATTTTGCATCCAACAATAAGTCGACTCTAAATTTCCACAGACTGAAATTTTTTCCGTCGAATCTAGGAAAATTTAATTTTTCGTAGTCACACGCCATTTTAATTTCATACAATTCGTTTTCCCAACGAATTACACAGTTAAATGTTTGTCACAATTTTTCTTTTTGCTGCTAGGTATTCTTGGCCCATAACCTGAGAAAATTATATCACTTGGGAGCGAAGTAAATATTAATAGCAGCAAACGTTTACAAAATTGATATTTAATTATGTAATGAAATATACAATTAAGCTTCGTGACGATTTTATAAAGACTAACTAAAGTTGAAAGTGTTCATTATGAAATGAACTGAAGTATCAAATTTATGGATGCGTTCACATTCAATTGCAAATTACATATTTTGACAGATGTTTTACAAGCTTTCGACAAAGTGTGGCATGAAGGAATTATTTACAAGCTGAGCAGAATTCTCCCTGCTAACTACTATCAACTACTTGAATCCTACTTATACGACAGGAAATTCAGAGTAAAAGAACAAGAAACCTACTCCAGGACCTATTCAATACAAGCAGGAGTACCCCAAGGAAGTGTACTTGCTCCGCTCCTATGCATAATTTACATAGCAGACATACCAGTTTCAGATAATGTCCTCATTGGCACCTTTGCTGATGTTATTAATGACAGCTTTCACAACTCTACCCATCGCTACCCATCTCATAACATGTATAACACACATGGGTTGATTTGACATTTTCAGTAAATGTTGACAGCTCTGCAACGATTAACTGAATGATTCAATAAATGCTGTACGCGCTCTTATTTGCCTCTCCTACGGGTTGGCGTAACTCCAACTTTTTGTATGCATAAAAAACTTCAATATCCACTGCTAACATTTTTACTGTTACCCAAAACTGAACATGATAACCGGTAAAGAAAAAAAGTAAAATAATTTCCAGTTCAATGAAGAACAAAGTCAGTATGGTTCATTTAGTTTATATACCCATCAAGGATCTGTATTACTTTATGCCATAAGCCCAAAATGTTTAAATCTCTACTCACTGTAAGCAGTCGTACCTCATGCGGATGATTTGATGTAGCATGTGTAGATGGAAAGAAAATACAGAAAATATCTTCCTATTTTCAACTTTCATTGTTGAAGAGCATCTAATCAAAATCTATGTTACGAATTAACTCATGTAGATATTTGAGTTTTCTTCAAGCAAACAAAAACACAAATTTAAATCAAATTGATGACTGCAAATCTGAAAAGTAGAGTGAATCATCTTGATTTGGAACGACATTCGAATTTGAACCATAGAATGAAAGAGTCAATGCAAATAACGATGAATCTTGAATTGGAACGTTCGAAATCGTTTAGTTCCAAATCAAAATTTGCATGTTTTTGGATTTGGAACGTTTTGTACGGAGACCCATGTCTATTCAATTGAAAAAAACATTTATATTTAAATTAGGATTAGATATTTTTATCTGAGGATTAACTTGCACTAAGATGGCGTTTGTTGGCCAAAAAATCCTCAAAAAAAATCTCAAAAAATCCCAAAAATCTCAAAAAATCCCAAAAATCTCAAAAAATCCCAAAAATCTCAAAAAAATCCCAAAAATCCCAAGAAATCTCAAAAAATCCCAAAAATCTCAGAAGCACAACAAAACCGAACAAAACCACACAAATAAAACGAAAAACAAAAAATTCAAAAAAGTGGTCGATTCGTTTGAGTATAAAAATTGTGCTTGTAATTTTTATTAATTTATTTATTTATTTATTTCGTCAAATAATCCTGACTACATACATTTTAAAGCGAAAAAAAGACTGCTCACAATGGCGCAGCCAGTAAAAAATCGATCTTTTCAAAAACAAATGAAATAACACTGAAAACAATAAATAAAATTTAACAATTAAACAAAACATTTTTTTAAGATGTGTTTAAACATTTAAAAACTTGTTGAATATACTGTACATATACATATCGCTGTTCCAATTAAAACCCATCTACGCCTCTTGGGTGGGAGCGGTCTTTCATGGTTCCACCTGAAAGTGAAGGTTAGTTTTCTGTGACGTATTACGGTCACATCGACTGCGTGAGCAGAGACTAATCAGGCTTTGATTAGGTTACAAACCAATTTGCATTGGTCGAGTGAGAACCAATTTTCATTGGAACAGTTAAACCATTTGGCAATGAGCTTTCGCTTTACAAGCAATTTAAAAAGTTTGCGCAAAAATTGTATTTGTATTACGACGGCAATTAACGGATTAGATAATGGTTCTGTGTTGAAGCTTTAAAGCATTGTATTCTAAATATATATTTACAATTACGTGGCAAGTAAACATATAATATTGTGTTCTCAATAAGTAAACGTTTAATGACCAAGGAAGCAAAGCTAATATTTTCGAAAAGATCATTTAGTGGATTCAAGTGAGTGGATTTATTAAAAGTTGATAATATAAAATATCACTTTGAGTTAAATAATCACAACAAAAATTAAAAGGGAAACGTGACGCAAGACTCTTTGTTTCTTTTCTAAAACGACTTACATCTACGAAAATGATCACAGTCACTTCCTGTACAACCCTCATTCAAAAAATTTTCCGTCGCCACGGCACTTTGAGCGGCTGCCAATGCTTACATCTACGAAAATGATCATAGTCACTTCCTCTACAACCCTCATTCATAAAAACTTTTGGCGCCACGGCACTTCGCGCGGCTGCCATAGCTGGCGGTGGCGGCCACTACTGACCGCCGCCACGATTTCTCCATCACCGCCGCCACGATTTCTCCATCACCGCCGCCACGATTTCTCCATCACCGCCGCCACGATTTCTCCATCACCGCCGCCTCAGATCACATTCTAAAAATTTTGCTCATGTTAGACCTATACCTTGAATACACACACAAACACATACAAAATATGCTTTTATATGGGATTTGTATGGAAGCTTCCATGAGCGCTGGCGCCCAAACGAGACCGGTACCCCCCTTATTTAAAATCTCATATGGCATGGCGTAAAATGCCCAGCCGAAGGTCCCTGCAAATTTTCTAGAAAAGTTATCGGACCGTTTTCGAGCCGCAGCCGAAAAAGTGGTTTTTCACGGTTTTTCATACAAATGGCCCTGGCACTAACTAACGAACGAGCGAACTAACTAACTAACGTAGGATATTTTCATTTACTTTGGCTTCTATGGAGGAACATTTGTACCGAAAATTGCAATTTTGAAAAGGTCATATATCCCGAACCACTGGACCGATCAAAATTTTACGTAGAATCCGAAAAACTAGGTCTGAGGGATGTATGACGCAAGGGAAAAAAGTCAAAACTTAGCTGTATATATGGTTCCGAAGTCTACGAAAAAACATTTTCTGAATTTTTTGTTCGTATGGGGACTTGCGTCACGGGCGCATCGCTACTGCGCGCCCATGATAAATAAGGCTTATTTTGTTGTACAGATCATTATGGGTGACGAATCTAAAGTCAGGGAGTTTATAGAACGAAAAGTGCTGCCCCAAAATACCTTCAAAATTTGTTACGAATGCGTGGGTTCGGAAACGCTGTGAGCATTAAAAATTTATTCCCAGAAGATATCGCATTCGCATTCCACAAAAGGTACAACTCTCTTGCCAGATTTATTGCCTATTGCAGATGGTTTAGGCGATCAAGCAGTGGCTGAAATATTTTTATCAAATGAAAAATTCAGATGAAAGACACTTTTTGATACATATATATCCAAAATCACATTTCTTTCAATTCCCAATGAATCCAAAAAAATCTCAAAAAGATCTAAAAAAATCCGTAATAATCTCAAAAAATCTTAAAAAGTCCCAATAAATCTAAAAAAATCAAAAAAAAAAAAAAATCAAGAAAATCCAAAAAAATCTCAAAAAATCCCAAAAATCTCTTAGAAATAAATAGTCGGTTACCCCTCGGTTTAAAGTTACCTTTAAGTTATTAAGTTTGAAGCGACACTCACTAAGGTTAAAATTCTCCTAATTAAAGTATAAAGACAGATTGAAAAATTTTAGAATTTCTGCAAAAAGTTTGTTTGTTTGTTTGTTTTATTGATTAATAAACAGACCAAATGCCCAATAACATATTAATCATAGAATTATAATTAGAACTAATTTTTAAGATCAAAGTACAAATTATACAATTTAACAGAGAGAAAAAATAATATTTTAAGAAATTTTATCTATAAATACTACGGATTCGGCACTTCATAATCTAGTAGCCAGGGTGGAAAGATCATTTGGGATTGGTGAGGTCGCGCTTGGCTGTTTTATGGACATCCAAGGTGCATTCGATAACACCAATTTCGGGGTCATTCGCCAGGCGCTGGAAGAGCAGCGTGTGAATCAGATTATGATTAGGTGGATCAGTAGCATGCTTAGCAGCAGAGAAGTGGAAGCTACGATATGCGGCCACCAAGCGAAATTCTGGGCAGCAAAAGGGTGCCCGCAAGGTGGAATACTCTCACCACTGCTGTGGTGTGTGGTGGTAGACTCTCTCATTACAGAGCTAAACGGCAAAGGTATCTACGCTCAAGGGTATTCGGACGACCTAACGATCTTAATAAGAGGGAAGTTTGAAAGTACCCTTGGGGACAGCATCAGATATTCAATGAAAGTAGTAGAAGAGTGGTGCAGATTAAAAGGCCTTAAAGTCAACCCAGATAAAACTGATATAGTTCTCTTCAGCAGAAGACGAAAGGGTCATGAACTTATTGGGAAATTCAGGATGTTTGGAGAAACCATCACTCCTGGAAACAAGGTGAAGTACTTGGGAGTAACGCTCGACAGCAAACTATACTGGACCGAGCATGTGAGAGACAGAGCTAGTAAGGCTCTGACAGCGTTCTGGATATGTAGAAGTGCCTTTGGTAAAAATTGGGGCCTTCCATCCAAGGCCATACTGTGGATTTATGAAGCAGTAGTGAGACCTATGATCACCCACGGCTGTGTCGTTTGGTGGCCTAGGCTCGAAGTAGAGATCGCGAGGAAGGAGTTGAGCGAAATTCAAAGACTGGTATGCATATGCATGACCGGAGCTATGAAAACAACAGCAACGATAGCCATGGAAGCGCTGCTGAATATTGCACCCATCCAAACGATCATGCGGACAGACTCTTACTTAATGATCTTTGGATGAAGAACTTTAACACGGGTCATGGAAAAATCAGGGTGGCAATAGCCAACCCTATTTTTAACATGTCCAGGGACCGGATAAAACCGGAAATTGCCTTTGTGAAGCACTACGAGGCTGTCATACCGGATAGACTAGAATGGCTGAGAGGTTGGCCAGATAGTCTGTCCACGGATGGACTCATTTGCTTCACTGATGGATCAAAAAACTCTAATGGAGTGGGGGCTGGGGTATTAACCCTGGAACCTATGACAGAAGAGAGCTTCCACTTCAGGCAGAAACGTTCGCAGCGATGGAAGGATTGCGAAGTGCATTGAGACCGGAAACGGTAGGCGAAAGAATCACAATCCTTTCCGATAGCGAAGAAATGATCAGAGCGATAATGTCGCCTGTAACCACATCCAAATTAATGAAGGAGTACAAAAGCACACTGAGCCAGCTGGGCCAGAGTAATCGGGTGACGGTTGCTTGGGTGCCGGGGCACTCTGGAATAGATGGAAGTGAGAGAGCGGATGAACTGGCAAAGCTGGGGGCTACATCTGCTCAATGTGGACCCGAACCGTTCATTCCTATACCACAGTCAGAATGTGACAAGGCTGTAAAGGAATGGGTGAGTTCAGAGGGAATAAAGCGTTGGCGTGAATATGGTGGGGCAAGGCACACAAGGCAGTTCCTACCAATGCCCGACTGCAAGTGGACAAATGCACTGCTGAACATGGACCGGAGTCGTATAAGAAGAGTAGTGGGAGCGATTACCGGGCACTGTGGGCTAAGCAGTCATTTGTCAAAGATGGGAATCGTCAGCGATCCTGAATGTACCTGTGGTCTAGGGAACGAAACCGGATATCACGTAATTTGTGAGTGTCCAAAGTTTTCTCAACTGAGACTCAGGACTCTGGGTGGTCATGTCATCGGGCCTCTGGATGTACTAAAGCTAGCACCAATTGTCCTTGATAAGTTCCTTGCTGGTACCGGTAGGTTTTAAGGATTTACGTGATGAACGGGAAAGGAACAAAGGATCAGTAGATCTGTGTTTCATGACCCAGTAGTGGGTCGTCCCAACCTGATAAATCTAAAATCTACTTAATAAATTTTTTTGTCAATAATAATAAAAAAGAAAAAATCTTCAGTTAAAAGGAAAAGTGATTTTTCACTAAGGATTTGTATTTATTATAATTGTTTATTGTTTGTATATTGTATAAGGAGAAATAAGTATCGTGGTGTTTTTGCAAGCGCATGACAGGAGAGTTCATCATATAATTCGATCCGATGTTCGGGAGCCTAAATGTATTCTGATGCCGGGTAAATCTCTGGGGGTTATTGAATTGGATATGGCAAGACACGGTCGTGTCGACTTTACCATGAATGATTTTGTACAGAAGCAAATCGTCCATTTCTATACGCCTCGATTCCAACGAGTGCATGCGTAGTTGTTGCAAACGTGTGTATAGTCGGGCTTGATCCAATTAAATTTATAATACAGCATCCTTGTGAATTTCCGTTGGACTTTCTCTATATTGTCAACATAAACATCGTACATTGGATTCCAAATAGAGCTACAATACTCAAGTCTATTACGTACATATGAGTAATATAGGATTATCAAGCTTTTAGGATTTCTGAATGATTGAGCTGATCTAAAAATAAATCCTAACATTTGGTAGGCTTTCCTGATTATCTTGTCTATGTGATGTTTGAAGTTACAAGTTAAATTCCTTAATTTTGTTTCCATCCTTAGTTCGTCTGGTGAATTTAGTATGATTTAAATTTAATTGCCGGGGAGGTGAGGAAAATGCTTGATTTAACTGGTTTTTCTACCAATTTCGCAGTATTTTTGAAATTTTCCATACTATTATACTATTTTATTTCCTATCCACTTTGCGCGTCTTCCATGATAGTTGCACATGCACATGACGCTTCATGCAGAGATCCAAAAAGCAATCAAAATGTTTGCGATGATTTGCTAATATTTCTGTTCTTAAAAACTATTATTTTTTTGTTTTGCCTCTCCATTCTTATTGCTTTTCGGTGGAATAGCAGCGCTCTTCTTGAAATTTTGACCAAAAAATCAGCTATTTTGTGAAGGTATCAGGATGTGAAGCTTTGTGTAGGATGTACAAGTGGGTTTTCAAAGCATTTAAAGTATACTTTTGGAAGGCTTTTTGACGATTTTCACATCATTTTAGCGTTTGAGGGCTCGTTGGAAAGAGTGAGATAAGCTCTAGGATGTGAGATACTTTTTAAGATATTTGCAGCGCTACAACGCTGAAAAATGTCTGTATGGTACAAAAGCGAGTTCATATGAAAGGTCTCATCAATGACTATGAAAGTTTATGAAATTTGTGGTAATTGGATGTACATGTACAATGTACATGGGTTCAAAATAGCTCTAAAAAGCGACTTTTTCGAAAAACTATGGTTATAAGGAACTTTACGATTTTCGCATTTTCCGAAAATTATCGTAACTTTAACCAATTTCATAATAGCGCTAAATAATTATTTTTTCAGTCTTGAAGATTTTTGCATCATCAGAAAAATTTCTTACGTTTAGCCGACTTTCCGGAGGGTCATGAAAAAAATGTTGTGTACTGTCGTTTTTATGTTTTTAATCAGAAAACGACATTATTTTGACCAAGAAATTGTTCTACTGTGTGGCTCTAAAAAATTTATTTTTTTTATAGAGCCAATTTAATTTTCATTTTTAATCAAATTTAGTATATAGTACATAAAGCGTCATTGCATTTAGTCATCAAGTTAGCTTTCTAAAAAAAATTAAAATATTTAGAGACATACTGTAGAACAATTTGTTGCTCAAAATAATGTCGTTTCCTGATTAAAAATATAAAAACGACTGTACACAACATTTTTTTCATCGCCCTCCGGAAATGACCAAAAATGTATGGTGAAAAGTCATTTTTATGAATTACCTCACAATTAGAAACTTTATATTTTCAAGTATTTATGTACTTGTTCTACCCTCGACCCAAACTGCAAACCTGAGGCTACCTTTGATTATTATTCAAGTTCCGTTTAGTGGTGGAATTCCGTGGTCACTCTAATCGAAACTATGAAGTAGATTTTAAAACTCCTTTCGCCCAAGAATCTGTACTTAATATCCTTCAAAATGAGCCTAATTTATCAAAAAACAATTTACATTTACAGAAAAATATGTTCGCAATGAATTTCTCAATTTCTTTTGCCGTGTGTTTTCCTTCCACCCTAAGGAATTCATAACAGCGAAGAGGGGAAAAATTCACACCTTATATTAGCTATGGCGAACCTTCAGAGTAGTACGACTCACGAAAACTGTAAATTTTTCAAAAAACCGCTTTTGGCAAGCAATAGCCGGACTTTCTAAAATTTTTCTTTTGACCCAAAATGCTATAAATGATTTTCGCTTCAACATTAACGGGTAGGTTACTTACTTACTTACTTTACCGGCACTACAACCCATTAAGGGTCTTGGCCTTCTCCAACATGCTTCTCCAACCGGGCCTATCTGCAGCTAACGTCTCCCAGCTGGTTACTCCCGCAGTTCTTAAGTTGGCAAAAGCAGCGTCGCTCCACCTGGACTTGGGTCGCCCTGCACTCCTTTTGCCTTCAGTTTTGGACTTCAGAATTTTTTTTGGAATACGATGTTCATTCATTCGTTGTACGTGACCGAGCCAACGTAGTCTATTTATTTTTGTTGTTCTGACTATGTCGGGCTCTCCAAAAAGCTCTATGAGCTCGTGATTATATCGTCTGCGCCATCGGTTCAGTTTTCGGTCAAATACTG
>CM055403.1:90333649-90404744 GCA_029228625.1 Pseudolycoriella hygida
CACTTCCCCGTATTCCACTTCCCCGTATTCCACTTCCCCGTATTCCACTTCCCCCATATTCAACGTTCACCGTATTCCACTTACCCCGTATTCAACGTTCCCCGTATTCAACGTTCCCCGTATTTCAAGTTCCCCGTATTCAGCGTTGCACTTGCTACGTATTCTACTCTTACACTTCCCCGACCAAATCTCTAAGTCGACATCTTCACTAACTATAGTAGTATGAAACTTTTTCATTCAACATTGTTCAGCAAATTTGTTGCCCCAAGCCTTCACTATCGATTGGCAATCAAAAATTATCTCTACTTTGTCCAACAACAAAAGTTCCCTAACAACAAAGTGAGGAAACCCCAAAATTTTAACAGTTTTCGCTGCCTAGCTCCTCCGCATGAAGTCGGATTAAAAAATTTTCTTCTATAAAGTTGTAGGCCATCAAAAACTCTAAGACTTCTCTTCGCCGACCAAATCTCTAAGACGACATCTTCACTAACTTTTGGCCGATTTTCAATTTTCAGAACAATATCCCACCCCGGAACATGTTTTCTTGACGTTTTGCACCATACCCGACAACATATCAAAAAGTATTTTTTTTTCTTCGCCAGTGTAAACGCAATTAAACGCAAAAATAACGGGATCGTGACAGACAGACGAATAGACACATAAATACATAAATAAATAGACACATAAATACATAAATAAATAGACACATAAATATATAAACAGACGGACATTAGAGGTTTACAATTAGTAATACTCGATACTATGCAATAATTTTATCTATAAATATTTCGCAACTTCAGGGCTTCGCACTTGCACTGATTTTTTTTAAATCTAATTCGCTGAAAACTAAAACTACTCTAGAATCTTAAACCTACATCACAATGCCCTTTCTTCAATACATATTTCGCATGATCACTAAATTTCCAAAGATACGAAAACATAACGCACAGATACTTCACTCTTCTCTTCTTGGGGACAGGGACTATAAGGCCGTCCCTATCTTAGCCCGTTTCCTCACTTAGGCCGCAGGTGCAGTTGTGATCGTTGAAGATCCCCATTTTTGTCAGGTGCTTGTTCAATCCGCAATGCCCGGTAATCGAACGCACCACCCTCTTGATGCGCTTCCTATCTATGTTTAACAGTTCTCTGGCCCACCTCCCATCGGGCACCGGGAAGAAACGCTTCGTGTGCATTCTTCCTTCATAGGCGCTCCAATAGTTAGCGAATTCCGACCTCACCCAGCTCTTCATCGCTTTCACGCATGCTGAGTGTGGGATGGGTATAGAAGGTTTCGGCGCACAATTCAATGTTGCTGAGCCTCTTCTCGCTAGCTTATCCGCTCTCTCGTTTCCCTCCACACCAGAGTGTCCGGGAACCCAGGCCAGCGTGACCTGATTTCTCAGTCCCATCTGGTTCAGCGTTTCCTTCAGCTCTTTTACTAGCCTGGATGTCACGACAGGCGACATAAGCGCTTTAATCATCGCCTCACTGTCAGGACAGACTGACACATCTTCTCTACATGCCTCTGCTGGGAGTGCCACCTGCGCTCCCATCAGTGCCGCGAAAGTTTCAGCCTGAAATACTCCGGCTCCCGTGCCTTCTGAAGTTTTGGAGCCATCAGTAAAGCTCACAGTTCCTTCATCTGGTAGGCAGCTTGGCCAACCTTCCAGCCATTCAGACCTGCTGTGTACGACAGCCTCGAAACGTCTTACGAAGTCTGTCTCCGGTTTCATTCGGTCCCTAGGCATCGCAAAGACCTCGTTAGTGATAGCCTTCTTGATTTTCCCATGGCCCGAAACGTTTGGAGTCCAGAGATTGTTCTGAGACAGCCTATCCGCCGTAGCAAAAACTTTCGCCTTCAATGCCACTGTGGAAGATAATATCCAAGTTTGATTTCGATGAAAACCTGGGCTTCCTCATTTTGAATTTTTTAAGTAACCGTAACTTCAGAGTGTCAGTCAATGGACATTTTCCAGATGATCACTGGCATCCCTCCCAATTATCTCTCCTGTTTTGTACGCGATCTTTATGCTCGATATTCCCAGAAACGTAGATGAGAATAAACCAAAACTGATTCAGTTCGCCGACGACACGGCAACATATCAGTCGTCGAAAACCTTAAAGACAGCTGCTAGGCGTGTCAACGGCTATTTGAAAGTCCTGGCGGAATATTATAGTCTGTGGAATGCAGGAACTCGTTTGGAAGAAACTGGGGCCTGCCGTCCAAGGCTATACTTACAACAAATTTTCATTTCAGATTTGGTTTCAAGATGTTATTTCTATCATATTCAAATATTCTATCAAATTGAGATTCTAAAATTCATTCAGTGACCCTTAACTGAAAAAATCATTCAATTTACTTAGTCGTTTGAGATATTCTCATTGTCTGTAATCAGTGCATTATGTGTTGATTGCGGTATCACTGTACATTTAGATGTTGAAGTCGAATTGATGTCGACATTCAGTACATATACAAAAATAATGGACACATAATTACGGTAGAACGAAAAGACACAAGGATTTGTAGGTGGCAAAAAGCGCGCGTAAAATGCTAGCAACAAGTAATATCTGTGCATTGCCCATACTGGCATAAAGTACACGGCTTTAGCTACAAATCCATGTGTTAATGTTAAACCAAAGGTTCGGAATTAGATCTGAAGTGAGAACGTCCACGGTAGCTCAATTGGTAGAGCACCACCCCGGCAAGGTGAAGGTTCTGGGTTCATGACCCAGTCGTGGCAAATTTTTCATTTCAGATTTGGTTTCGAGATGTTATATCTATCATAATCGCATAAAAAATTCAGAACTACTTTTTACTAGCCCGAAATTTGCGAATTTTTGCTGGATTACACCGATTATTCTGTTAGAAAAAGATTATTTACAACTGAACAATCAATCACAGAACAAGAACTGGTCAAAACTGTATTACTTTCGAAATTTTTTTACCGGTCGTAAATAGACCCGTGCGCCGGCGCCAACCGCGCTGATCGCCGCCGAAAAATTTTGAAAAAATTCCATCGCCGCCGCCGAAAAATTCTAAATCGGCTAGCCGATCGCGCCGCCGCCGAATAAAAAAAAGTCCCGCCGCCGCCAGCCGTCACTTTTATTTTTGGGCATTTTTCGGCGCAAACTACAAAAAATTTCAAAATTGAAGTGGTACCAAAATGTTCGTTTATGTAATCTTTTCTCTAAAACATTGAATATTTACACTTTCTTTTGAACTATACTGCCGTAATTTGCATAAGAAACTTAGTGACGTCATTTTGAGAGAGAAAATATATGAAATTCTCTCTTAAAATGTCATCGCTAAGTTTCTTATGCAAATTACGGCAGTATAGGAAATGCTTTTAAAATGATTAAAAAACTTCAAGTAGAGTGTTAAAATTTAGATACTGTTCACTTTTGAACTTGCAACTGGGGGAAAATGACAGCTGATTAAGAACAATAGAGATGACTCTTGTTTGTTTTTGATTAGCAGATATCAGTTTTGCCGTAGTTGGAAGTTCGAAAGTGAACTGTATAGTGAGGTGTCGCTCATATTTTGGGTTAAAAGCGATTGAAGTGATGATCATTGTAGAGAGGTAGAAGACAAAGTTATTTCACCATGTTGGCATGCTGAGAAGGGCTGGTATTGGTCAGAGAAACCGATGTTGCTTCAATTACTTCCAAAAAAATATCATGAATTCTTTGAACCTTTGCTGATATGAGAAAAATATAAAAACTTGAAAATGTATGTAAGTGGCGCTGGGGAACTACATTATCGCCCAAAATTATTTTCGACAATTTTAGCAACGTACGTTTCGATGAAGGTGATGTCTCACAAATTTATGTCGTACTTTGTTCTGAAAATCTTCGAACCAGCAAGCAATTATGGTTCGTTCATGCATTAGGTTGATCTTTACTCTAGTGCATGAACCTACTGGATCTTAAATCCGAAGTACGCAGCCTTCAGAAAGTTGCAACAAGTGGAAGAGCCGGGCAGTCGGGTGTCAAAAAGTGATGTTAGGAAATGTTAGAGCCAATAGCGAGTTTTTTATGGGAAATAATTGTCAATTTGACACCGGGCATCACACTCAATAGCGTAGTGGTTAACACGTCTGCTTGCTACTACGAGATTGAGTTGCCAGTGCGTTGGTTCGAAACTCAACCGCAGACGGATTTGTACCGATTGTTAGATTTGTAAACAAAACAAAGCTGATTGAATCGTTCAAGTCAAGTGAAATTGAGTGTAGTGCCATCGTACGGCTAACCGGAAAAGGCATTGTTGGGAGAACCGGTATTCTACTCCTACTAGTTTCGGTCCTAGTTACATCTCATAGATGGCACTGGGTTTGTCGCACAGCTTACCACTGGCGCAGTAAAACTTTCCGGTAATGAAAGGATCTCAAAAAAGTAGAACCACGAACAGCGAAACTAGTAAATAATGATCTAGCCTCTAACCCTTCATGGGTTGTCAGGCAGATTATTATTATTATTATTATTATCACACTTTGTCATGGTTCAAGGTCACAAACAGGCTGCCTGGTGTCAAAAATTGAATCATATCACCGTGAGTTCAATGACGAATGCTTTACAACGCACTAAGTTTCACATTGACACCAGGATCACCAGGCTGCCTTCTTGAGCTAAGTTCGCTTAAATGTAGATGGCAGCAGCAGCCTGTTGTCAATTTGAAATTTAGTGCGTCTTTTTTTTTCTGCAACACTCTTTTTACAGCAAGTGGTGTTCTTGGGTTAACGGAATAAAAATGACCGGACAAAATAAATCCGGACGAAATAACCCGAATAAAATTAATTTTATTTTTTTTGGTTTCCAGCATTTCAACTATAAGAAGAAGAAGGGTTACAGTTGATGTTTTTGTAGAGGCTGCTATGATATTCCTTTTTAATCTGTATAGTATTGTTCTATGGTAAACATTTGATGTTTTTTTCACAATCTTCGTCATAGTTTGTTGTTGTTCTAAGTTTATCGAATCTCTCAGTAACGCATTTTTTCATCAAATCTGTTTTCATTCGACTAATTACTAATTATAAACCTCTAATGTCCGTCTGTTTATCTATTTTTTTATTTATTTGTCAATTTATTTATTTATTTGTTTATTTATTTATAAGTCTGTCTGTAACGATCCCGTTATTTTTGCGTTTAATTGCGTTTACTGGCGAAGAAAAAAAAATACTTTTTGATATGTTGTCGAGTATGGTGCAAAACGTCGAGAAAACATGTTCCGGAGTGGGATATTGTTCTGAAACAAATGAGTTATGGGTCAAGACAGGGTGAAAATTGAAAATCGGCCAAAAGTCAGTTAAGATGTCTTAGATATTTGGTCGGGGAAGCAAAGTCTTAGAGTTTTTGATGGCCTACAACTTTGTAGAAGAAAACTTTCTGACCCGACTTCATACGGAGGAGCTAGGCAGCGAAAACTGTTAAAATTTTGGGGTTTCCTCACTTTGTTGATAGGGAACTTTTGCTCTTGGACAAAGTAGACATAAATTTTGAGTGCCAATCGATAGTGGAGGCTTAGGGCAACAAAATTGCTGAACAATGTTCGGTGAAAAAGTTTCATGATGGAAAGTTTATTTCAATTCATTCTACAAACAATTTGACAATAAGACTATAATTAAAACATTCAAATAAAAAAAAATCAAATTAATAATCACTGGACGAAATATAATTCTTCCAGTGGCGCACTTTTCGGGATACTGGAGATGACGCACATTGCATTTCCGTGTTGAATGGCTGAGGACACTCATGCGAATAAATAAGTCATAGATTTCGGTTCGCCGGTTATTCGAATCAGCTCTGCGCCAATTTTGTTCAAAAGTTCGACCGATTCTGTCGCCCAGGGGCCGAACGACTCAACTGCAAACGCGATGAAGTGGTAGGTCTGCTCAATTCTGGAATACTTTGTGTGCTTTCGAACAGCTGCCTTCGTAGAGGCCATACCCGGTCGCTTAGTCCTGCCTGCCGAATTGGATTTCGCTAGTGAATCGGCACACGTTGCATCCCACACTAGGGCTCTGCCTCTTTCCCAAGCGGTGTATGTGATGCAATCCGTGCGTTTCTTGCCATCATCGCGGAATGGGCCGAGTGGTTCAAGAAGCGAGCTAATATTTATTGACGACAAAGCTTTATGCAGTACTCGGTCTGCGTGTCTGAAAAGTTTTCCAGAGTTCTTTTTACAATGTAGACCGTGTCGGCCAAGAGAATCAACTGATGCGCCGCATGTGCATACGAAAGGGTGACAGATTTTAGCGCCGAGACGTAGGGCTATGCACGTACGGAAAACGTCATTGTTCATTGTTCCAATGGTAGGGCTCGGCACCACGTTCAACCAGGCTCCGGACATTTTGTTATGGAGCAGTTGGAAGCGGAACAATTCGGTGTCGTTTGGAAATGACGATTCCGATGTGACTCTGGTGGTGTTCATTAGGTCCCAGTGGAATTGCGAGCGGACATTTTCTGGCATCGGGATGTCGTTAATCTCGTTCCACCTTGATATAGCTTCTGGGTAGTAGGCGATATCAGATTCGTGATCGCGTAAATTGATTAATGTAGATACGATATCCGAAACGCCATGTACTGAAGACTAAAAGGCTGGTAGCGAGATGTCCAACAATGAACGAGCACCTAGACCTCCGAAGTTGACTGGCAGACTCGATTGAACCCATTGGGAATTGTTAAGTTGAACGTTGATTAATTTTTCCAAAGCTGATTTCATGTCCATGTCCAGTTGACGTAAAAGATCAGGAAATTTCCACAGTGGTGTGCATCGGAAGAATCAGACCAGTTTCGGGATGGCCGTGCAGTTTTTTAGGACGAAATATGCGTAGTGGTGCTGGAGAGAAGATAGTCAGTTAATTAGTACGTACATTTTCTCAAATTTCCTTTTCGCAAACGATTCCATGCCGCTTTCCAGCAACGGTGCGCTTAATATGTCCAGATCTTCTTCGTCAACCATCCGAATTCCGGAGGCTAGAGCTTCGAATTCGCTAACTATGCTCGGTTCTGGGTGTCCACTGCAGAAGAATAACTCGCACTTTGCACTATTTAACTCGCAGTGTACCGTCGTCTAGATACCAGATATTCAATTCGGTAGTCAGCTGTGTAACCAGCGGATGTATGGCGAGGCTAAAAATTAGAGCGCCCGCCGGATCTCCTTGTTGGGCACCAACCTGCGATGAGATGATCTTGTCGCCGAATGACAAAAATGACGGCTTTAGGTAACATTGGTAAAAGTAATGGTAAAGCTGCGGAGCTTTGTCTTTTATCTCTCTGAGCATTACATCTCTCTCTACGGTGTTGAAGGCGTTTCTGATGTCCACGTCCACGCATCATTATTTAAAACGAAAAAGAATATGCTTTGGCTCTCTGAATAGACAACAAGCGAAAATGATAAAGCCTGCGTAGCCCCTAGGGGCGATGGTTTCCCTTTACCCTTTAATGTTTCCCTACCCTTTAATGTTGAAGCGGTTCTACAATAATAATCGGCGTTTAAACTTTCTACGTAGCACAGCTTCTCGTTAACACTTAAATTGTCTCCCATTAGTAAAGTGGGGACTGGCACATTGTGCTTATCGGAGGTTCCCGTGCATGTTTCTTCCTAGGAAGAAACAGCTATATTTAAAAAAAGAGTAGGGACTAATTTAAGTGTTTTGAATTGTTTGTAGTCCACTGGAATACCTTCGTTCTGTAATAGAATCAGCTTTTCAATGAACGGCGCAAAAACACTTTTCTTTCGCTTCTGTCGCAAGCAAAAAACAGCATACAAAAAAAATTTAGTTTCGATTGGACTTCCTGTGGCAAGCATGGTATTTTCACATACATATACTCCTCCCAGCTTGCACTTAGCTTCTTGATGAACTAAAGAAATGGTTTTCATTTTTTATATTCTCCTCAAAATGTTTGCGAAAGTGCGAAACTGATATACGTGAAAGGGTGTACCATGCAACATATCAACATACCAGTATAATAGGCATTGTTCAAAAAAAAAAAAAAAACATTTATTTCGGTTGCATATAAAAATTGAGAATTTTTACGGGTATATGCTACAACTAAGTATAAAATTTACCACTTACTGGTATATCAATATACTTTATCTTACTTCCTACATTGCATATTATACTGTCTTGCAAAATGTATAATGTATAAAGTATAATGTGATGTTGATTGTTGTAATGCCGTTTCAGTTGTGAATAAATTATAATTGTTGTAATGCTTGCGCAATTCGAAACGATGTTTTTTGTTATTTATTTGTTTTTAATTTTTTATTGCCGATATTTCGGAATGAGATCCATCATCAGGGCTTTATGGAACGAAAAAATTTTGAAATTAATAAGAAAATGTGAATTAATTAATTAAACAAAAATAAAGAAACCTTACCAAAAATCATTAAAAAGTCAAAAATGATATTTATATAACGAAAATTTTTTTCTTTTATGGTTGTGACGCATTATTATGAAGTGAAGAAGGTGTAAGGCCGTGCTGTGAATGTACCCGTCGGTGTTGTGGGTTTTGTGTGGTTTTAGCTTTCCTGTTCCGGTGGTCAAATTGCTTCAAGAGCCACCCATATGTGGGACCAACGATCATCGTATCCGATTTGTAATTACAGGTGTTGTCTTCATGTACAATAATTTGGTTGATTTCTTGGATCTGGAGCTTGGTTTTGTTTCGCTCTCGTTTCAGAATGCTAATGTTTTCCAAGTCTAAGTCGAATTTATGTCCCGTTACTTTAGCGTGGTGAGACAAAGCCGTTCGATTTTTGATCTCTTTCGCCAAGTTGTTCTTCTTGCAATCGTTCCTATGTTGTCCCACACGTCGGTTAAGCTTCTGTACGGTTTCTCCTATGTATTCGGTATCTCTTTGGGAACATAGAATGTTATATACCACTCCACTTAAGTCTCCTTTGGGTATAGGGTCCTCCAACTTAGAAAAGAAATGGGCTATTCTTTGTGGAGGTTTTGGAGCGATTTTTACTCCCGGAACGAAATATTCTAGCTTCCTTCCAATCTCTTCTGTGAGTCCAGGAACGTAGCACATCGAAGCGTATTTATTGGTTTGTTCTCTGGTCGGATTATCGTTGAACGAATTTTCCGGAAGAAAAGGGTAACTGTTTCAGTTCATGGGAGCAGCTAGATTTTGTTTTGTGCGATGTTTCTGTTGTATCACTTGGTTGTAGAGCTTGTCAATTATTTTGACCGGGTAGTTGTTTTTCCTCAGAATTAGATGGATTCGTTTTTTGTTGTCATCGTGGAAGCAAATGTAACTCACTGAGACCACTTTCCGAATAAATGACTTGGCTACATTAAATTTCATTTTCTCGGGGTGTGCCGAATAGAAGTTAATCAAACGGTTGGATGCAATTGGTTTGCAGTACCAGTTCGATTTAATTTTCACCGAATTATCTGTGTGTAGCGTTACGTCCAGGAAATTGATTTGTTGGTCGACCTCTATTTCTTCAGTGAATTTTATAACCCCAGGTAAGAAGCTATTCAACACTTCCTTCACCAGCTCGATTCTATTTTCAGGCACAGCAGTGATGTGATCATCGACGTAAATTTTCCAAAAAGGCAGATCGAAATCCAGTTTATCATTGTTTCGTCCACAGCCTTTTCAATGACTCGTTCGACTAAAATGGAACTCAAAGCCGATCCCATAAAAAGTCCAATCTCTTGTTGATAGAACTGGTTTTCGAACACGAAGTAATTACATTCACACATGCAGAATTCGATTAGTTTAATGAATCTGTCGCATGGAATGTTTGTGTAAGATTCCACTTTGTCGAACTCTTCGCGAATAATTTTAATAGCGAGCTCGACTGGTATGGTCCCGAAACAATTTTCCACATCGTATGAGACTAATTTGTATTCCTTTTCTAAACGTATGAGGCGAATGCTACGGACGAATTGAGTTGTATTTTTAATATTGTATTTCGGTTTGTGGAAAGCTTTTTTCAGAACTGTTGCCAAGAAGCGGGTTAACTTTGCTGCAGGAGTGTTAACTGTGGAAACTACCCTAAAGCCTTGATGATGGATCTCATTCCGAAATATCGGCAATAAAAAGTTAAAAACAAATAAATAACAAAAAACATCGTTTCGAATTGCCCAAGCATTACAACAATTATAATTTAAAGTATAATGTATTTACTGAATATTTTGTATTGCTTGGTCGCGATTAACTAAATTTTGCTAAAAGTTTGTATAGCTTGGAAACGACCAGATTTGTTGCCTATGCAACAGGGGGAAGAATTATGTATAAACGCAAGGCGCTGGGCAGATGTTTGTTCATTCCATTCTCTGTTCTTGCCAACAACAGATGTTTGCTTACCCCATTCTCTGTTATTGCTGATATACACATGGTCTCGCGACAAAGGTGTACTGAAGAGGCGTAAACGTCCCAATCAGCTAACTTTGTTCGTTGAAGTAGATAATTACTTCCGTAATTTCTTCACTTTGTCCCATAGGCAACAAATCTGGTCGTTTCCAAGCTATACAAACTTTTAGCAAAAAGTATAATGTATGTAATATAATCATGCTCGGAGCGGTAGCGGAGAGCGAGACGCAGTCCCCACACCCAAAAAAAACGTCCACAAACCCAAAAACCTCCATACAAAAACCTTTGGGACAAGACACGATGTATAGGCGAAGTTTTGAGTTTTTTCTCCTCGCCCCCCTACCCCTCCAAATTATTAAAAAAAAAACTACGTCGAAGCAGCTTTCCACCAAGCCCTCAATCAAAATCGGTTGAAAACGAGCCGAGATATCGCCAATCAAAGATGACCAATTCCTATGGGAAAGTGGAAAATTACCTTTATTCCTGCGTGGCGTTGTGTGTCAACGATGTATCTATGTATCTATCTACTTTTTTTTTCTCGAGAACCGCTCGAGCGATTTCCTTAAAATTTTCAGGGAACGTCAGTGTCGGCCCCAAATGAAAAATTTCATATGCCGCTTTTCCGGGAAAATTCTGGAAAAGCGGTGGCATGGGAAAAAGTGGTCAATTTTGAGGGTTTTTTAGGTAATGCTCGGAGTTTTCGAATTTTAGCTCCGGAGTGACAATAGCTAGAGAGTTGGCTTCTTCGGGAAAGTTATAGAGTTTGGTCAGGAGAATTTTTTGGGATCTTAAGAAAATGGCTGCCAGCAGTCAAACCGGCACCATCTTGAATTTTCCCAAGCAATAAATTAGGGTTTTTTTGGTTTTCGAATTTTAGCTTCAGAATGACAATACTTAGAGAGTTGGTTTCTTCGGGAAAGTTACAGTGTTTGATCAGGAGAATTTTTTCGAATTTTCAGAAATCTGCCAAAGTGGATTTTTGTAAGGTATAAATTATGCTTCTTTGGGTTTTCGATTTTTAGCTCCGGAATGATAACACTTAGAGAGTTGGTTTCTTCTAGAAAGTTATAGAGCTTCATCAGGAGAATTTTTTGGTATCATCAGAAAATGGCTGCCAGCTGTCAAAGTGACGCCATCTTGAATTTTTTGCTATCTTCTGAATTAGAATAGCTAGAGAGTTGGTTTCTTCGGGAAAGTTATAGAGATTGGTGAGGAGGATTTTTTTGATGAATAAAAAGTGGGTTTGCCGAGGCGCGGAAGTTGGACAAAATCGAGTCGAAAGTTTTCGCCAAAAAATTTTTTTCGTCGGAATCGATAGATATTGGCTTGGGCATCATTTTCATGAATAGAAAGTGGGGCCGCCGAGGCGCGGAAGTTGTTCAAAATCGAGGCGAAAGTTTTCGCCAAAAAATTTTTTTCGTCGGAATCGATAGATATTGACTTCTCCGTCATTTTGATGAATAGAAGGTGGGGTCGCCGAGGTGCAGAAGTTGGTCAAAATCGGAGGTGTTCAAATGAAATGGTCAAGAAACCAAAACAAAACAAAAAACTTCTAAAACTACTGATATCACAACAAAAACCTCTTAAAAGGTAAAGTGTGACGCAGTCCGAAAGTCCGCTTCCAAAATTAATGATATCGCTTGAGGTGACGCTGTCGCTGATAATACGCAGAAGTTTGTTTGAATGGAACCTTGTGTTAAAAGTTTTGATTTCCTGAAAAAATTAGAACGCTTTTTTTGAAACAAAATTACATTGTGTTAAAAAAAAATTGCGTCACAAATGCCGGACCCAACGACGAAATAATTTTTTTGTACCTTCAGTTTTTGCGCTGCAAAAATTTGACTTTTGCTTGTTATTGCGTAGACTGTTTAAGATAAACTTAAATTTTGCGTGTAAAAACTGAAAGTATTGAAAAATTATTCCGCTGGTGGGCCCGGCATTTGTGACGTAATTTTTTTAACACAACGTAATTTTGTTTTAAAAAAACGCTGTAAGTTTTTCAGGAAATTTAAACTTTGAACACAAGATTCCATTCAAACAAACTTCTGCGTATTATCAGCGACAGCGTCACCTCAAGCGATATCATTAATTTTGGAAGCGGACTTTCGGACTGCGTCACACTTTACCTTTTAAGAGGTTTTTGTTGTTGTATAAATTAGTTTTGATGTAAATATGCATTTTATTTGTAAAAATTTACATTTTGGAAGACCCAGGATGAATGTATGTACATACTTTTTGTATGTAACATTGCCAAATGAAAGGGACAATTTCTGGACATTTTTCCTTAGTTGCTTGAAGTACTATCTGAGTCATTCTATGTCAAATGGTTATTTGGCTGAAGTAGCCATTTTTCTTGATTATAGCGGTCTAGTCATAGTAACAGAATGAAGAATTTTTGAGTTAATGAGATTACTTTTGTCATTGTAATGACGTTCAGGTTGAACTCAACTAGGATGTTCAAGAACTCGGCGATCCTAGTTGAGTTCAACCTGAGCGTCATTACAATGACAAAAGTAATCTCATTAACTCAAAAATTCTTCATTCTGTTACTATGACTAGACCGCTATAATCAAGAAAAATGGCTACTTCAGCCAAAAGCCATTGTGATCCAACGGTCGAGAAAAATTGATAGATATATAAGGTATCTCTCTACCCAAATATTCTATGTCAAATCACACAGAATTAAAATCGTAATATCACATTTCGATAAAATGATACATAATCATTTCCTCAATAAAATGAAATGAATGCTGCTGGAAATCCTGCCCAGGGGGATGAAAAAAGACGTAAAATATAATTATTTACATCACAAGGTCTACTCGTTTTCGCGTGACGTATTGAGTTTTTCATGCTTGCTTAGAGAACCGAAAGTACTTTGAGGTTCTCGTAAGGGGACCGAAAATACTTTCGCTTCCCAAATGGGATGCGACAATAAAATATTTCAACTCTCAGTTAAATGGGGTCCGAAAGTATTCGCCCCTCTAACAAGAACCGAAAGTAATTCGAATCTATTTTGTCAAAAAAGAACGCTGTCATAATGTGCAAATCGAAATCGAAATAGGTATGAGCTTCTCTCACAAAATTTGTGTTCTGCCATATTGAATCGTAAAAATAAAAACAAATTCATTATCGTTTCGAATTTTCATTTTGAAAAATCTCTTTTTTTGCGATCGACAAAGTGTTTAAATATTAGCGGGAATGTTTTTTTTTCAGTTAGTTAGACCTCTAGTCGTGCGAGTGAAATTCACGAAGTGACGAACAGCGAACACGCCGGCCTCACACCCACCACGTGTACCACAACCAAGTTGAATCAGACGTAGTTCTTCACTGGCCATTCTAGAACTTCCGATTCGTACCACTAATCTCCTTAAAGTAAGACCGACTGCAATGGGTCTGATACTATCATTTTTCTTATGCAATCCACTACTGCAGAGGCCCACCGGCTGTTTGTTTACAAACACAAATTTTATTGTTAGTTTTTAATCATTTTTAAGTCATCGCGCCTAGGGACGTAACCCTCCCATAGGGTGGGAACTAGTTTTTAAATTTACTTGAAAAAACGTACTAGAAAAAAATGTTTCAAGAATTTTCAGTGTATTTTCAATACTCAATTGAATCTTGACAACGTGATTTTCGTGAATATGTAAGGCCTTGTATAATACTTTCTTCCTCAATTACTTTAATAGCATAGTCCAGCTGTTCTTTCGTATGTGACCCCGACAAGCAGAACCGGATTCTTGCTGACATATATGGTGTCGCTGGAAAAGTAGCAGGAACTGCTGCAATATTTCTTTTCTTAAATGTTCGGACAACGGATCTACAAATAAAAATACAGAAAATAGTATATTTTGTTATGAGTAGTGAAAAGTGGAATTTATTAGGAGTAGTCTTAAGCATGTCCGAATAAGGCAACGCCGACAAGGATACGCTTACGACGAGTCCTAAAATTAAAAATTAAAAAAACAGTTTCGTCCGTATTCTCCGGCCGACTTTTTTTCGGCCGTAAAATAATGATACTAATAATAATAATAATAATCTGCCTTAACAACCCATGAAGGGTTAGAGTTAGAGACTACATCATCATCAGTTTCCTTCAGAAGGACCTTCTTTGTGGTTTTATCTTTTTGATGCAAAGTGAACCAATAAGTTGTGTTACATCTATACGTTCATCGCAGTGTACGGGATTAGTGGCGAACAATAACTGGCCTTGGGATGTACTTTACACTTACATGGCCACCATGACCCATGAATGAAATATTCCAATTTTCGAAAATGAATTGATTTTATACGAGTGCGTTCAATTTTTGTTTGAATTGCAGAGAAACTAAAAGGTGGCGTTGTTTCCGCCTCAACCTGGTAGAATGAATATGAACGCATATTGTTATTTCAATCGGTACCGTAACCTGGGTAACGTATTTCATCTTCTCTTTCACGCTTGCAATGTGATTTATATTTACATGAGACAAAATACTCGTTTCCCAGGTTACAAGACTTCTACTTTGTAAATTTTGTAAATTTGCTTGCGTTCACCATTGTTTTCAATACAAACTGGTAACTTTTTTATAAAAATGAACGAAAATACATGTGTGAACACCCAGTTTCTAAAGCATTTACATTATTTACAACGGTAGAAAGGTACATGGAATGAGTCACATTTTCCCAAAGGAACGTTACTTTCATGCTATACATTGAAGAAAAATCCTATACAGAATTTGTCCCCACCAGGATTGAACCCGGATATTCTTGGTGGAAAGCCAGTACGTTACCAGACATGACAGCCGCCGAAAACTGGCCGCTAGGGTCGAAATGTGTCGCCGCTGACGTTTCTGGTCGGCTAGACACGGCTAGCCGCCATCAGCCGCCGCCTGATGTTAGCGTCGGCTAGCCTTATAGCTAGTTTTTTCACACAATAATTTGACTCTAATAATCCAACAAATTTATCATTTTCAATGATGATGATGATGAGAGTTTTTCATTGACCGACTTTACAAGCATGGCTAAAATAATTTGTTTCTCTGTTTTCTAAGAGTTGTGAACAATAGATACAATCGTCCCAAATCAAGTAAAGGCAACTTTCGTACTTTTTTCAAGTCCACCCCACATGCACCTCGAAGATTAAAAAACTCTATCATTTCAAATATGACGGTGATAGTGCAAATTAGCTGCTTTTTGTTTGAAAACTGATTTTTACCCTGCCAATAGACCTCAGGGAGCGAGTGTGAATGATAGCTATAATTATTTTGTTTCAAAGTTTAATAAAGCTATAACAGATAATACGACTATTAGAAGACGCAAGCTAAAAAGGTCATTTGCTAACGTTCCTTATATGAATGAGCATCTTGAATCCCTGATACATAAGAAGAATTATCTTTGGAAGAAACTCGAAAGAAAGGAAAAGGGTGGGTGTGTGAACACAATAATCCTTAGGGACAGGATAGCGGCGATGGAGGTCACAATTGGGAGGTTTCAAAATTATTATCGGATCCAATACTATGAGAACTTGTTCAAGAACTGCAGAAATCCGAGAGCAGCTTGGAGAACGATCAACTCTATTCTGGGAAAAGTATCAATGAAAAGTCTGGAGTTGAATTTGAGGAAATCTGATGGGTCCAGGCTTGATAGAGACAAGGTAGCTCAGGTATTTAACGATCATTACTCCACTGTTGGAGAAAAATTGGCTCAAGCTATACAGGTACTTGACAAAGTCAACTTTGAAAATTCTGTAGCCTCAGCGCATGGCCTGGACTCAGCTCAGAATGGGGGGGGGGGGGGGTCATCATCTGTCATGTTGATGCCCGTTTGCGAAGAAGATATCGTGGAACTTATCTTGAAACTGAACAATAATAAGGCACCAGGGCATGATGGTATTTCAGCGATATCATTAAAATTGTGCGTAAACTCAATAGCAGACTTCCTTTGTGAAATTTACAACAGATGTATTGTAGACGGTGTTTATCCTGATATGCTGAAGGTCGGTAGAATAACACCTGAGTACAAAAGTGGTGATAAAGCTGAAGTCTTGAACTACCGGCCGGTGACGGTTTTGCCTATGGTGAATAAAATTTTTGAACGGCTTTTATATAGAAACCTGGTCAGTTTTCTAAATGAAAAAAAATTTTTTTACTCAAAACAATACGGTTTCCGTGTGGGATCAGGAACTAGTACCGCTCTGTTGGAGCTTGTGAATGATATGAATGTGGGAATAGAAAATAAAGAGGTAGTTTCGGGTCTTTTTCTTGATTTTGCTAAAGCCTTTGACACGTTTAACCATGTCTTACTGCTGAATAAGCTCGAGATAGCTGGTATAAGAGGAGTGGCTCTGCAACTCTTGACCAACTATTTCTCGAATAGGTTTCAATATGTTTCGGCTAACGATTCCAATAAGTCCAAAATAAAAATGTCATATGGTGAAGTACAAGGAAACATTCTTGGACCGCTTCTTTTTCTGATTTTCATAAATGACTTTAATGATCTGCCACTTGCTTCATCTCTTTATTTATTTGCTGATGACACTAGCTTGTTTACTTCTTCTTTGTGTTTAGAAACGAACATCGTCACTTTGACAAAGGATTTGAAATTAGTGTCTGAATATTTTAGAACGAACGAATTGACTCTGAACCTAGAAAAGTGTAAAATTGTTCACTTCAGATCTCCTAGAAGCATTAGAAGAGATTTCCCAGAGGTTGTGTACAATGGGGTCGTAATTGAAAAGGCAGCATCGGTGAAATACTTGGAGATAATCTTGGATCAATTTCTAAATTGGAACGAGCGTATAACGTATTTGTGCAACAAGATTGTGCCGTGTGTTGGGATATTGAGGAAATTGAGATTTTCTCTCCCTACAGTCGTGTTAAAAAAATATATTTTGCGATGACACACTTGGGGTTGCTTTACTGCGTGGGTATTTGGGGAGGAGCGGCTAAATCGATGATTAGCACTCTTGAAGTGCTTCAAAGGAAGGCCCTGAAATCAGTATTTGGACTGCCTTTGAGATATAATACCGGAAGGTTATTCAGTGAGCACTGTAAAAATTTCTTAACGATTTCAGAGATGTACACCGCTGAGATGTGCACTTTTTTTTCATTCATGTGTGTATGATCATCGTCATCATAATGCTACAATGGTCATCTTATATTTTTACCAGTTAATTTACTAACCAGCTGTTGGCCCAGCTGGGTTCAATGTATACACAACAAGTTGTGTATGTATTCTGTATAGAAGATATGGTAGATATTCGAATTATTCGAAGTAGAGTGAAACTCCCAACCGATCGACTTTTTTGGTTGAAAAATGTTTTCGCAGGGGATAGATCAGTAGATATTTTTAAATATTTAATACAATCAGGTGCTAATAAAATTAATTCATTTTTATTAATTGATTCATTAAATTATTAATTTCATTTCGAGTACTAAACACATCAAACACCGAGGGGTAGTCACTTCGATTTAACATTACATAAATGAATGCACTTGGCTTGTCGTAATTACCCCTTCACATCTAGCTATTTGTGTGTCTGTAAATCAAAAACAGTCAACTACATGACATGAGTTTTTAAGCTTGTACGAAGTAAACAGAGCACACGTATTTGTCACGACATTTGTACCCAGTCAAATTTCGACCTTATAAATCTTTTTCCTCCCTGAAAAGTCTGGTTTAGTTTGAAGATGAGCGAAATCGGTCACAAGCTTTCTAAGTCACGGTCGAAAAATTGGTGAACAGCATTCTTTTGCTTGTATCAACACTTTTGCAAAAAAATCATGGAAATTGTTGAAGGTCGTGTGAGTGGTCTGGACTATAGGATCCATAGGCAGAGCCGAACTAAGGCTACTTAACCGTCTTTCAAAATTTTTTATTGCAGGTAAACATTTCTTTCAGAGGTAGGGGTCATTAGATTGGCTCATAACTCAATTTTTTCGATTTCTTTTCGAATTTTTTTACTACACTTGCAGAAATCAAAATGTCCTTTTAATTGGTGGCACGACATTTCTCCGCCGCAAATAACGCCCGGGGTGTTATTAACGCCGGCCTAAGAGTTATTAAAGCCCGCACTCCGGGCGCTAATAACGCCTGGTGCGTTAAAAACACCCGCACTCCGGGTGCTTATGACGCCCAGCTGAGTAATTGAATAAACGCTACAAAATGGCACTTTAATAAATAATTTTATTCATAGAGCATATAACTAGAAAAAGTTGACTAAGGGGAAAATTTTCATTATACAGAACGTCAATAGAAGGAGTTGAGTAGAGGAAAATTTTAAAATCCAGTAAAAGTTTATTATCTCACTTTTCGTGTAATAAGTTTTTTAATAATGTTGATAGTTACAGCCTTATCCTTTTAGAAAACAGACTTGTTTTTCCTTAAATAATGTTTGAGCACTGCTCACTTCTATCCAATAATGTTCTTTCCCCACATTTCATTGGATTTCGATTTTCATAAAATACATTTCAGATGAAGTGCTTCCAGGCGACTCACATCGACACGCACTCAAATTTTCCTTATACAGAATGTAACTCGGAGTTGAGTAAGAGGAACATTTTCCTTACACAGAATGTCACTAGAAAGACTTGACTAAGGGGAAAATTTTCCTTATACAGAATATTTCTAGAAGGGATTGACTAAGAGAAGCATTTTCCTTATACAGAATGTCACTAGAAAGAGTTGACTAAGAAGAAATTTTTCCTTATGTCACAAGATGGAAGAATTTTTTTCTTGATACATAGAAACGCTCTTTTATTTTTAAAACGTATGAAGGGATCCGTACGTATCACAATCGATGTGGCAAACAGAAAAGATGTTACAAAAAGCGTCTAACGTACCTAAGTAAATATTGCCTTAACTTTTAAGTGTATGAAATTACGTACACATTAAATTGTATTAGAAATTGCCGAGAAGGCAATATTGAAAAACCCGTCCGAAGAAACAGTGTAAAAAAGGCCTTCCAAAGGTACAAAATTGACCCCCAAACAGACAAAAATGTTCATGTGAATTTTTTCTACAACATAGCAAAAAACCATTTTTTTGTCTAGGGCCGACCTAGGGTCCTCAGGAAAGGCCTCGCACAAATACTTACATAGACAAAAATATTTCCCTCCAATTTCTCTTCAACATGGTGAAAAACCATTTTTTGTCTAGGGCAGACCTTAGAACCGAGCTAGGGCCATAAGGAAATGTCTCGAACACATAATTCCATAGACAAAAATGTTTTCCTCAATTCAAACTTCAGCCCTAAGTACAGGCACCGGGTCCAAATTTGTTTTTAAATATAATTCGGTATAATTCGGAAAAGATTTACTCGAGTTACACTTACGGAAATATATTTTTGCATCAAACAGAATTTTGTACTTCTGCGCAGCTTTTCAACACTGCAAAAACTTGCGCAGAAGTACAAAATTCTATTTGATGCAAAAACACATTTCCGTAAGTTTATGTACAAAAGACCAAAAACCACTTAAACGGCCCTATCTGGGCGGTCTTTGGGCCGACAGAGCCCAGATTCAATCCCATAAAAGACTTTTCGATTACCTTTCAGGGAAAAAAAGTTTTTGAAAATCGGTTGAGTTTTACTCAGGTTATCGCGGTGATAGACGGACGGACGGATGGACAACGTTTTTATTGTTGATTCGTCATCTAAGCACCACGATCGATGCTCCCCACCTACTCTCAGGTCGAAATTGGGGTGGCTACAAACGTCGTGGTAAACGCATAAGACCCCTTTTCGAAGAACTTCGTTCTTCGTATAGGTCTAAAAAGTTGCCAATAAGAAATCAAAAAATCACATGAAAACTTTATGAAAGTCAATCGTGAGCGTGTAGCGAATTATATAGCTGGCCGATATTAACGCCCCGGGCGTTTTTAGCACCCGGAGTGCGGATGTTATTAACACCCCGGGCGTTAATTGGAATTTTAATGAAAATTTGGATTTTCTTGAAAACTTGGATTTTCGTCAAAAAATTCAAAATTTTCACGAAACTTGAAGTTTGGGGCTATTGTTGTATTTCACAAATTCAAATATTTAATTTGCAAATATGTATTTTGGGATTTATTCGAGAAGAATTTAAAAAGATGCGCGTTGTAGGATGGTGTGCGTAGAATGAAGGAACTTCAGTTGACATCGATAAAGTTCAATTTAATTTTTGGGTATCTAATTTATTGCATTTTTTTCGATTTTTAGACCCGTACGAAGAACGAAGACTTCGAAAAGGGGTCTTATGCGTTTACCACGACGTTTGTAAACACCCTAATTTCGACCCGTGAGTAGGGGGGGGGAGCTTCGATCATGGTCCTTACATGACGAATCAACAATGGTCGTCCGTCCGACTGTCAACACGATAACTCGAGTAAAACTCAATTTTCAAACACTTTTTTTCTACCTGAAAGGTAATCGAAAAACCTTTTATAGGATTGAATCTGGGCACTGTCGTCGGCCCGAGGGCCGCCGAGCTAGGGCCGTTTCAGTGGTTTTTGGTCTTTGAAAGTTTTAAAGAAAAGATATGGACATCAGAAAATCACGAAAATTAGTTAAAACCTGTTGAGTGGTTCGGGCTGTAGAGTCCTCAGTGTGGGCACGACCCACGCTACGCGATCCTACACGATATTTGGTGGTTTTTGGTGAATATTTCTTGAATGATGAGGTTTTTTTGCAAAGTTGCAGACAAAAAAGAGGCGAATTTTTTTGTTCATGGAAATGCAATTTTTTTTCAAATATTTTCCATTTTTCTTTTAATTTCGGGCTTTTTTAAGGATGTTTTTTGCGCCGTTTCTTCGGACGAGTATTTCAATATTGTCCTTTCGGCAATTTCCAATTCAATTTAATGTCGACGTAATTCAAGAGTTAAGGCAACATTTACTTTGATACGTTCGAATCTTTTTGCAACATCTACTCTACTGCCACATTTATTCTGATACGTATTGGTCCCCTGCATAATGTTTTATGACCCCGTGAGGACGGATTTCTCAATATTGCAATGCGATTTTATGAAAATAAAATTTAATTAAAATCTCGACATTCTTTGCAACGCATCGCCATTCGTACGGGTCCGCATAGCATTTTTTGTTTTGATTATGGCAAAATTGTTTTTCAAAATGTTCTTTTCTATTTCTAAATATCAAACAACACTGAAGAATTTCTCAATATTTGATACAATTGGATTGATTGCAATGTTGAAAGCATACATTAAGTGTAAAAAGAAACGCAAAAGTTTTCATTAAAGTTAATCTTCAAAACGTTCTCCGTTCGGTTCATATAGATTCCACACATCCTAGAAATATTTCTTCATTGAAGTATTGTTGGTATTATTTAAGGGAAGAACAAATTTAAAAACACAACTTTTGCTTGCCATAATCAAAACAAAACTAAAGTCATGTCATGCAGTTAATGTTTACATTGATAGATGACACATATTAGATTGATATAAAGGGGTAATCACTACAGGCGATGTGCGACTTTTCATATGAAATTAAATCAACGTGAATACCCCCTCGGTTTTATGTTTAAAGTAATTTTATAAGCACCAAACCGAAAACATTTTTTTATTGCCTTGGAATTCGAATTCGAATATCCAACACATAAACAACGTTATTAGTGTAACGCTCAAACCAGCTGGTCCGAGTCACATGGTAAAAATAAAAGATGATAAGTGTAATTTTATGACGAGGAAACATGCCTACTTTAAGAGATATAAAGATTTGTTATACGTACCGTTGTTGAAAACTAAGATTGGTAGAAGAAGTGTGTCATTTGCTGGGCCTGTTTTGTTTAATAAATTGCCAAGAAGGTTCAGAACTGACCTTGGACATGAGAAATTTAAGCGTTCGTTAAAGGATCATTTGTTTGTGAGTGGTGGTTAGTGATGTTCTCAACTAGCATACCCTTTTTTTTATTGCTTAGCAACTTTCGTCATATCCGTGTTGGAGTATCCGCAGTGTTTCTTTCCTTTCTTCTTTTTTTCTCTTCTTTGATGTTTCATCACAATGAATATTAATTTTTGTTTTCTTTTTCTTTTTTAAGTTTTCACTTAGGCTTTTTGCTTTGGCCTATTTGAAACTTATATGATTAGATTAAATTGATTTTAACAATAATAATTTTAGGAAAAAAAATAAATTGGCTTCAACTCCATTTATTTGATTTTACAAATTAACAAATTGTGCTATATGCATTTCGGACGTTGTCCATTCTCAATAGCTAATTTGCAACTAAAAATCAAAATAACATTGAAGCTTCTATTTCTTTTGATATGAAGTACATTTCGCGAAATTAGACGAAAATTCTCCGAAAGAGTATTTTCGACCTTGGTTAACAAATGGAGCTACAAAATTATTTAAAAAAAAAACATTTACAGGTGTGAAGGCCGGTTGGCTCAAGTTCATTGACCTCTCATTTTAGCATGTTAAATAAGAAGGACTGTATTGGTGGAGGGTCTATGTTCATTGAGTTGCACTTGTACTTTTTCATGTAAATACTTTCCCATGCATCTAACTGTTTTGAATTCCTCACATGTTTGATAAGTTCGACGTTTTCTATTTTTATATTAAAATGAACGGGATTTGAATTCAATGCATGGCATGCGACTGCTGATTTTGATGGTCGATTATGTTTAATATGTCCACAACGCTCTAAATAACGAATTTTAACCTGCCTTCGGGTTTGTCCTGTGTAAATTTTCCCGCAGTTGCCGCATGTAATTTTATAGATGCCGGACTTTTCAAGGTTGTCTATTTTGTCCTTAGTGTTTCCAAGGAGGTGGGACAATTCTCTGGTGCTACTTAGGGCCAAGTTAAGTTTGTATTTGTTGAATATTGGTTTTAAGTGGTTCGTTATTGATGGGATGAAATTGAAGGGGGCATAGATTTTGGTTTCACGTTGTTGTTCATAGAAAGTTGTTCTTTTTTTGTTTCCCAACTGTTTGCTATGTTTCTCAACTAAATTTTCTATCATATTGTTTGGGTCACTGCTGCTATTTTCTTAATTTCATTTAGTTCCTCCATAAAGTTTTTGGCTGACAATGGTAATCTACACATTCTATTAACCATACTGTTGAAGGCTGAAATTTTTGTATTTACAGGACAGTGGGAATCGCTTGTTATGTATCTGTCTGTGTGTGTTGGCTTTCGGTATACTGATACTTCAATTTTGTGGTTAGTAAGACATCTAAAAACGGTAATTTGTTGTCTTTTTCTTTTTCCACTGTGAACTTTATCGTTGAATGTTGTTCGTTAATAATTTTTAATGTTTTTTCTACGTCTTTGGTTTTAATTATAGCAAAAACATCATCTATAAATCGTTTCCATATTCTAGGGAGCAAACCTTTTGACTTCAAATCCATTTCAATATTTCCAACGAAACATGATAATGGGTTGCCCATATTTACGCCCGCCGTATGATTGTTTATAGAATTTGCCTCGGAATTGGAATTGATTAGTCTCCATACAGATTTTTATGGCTTTGAAAAGTACATCGGCCTTACAATCTGGTAGGTTACTTTCGAAAAGCCAGTTGTTTATTTCGTCTAAAGCCTTTGGTACATCTATGTTTGGGTATAGTGAGACTACGTCGAAGGATACCATAATTTCATCTTCTTCTAACGTTTCATCTTTAATGCTATCTACGAAATCGAAGGTGTTTTTAACTGATAAATTCGGTGGATGGGGAATTTCGTTTATTTCGCTGACTGCCCATTTAGATATGTTGTACATTGGTGAGTTGATGTTTGAAATTATTGGTCTCATTTTTAGTGGTCCCTTTTTGTAGATCTTAGGTAAACCGTAGATCATTGGGAGTCGCGGATTCGATAATTTCAATTTCCATTTTGGTACTTGACATGCGGATTCTATTAATTTGTTGATTTCAACTGATTTTTTTGTCATGGCTGGTAGAGGGTTTCTTTTTATTATTTTGAAACAATTATTTGTTACCGTTTCCTCCATTTTTTCTTCGTAGTCAAATTTGTCCATTATGACCATTGCATTACCTTTGTCAGCTTTCATGTAAAAGACCTTTTTTGATTTTAGGTCCTTTTAATCCTTGATTTTAATCGTTTTATGAAGTTATGAATTAAGATATTAGGATCACATTGTTACACGTAGTTGTAGTTGTAGTTTTAGTTTGATTTAATGATTGATCGACGGATTTGTTTAAGAGTTCCTTTGAATTGACTTTGTCATATTGGAACTTTAAGGATTAGGGAAATCATTTATTATCACTTGATATCTGAAATGATGTAGTTACTTATCAGAATGATGTATTAAAGATGTTAAAATAAATTGAATTGAATTGAATTGAATATTGAACGAATTCTTTTATTCGAAAATTGTTCATTCAAACATAGCCCTGTGAATTTCGAAGATGTGTATATTTTTTACTAGTAAATACCCCCGCCCCTAAGGGCTACGCGAACATTAAGCATTCTTGTCCGCTAGGTCGGAGATTTGCGACTTTAATACTAAAATGTATGCAAGGGTGTGCAATTTTCTCCGTACTACCGTTTCTCGGTACAAACGTTACCACCGTGCTACATTTTCTCTGTACAACCGTTTCTCCCGTCCTACAATTTCCCCGTACTACCATTTCACCGTTCTACCATTTCCCCGTACTAACAATTCCCCCGTACTACAATTTTACCGTACAAACGTTGTCACCGTGCTACTATTACCCCGTAAAACCGTTTCTCCCGTCCTACAATTTCCTTCTCACTACTGTTTTCCCCGTACTACCATTTCACCCGTACTACCGTTTCCACCGAACAACACTTTTCCCCGTACTACAATTTTCTCCGTACTACCGTCTCCCCGCACAAACGTTATCACCGTGCTACTTTTTCTCTGTACAACCGTTTCTCCCGTCCTACAATTTCCTCGTCACTATTGTTTTCCCCGTACTACCATTTCACCGTTCTTCCATTTCCCCGTACTAACATTTCCCCCGTACTACCATTTCACCGTACAAACGTTATCATCGTGCTACTATTTCCCCGTACAACCGTTTCTCAAGTCCTACAATTTCCTCCTCACTACTGTTTTCCCCGTACTACCATTTCACCGTTCTACCATTTCCCCCGCACAACCGTTTCCCCGTACCACGATTTTCTCCGTACTACCATTTCACCGTACAAACGTTATCATCGTGCTACTATTTCCCCGTACAACCGTTTCTCCCGTCCTACAATTTTCTCCTCACTACTGTTCTCCCCGTACTACCATTTCACCGTTCTACCATTTCCCCCGCACAACCGTTTCCCCGTACCACGATTTTCCCCGTACAACCGTTTCCACTGTACTACTGTTTCGCGAACACCCTTTTCCCCCGCACTACTGTACTACTGTTTCGCGTACAACCGTTTCTCCCGTAATACCATTTTCTCCTCACTACTGTTTGCCCCGTACTACCATTTCACCGTTCTACCATTTCCCCGTACCAACATTTTCCCCATACTACCATTTCCCCCTACGAACGTTATCATCGTGTTACTATTTCTCCGTACTACCGTTTCTCCCGTCCTACAATTTCCTTCTCACTACTGTTTTCCCCGTACTACCATTTTACCGTTCTACCATTTCCGTACTAACATTTCCCCCGTACTACCATTTCCCCGTACAAA
This sequence comes from Pseudolycoriella hygida, assembly GCA_029228625.1. Taxonomy (NCBI): domain Eukaryota; kingdom Metazoa; phylum Arthropoda; class Insecta; order Diptera; family Sciaridae; genus Pseudolycoriella; species Pseudolycoriella hygida. The sequence continues at coordinate 90,359,572 of CM055403.1, forward strand.
CGTTATAATCGTACAACTATTTCCCGTACAACCGTTTCTCCCGTCCTAATTTCCTCCTCACTGCTGTTTTCCCCGTACTACCAGCTGTATTGTTTTTCGCCACCCCTTGATAGACCATTTTTCTTACAGCTGCACAGCTTATATATGGTCGCTAACAGAAAAATGTTATTCTACGGATTTCCTGGATTGGTCCAAGGAATCAATGCGCCAATAATCACAAAAATCGGTGAGGTGTTGTATTTTTTTTGTTCGAAGAATTCGCAGATTGACTCTTGAATATGAAAGCAATATGGAGACGCGCTATCCTGCTTACTCTTTAACTTGGCTTTGGAAATCGCAATGAGACGTGCTGATATCCAAACCAACAAAACGCTGGTGAATGGAACAGTTCAAGTTCTGGGCTTTGCAGACGACATGGACCTCGCCAGTCGTACACATGCAGCAACAGTTGACACTTTCACAAATCAGAAAGTCCAAGTTGAGAGGATAGGTTTGATGATATAGGAGTCTAAAACCAAGTACATGAAGACCGAGCCGAGTCCGGTAGCCAATGGACAAGGAGACACAATAGGCATTGGAGAGTGCAACCTCGAGGAAGTGGATGAGTTCATTTACCTTAGAGCGCTGATGCGGTCAGATGGTGATAATACACTTGAAATTAACAGACGTATCATGGCGGCAAGCAGATGTTATCATGACCAAACAAACATCTACGCTCAAAGTTAATATCGAAGAAAACGAAGTGCCATATTTACAAAACACTTATCCGTCCAGTATTGATCTACGGATGCGAATCTTGGCCGATGAAAAAAAGTGATGAACAGTTGCTCCTAACGTTTGAGCGCAAGGTACTCCGCACCATATTTGGAGCGATGCGCGACGGGGAGAGATGGTGACGGCGATATAACTTTGAATTGGAACGTGATTTTGGCAAGCCGGATATAGTAGCAGTGGAGAAAGTCCAAAGGCTGAGCTGGACAGGACATTTAGCACCTATGGATAAAAACAGAGCCTACTCAAAATTATTCCGTAACGAAGAGGAGTTGGTCGCCCAAAACTTCGATGGATTGATGGCGTCGAACAAGATCTTCGCACGCTCGGAATAAGTGTCGGCGCACGACAGGCAGCGTTGGATTGGAATTCTCCAGCAGGCCAAGGCCCACAAGTGGCTGTAGCGCCGAAAAAGTTAGTAAGTAATGTAGTTTCCGCAGAGAACGTTTGACGAAAATATTATTATCTTAAATGATACGATGGATAGTAGTAGTAGGATTTATTTTATAATTGTTATTAACCAAATACATGTTTGACAATGAGAGAGTAATTAATTGACAAGAACCAATTACCCGTTATTTAATTTCACACATTGACGAATTCAAACGTTTGATAAGAGTGTTGTTTATGTACACGGATAGAAAAAAATATTCCGGCGAAGTGTTTCTTAATTGTGGTAAATAAAGCGCCCTAACATATGCGACAAGTAGTAGTAGTAGAGTAGAGTAGTAGTAGTACTTTCGTAACGAGTAGACGTGTTTCGTCTAGCTGGTCAAACTTTGTTCATAATTTTCGTGTTCATAAACGAAAATATAATTTTTCATCGTTTGTTTTATTCAAATAATTCATCTATTTCTGGATCTAAAATATTGACTAGTTAAACTAAACAAATAAAAAACTCTGTTGAGAACTAAATCCAATTCTATTAATTTAGAATTGAACACTCATGATATTTTAACCTTCAACTGACATTGGCATTGGTATTGAAAAGAAATTGAAAGGCGGTCGCGTCAGTTTATTCATGTAATTCCACATTCACGTGAAGCTAAATTGTGAAATTATAAGAAAACTAAAGTGAGCGAAGTGCATAACTTTTTGGAAGTGACACCTAAAAATAATCTGACTGGACTGGTCAATGAAAGTGAATTACAATTGAGTTCGTCAATTTCAAACGGAGTCAAAGGTCAATTAGGAACGCACCCAACCCTAAACTCTCATTGAAGCCCAATTGCGAAGTACACTGAGTACCTTTGGGTAAAGTACAAGTGTGATACCTTGGAGTCAAAGTTAGGAGAAAATTAGCGGTGGTCCAACTGCTAATATCGGACGAAGCTTTGTTAAAGAAGTGTCAGCAATTAATGAAGCCATTTAACTACGTTAATGTTGTACGAAATCAAATATGGAATGAGATGAACAAGGAGTCTGAAAAAATCAACCGTTTAATTAACTGTTCAATTTGTAAACTAAACATCAATAATAGATGCAAACCATTACAATGCACTACATGCAAAAAAGTATTTCACCTGCAATGTGTAAATAAATGCAATTTTAAATTGAAATCACACGAAAATAAAGAGAAGTGGGTTTGTTCCATCTCATGTAAACGCAACAGTGTTAACCTTCCAGACAAATCAGTGAATCCACCATCAAATAGCCAAGTAGCTTCCCTTGGAAATCAAACTGCCAGTGACACGTCAGCAAGCTCAATCTTGACCAAGTTGGACACTGTCATAGAGACTCAATTACAACTTGTATCAGAATTTGACAAATTCAACCAGCGTATGAGTCATTTGGAAAGTGAAAACCAGCACTACACAGCGGAGCTAAATCAATATCAACACAAGCTACATACACTAGATTCAAATATTCTGGATATTCAAAGTCATCTAAATCGTATAGACCAACAGTTTCTAGACTGTTACATGAACATAATTGGTGTCCCGCACAACTTGAACATCGATCCTGTTGAATTTGTGAAGTCCATAGGAGTGGTTCTACAACGTCCCATCTCATTTGCTGATATTGTTGACATCCAGAGCAACTCGACAGCACAACAACAACAAACACATAAATATACGACTTTACTGGTCAAATTTTCAAGCGCAACTATAAAACAACAGCTATTGAATTGCAAAAAAACATTTGGTCAATTGAATTGCTTTCAAATCGTACAAAATATCCCAGCGAGACAAAATACCACCATCCAGCTTCTTAATCACATGACAAAGTACAATTTGTACCTTTACAACACAGCAAACAAGTTCAAACATCAGATTGGCTTTAAGTACGTCTGGTTTCAAAACAACACAGTCTTGATGAAGAAACATATCAAGCAACCAGTCATAAAAATTCACTCGATTGCCGATCTTAGTAAACTGGGAATTAATATCAATGCTTCATCTAACGATATATCAGCCAACAACATCAATAACTTACGTTTGGACAACTAACAAGTAATCAAATATTTTTTCCTATTTTTTAACTTCAATTTCTTTTTTCTTTCATTTTTGTTTCTATTTTGTTTTTTTTTCGAATTTTCTCTTCACTAACTCTACCATGAACATTTACAACATAAAATACAGCAATAGTGATGGCGTCACATACCAGAAAAATATAATTTCATCATGTTGTATCTCAATCCGCGTAGTGTCCGAAAAAAATTTGAAGAACTAGAAGTTCTTGTAGCAAGATTTAAAAGAGCCCCTGATGTTATTGTTCTAAGCGAGACCTGGTTAAGAGAGGGCGAGGAGTGCTATTTTAACTTAGAAGGTTTTTCTGCGTATCATGGTGTACGGAGAATGAAGGAAGGAGGGGGAGTTAGTGTTTTCGTGAGCTCAGCGTTCCAGTCCAATCTGATTCTTGATGTTGCGTATGGTGTGTCTAGTGCAGTAATTGTGTCACTACCCCAACTTAAATTCAACATTTGCGGTTTTTATCGCCCAATCGACAGAAATGATTCTCACGACCTACAACATTTTCTTCGCTCATTTGACGATGTCCTTTCGACTGATTCGAAATTGATTCTACTTGGTGATGTAAATGTAGATCTCCTCTCGAACAGTTCAGAAGTCTCTCGATATGAGAGCGTGGTAAACTCAAATGGGTTTGTAATTCTCAATAAAGTCGACCCACTTCATGCAACAAGAGTCACCGAAACCACCAGAACCATTTTAGATCACGTGATTACAAACAAGTGCGATTGCAACTATTACGTGAAGGTGATGGAGCCCCATGTCAGCGATCACAAAGCTGTTATTGTTGGTGTAGAGCTCAAATTACCGAAGGTGAAACGATTCTACTATAAAGATATTCTGAAACACTCCGGACTATCATCTGAGATGGTGGATTTTGACTTCTCCTCTGTTCATGACTTCACGTCCCTCTCAACGATTCTACAAAACTTGATGTCTAAATACAGGAAAACAGTGAAAGCGACGTTAAAAAAAACTTCAGAGCCCTATATCGACAATGAAATCCTTTATCTTGTAAAGTGCCGTGATAAAATTTCACGCCAGGTTGAACGGTTTCCGGCCAATTACAGCTACCGCTTGAAGCTTGTTAATATAAAAAATCTGATAAAATATAGAATACGCTCTAAAAAGAAGGACTATTACTCGATACAGCTTGAAAATGCCAACAGTCCAAAGAAGTTTTGGGAAATAATAAAAAAAGTACTCACAAATAAGTCGGCAAATCCTCTGGAATGTCCAAACATAGTTGTGGGAGGGGTGCAGTCTCAAGAACCTGCCTTTGTAGCAAATGAATTTAACAAGTTTTTCACGAACGCAAACAGAACTGCCTCCATCGATTTCAACCGTCGCGTGCGTAAACGTAAACAGCCCACTTTGCCGTTTTTGCAAGGTTTTAGCTTCGACACAGTGAGTCCGGCTGCTGTGTCCGCACACATCGACAGACTACGAACAGACACTGCAGCTGGATGTGACAGAATCAGTGTAAGATTTTTGAAGCGTTACAGCCCACTGCTGTCAGACTGCGTTTCTTCTCTTATCAATGCTTCCATTCAGTCCGCCCACTTCGACGATGTTTTGAAATGCGCCAAAGTCATTGTTCTCCCCAAGAGTGGCGACTTGACAAATATGTCTAATTACAGGCCAATATCATTGTTATCTTCGCTATCAAAGCTCTTCGAAAAGATCCTATATGAACAATTATATGACAAATTGGAATCGGCCAATTTCTTTAAGATGAAACAGTTCGGGTTCATTAAGAAATCGAACACGCTGTCGTGTTGCTTGGACTTGTGTACGAAACTGAGGCATGACTTAGATAATCAACGTTTAGTTAGCTGCCTGTTTATTGATTTTAAGAAAGCATTTGATTCTGTCAATCATCAAATTTTACTAGAAAAATTGCAAACGCTGGGCCTTAGCGGAACAGCATATGTTTTGGTCAAAAGCTATTTGAACGGCAGAAAACAATACGTTAGTATAGGAAGTGCAAATAGCTCTCTGTTGGATGTAACATGTGGAGTCCCACAAGGCTCAACTCTGTCTTCCCTCCTTTTCGTGATGTTTTTATATGACCTATTCAAGAATGGCTTCAAAGGCAACCTTTATCTGTACGCCGACGACACTGCTTTTCAATATGAGGCCAAATCAGTGGAAGATTTAAAAGCGTCAATGCAGAGTGATCTAGCCCTATTGAATGATTGGTCAAATGAAAATCTCATGTTCTTGAACGAGGTCAAGTCAAATTATATAGTTTTCAAGCAAGCTGAGAACGAAAAGTTTGAGTTGATCCTCAACGGCTCGACTCTTGAACAGGTCAGTACCGTGAAGTATCTTGGGCTGATATTGAACGAAAGATTTACGTGGGACGATCACATTAACAAAATCATAAAACAAATTTCGCCTATAATCGGCACTCTGAGACGATTAAGTTGGCTTGTTTCAAAATCAGTTCTGCTTAAACTCTACTTTTCGTACGTTCACTCGCGCTTAAGCTACCTGAATCCAATCTGGAACTGTACTCCCTTGTATCTTTTGGATGATCTATTGAGGCTACAGAAGAAAGCTTTGCGTAACATCTACAAACTGAAATGTAATGACTCGGTTAAAACGTACTTCAATAGTATCATCCTACCAATTGAATATTTCAATTCTTACCTGACTATGGTTTTAACTTTTTCCCTTAAAAACAACCTGATCAAACATGATATTCCAATCCAAGTAAACGCTGACCTAGACGATCACTACACTAGAAACCGTGACCTCCTCCATACTTCCTTTTCCCGCTTTCTCTTCGGGCAAGGCTCTATCACAAACCGAGGATTCCGCTGTTTTAATAATCTGCCCTTAAGTCTGCAGAACATGACAGGATTGGGATCATTCAAAGCGAAACTGAAAACTTATTTGTTTGACCTATTTCAAACTTCACTTGATTATCGATTGGCTTGGTGAAGCTATCAACTATTGCTTCAATTGATTTTTTTGAGCATTTTCTGTGTTCATTTTCATTTTATATAACTTTCTTTTTTTTTCACTTTTCTCTTTTGTTTGATTCATAGATTTTTGATTTTAATAGATTTATTTTTGCTATTGAACTTTATTATACAGTAAGTACGATTTAAATATATTCATTGATTGATTTATTGATGTACACACATAGACAGGCTTAGAGCCTATGTTTTTTTTTCTGAAAATAAATAAAAAAAAAAAAAAAAATAGCAAGTAGTTATAGCCAATGTTATACATTTGAGGCTAATGAATTTTAATTTGCTGGAATTCATTCAAACAATGAAAACAATTCTGTGGCGCAAGTCCCTACACGAGTAAAAGATTCAGAAATTTTTTTTTCGTAGACTTCGGAACCATGTATACAGCTAAGTTTTGACTTTTTCCCTTGCATCGTACCCCCCTGAGACCCAGTTTTTCGGATTCTACGTAAAATTTTGATTGAAATCGACATTTTGCTCATTAAAATCGGTCCAGTGGTTCCGGATATAGGACCTTTTGAAAATTGCAATTTCCGGTACAAAATGTTCCTTCCATAGAAGCCAAAGTAAATGAAAATATCCCACGTTAGTTAGTTCGTTCGTTAGTTAGTTAGTTAGTTCGTTATCGTTAGTTAGTTCCAGGGCCATTGTATGAAAAACCGTGAAAAACCACTTTTTCGGATGCGGCAAGGGGAAAATACTTCATAATAATCCCAAAATAATCCTAAAAAATCGCAAAAATTTTAACTTCAAAAATCGCTCTAAATATAACCAATTTGTCTTGCAAAATACGAATTCTGAGATTGAAACTGCGCAGTCTTTGATTCAATGATTTTGTACGCTAGGCGTACCTAACCTATCTGACCGAGATATAGCCGAAGAACTGCTCCCGTTCGTTGGCGACAAATCGTATCGAAATTTTTCAACTAACATTATTCGGCAATTTTCTTGCACTGAACCTGCACTATCTATTAGACCTGTCCAAAAATGTACAGGGAAATTAAGTTGTCGAAAAGTTTGGGGGCCCGTCAAGAAAACGGTTTTAAATAGTCTCCTGATAAAAAGTCTCTATGGGGCCGATGAAATCTGAAGCGATTTAGGCGGTGCTCAAATCGAAAAATTGAAAAAAATTGTTAAAATTGGTGTAAATTTGAGATTTGTCAATTTTTGACAAAATTTATTATTCTGGTCGACCCAGAAAAAAAATGTTAAGGCAAGTTTCGTTATTTTGGATCAGAATGATCCCGAGAACACGATTTTTTAGTAGATAGGTGCCTCTGCGCGTCCAGAATCTTCTGAAGCTCGCCAAATGGTAGAACTGGTGGTCGGCAGTGTGGGAACCAGGCCGAAAATTTCTGAATATCTATCCCATCATCTACATATGGAAAATTTATACATTAACTAAGACTACAACCTGCCCGAAAATGGTAGCTGTAGGTGTAGTGTCTAAAAAAATTTTGGGGGATAGGCGTTTAGGGTGGTGCAAAAGTTTTCCAAAATAAATCAGTCTGCTTGATCTTGAAATGAAATGTTAGGACAAGTTTGGTCATTTTCGATCAGAATGAACTCGAGAACACGATTTATTAGTTAATAGGTGTATCAGCACTGTCAGAACCTTCTGAAGCTCACCAAACGGTTGCACTGGTGGTCAGCAGTGTGGCGACGAGTACTGAAATTTCTGAATATCTATCGGAACGGTTATTACAGGAAAATTGATAGGCTAGACCAGAAGTACAACCCGTCCCGAAATGGTAGTATTTGCTGTGTATTTGATGCAAAATTTGCAGCAAATTAGCTTCCTTTGCTGTGGTCGGATTTTCTCTTTGATCACCCTGTTCATTAGCTTTTTGGTTCTTGGGCGCTGATTACGAGTTGCTTTTCGAATACCACTGCTTGGACTATACTGGACGAAAGATTTTTCGATAATCAATTAATATTGAAAAAGCTGTTTGATAAAATTTTCCGTGGTGACGCAATGAATGGCAATTCGTTACAACTAATGAAAGGTGTATATGATACAATAAACGAATCAAGGATAGCTATCAATAATATGCAAATTGCTCCGAAGGACCTTCTCGAATACATCTTCTATTATGCCGTAGAAAGAAAAATTGATGGAAAAAGTCTCAGCATATATGAAAACTCAATCGAGAAAGTTGGGGAATTAAGGACGTACAGCCAAATTATGAAATTTTTGAATTTACGTTTGCACCACCTTACGAGCAAGTATCAAGCAAATGGGTCAGACTGGAAAAAGAATAATCTACCTAAAGGCGATTTCAAAGGCGACATCCAAAAGAAGCAGAACGTTGCGATAGTATCAACAGCAGCTGAAAAGGGCCAACTCAACCTCTGCGCATGCCCAGAACAGCATAAATTGTATTCTTGTCCGGAATTCTTGAAGAAAGAAATTAGCGAGCGAATCAAAGACGTTCAACGGTTAAAACGATGTTTGAAATGTTTTAATAGTGGCCATGCCGCTCGAGACTGCAAATTTCGGAATTGCAAAACATGCCAAAAGGCGCATAATGGTTTACTGCATTTGGAAAAGCAATCATCAACAACGCCAACGGTAATGGTTGGAAGCTCTCCTTCAAAGGAGCATGTATTCCTTGCAACAGCAATGGTCAATATCATGGATCGTTATGGGCAGCCGATACGTGCTCGTGCTTTATTGGACTCAGCAGCTCAATTGAATTTGATGCCAACGAAGCTCCAAAGGAAACTTCATTTGACATACAAAAGAACGAATATGGAAATTTCGGGAATTGGTGGCAAAAAATCGAACATAAAACATCGAGTTTTGGTACAAATATCTTCGAGAACGTCCAAATACACAACAAGTTGCGAAGTTCATGTCATGTCAAAGGTATCAGAAGACCAGCCCCAGCAAATGGTAGACATTCATGGTTGGAAACTTCCGAAAAACATATCGTTAGCAGATCCGACTTTCAACGAACCGGCACCAATAGACATTTTGATCGGCGGGGAATTGTTTTTCAATTTACTGAATAATGGTCTCATATCATTGGGAGATGGCATGCCGTCGTTAAAAAGCACAGTTTTTGGATGGGCCGTAGTTGGAAAAATACTGGGCTTGGAGCAAAAACAAGCATTTTTGAATACATGTGTCGAGAAATCATTGAACGAGCAATTGGTATCATTTTGGAAAATGGAAGAAAAGGCTTTGGAAAACCCAGTTCTGACAAAGCGAGAATCGAGTTGCGAAACATTTTTTGAAAATACGACTTCGCGGGACAAAGGCACTGGAAAATTTATAGTACACCTGCAATTTTTGAGGCAGCCTGACATTCTTGGAAACTCCGAAAAAATGGCTATTCGACGATTTATGCACTTGGAAAAAAGATTTCAACTTGACTCCGCTATGAAGGATGAATATCTAACCTTCATGAAAGAATATGAGGAGCTTGGACATATGACTTAAATCCAGCGTAACCAAGTCAGCCCAAAAAATTATTTCATTCCACATCACGCAGTGAGAAATCCTAGCAGTAGCACAACAAAATTCTGAGTAGTCTTTGATGCATCGGCAAAAACCACCAGTGGAAAATCATTGAATGAAATTCTTGCAAATGGACCGATGCTACAGGACGATTTGATACTCATAATAATCAGATTCCGATTGAAAATGTACGCATTATCAGCAGACATAACTAAAATGTACCGGCAAGTGGAGGTCGTCCATAAAGATCGAAAATGGCAATTGGTAGTTTTCCGTGATAATTCTTCTGAACCATTAAAGTATTATCATCTTAATACTCTCACGTATGGAACAAGATGTGCGTCCTACTTAGCGATAAAAAGTTTGCAGACATTGGCGGAACAAAACGTTAACACATTTCCATTGGCGTCAGTGGCAGCTAAACGAGATTTCAATGTAGATGATCTGATGAGTGGTACCGATGACTTGCAAGAAGCGAAAGCACTCCAAGAAGAAATGATCGAAATGTGTAAATTGGCGAATTTTAATCTTCACAAATGGTGCTCAAACCACCCAGCATTGTTGGAAAATATACCAAAAAACAAGCAAGAAGTCTCACTGGATATTGGAGCCGAAAAGGAAGAAACCAAGGCGTTGGGAATCAAGTGGATCCCGAATGAAGATATTCTTAAAATGTCATATAATCCGAAAGAACACGATATCATAACCAAGCGCGCAGTAGTGTCCGAAACCGCACAACTGTTTGACCCCCTTGGTCTCGTCAACCCAGTAATAGTCTTGGCAAAAATTTTCATTCAGGACCTGTGGAAGATGAAGTTGGATTGGGATACACCATTTACCAGTGAATTAGCAGAGAAATGGACAACATTCAGAAACGATCTGTTTAAACTGAACGAGTTAAAGTTTCCAAGGCACATCATGGTTGAAAAAGCAACAAATTTGCAATTGCACTTCTTCTCGGATGCTTCAGAAAAAGCATACGGTACTTGCGCCTTCCTTCGATCTGAGAACGAAAAGGGGGAAGTCAAGTGTCATCTAGTTTGCAGCAAGTCCAGAGTCGCCCCAGTTCAACCTATAACTCTTCCAAGACTTGAATTGAGCGCAGCAGTAATAATGTCTGGATTGGCAGAAAAATTACAAGCAAAAATGGGTTTAAACATACAAAAGGTCAACTACTGGACAGACTCAGAATTGGTACTGAATTGGATCTTTGACGATGGGCCTTATAAGACTTATGTGGGAAATCGTGTATCGGCAATCCAGCGTTCAACAAATATGGCAGATTGGAAATACATAGAATCAAAATTGAACCCAGCAGATATAGTCTCCAGAGGCATGCATCCAAATGAAATCTTGAAATCTTCTCTATGGTGGCATGGGTCGGAATTCCTAACAAAATCATCAGATTGTTGGCCAGAACTAAAGCCTCAATTCAAGTGCGATCTAGAAGAGGAAAAGATAATTAAAAAAGTGTTACTCATCCAGCAAGTTGAAAAAGAAAGTATAATTCATGAGATTAATCATCGTAATTCATGGAACACTTTGGTGAGAGTAGTCGCGTACATTCGAAGGATTAGAAAGCCTCAAAGTTATGCATCATCAATGTTGAGCAACGAGGAAATTAGCTCTGCGACCACATTTATCATCCAAGAAGTACAAAAGGAAGCATTCTCAACTGAACTAATTCAAATACCTAAAGGCATCGCAACAAAATTTGATTCTTTGACGCCATTTTTGGATGAAAACAAAATAACAAGAGTTGGCGGGCGTTTGGAAAAGGCTGACATTTCATTCAGTCACAAACATCCCATATTGTTACCAAAAAATTATTTTGTAACAACACTTATGGCAACCCACGCACATCTCAAAAACAAACATGCAGGACCACAGGCGCTACTATCAATTATCAGACGGCAATACTGGCCTGAATCTGGTAAAAAGGTCGCAACAAAAGTGGTAAGAAACTGCATCACTTGCGCTCGCTCAAAACCAATCTTAATGCAACAATTGATGGGAAATCTACCAAAAGAAAGAGTTAAAAAGGCAAGACCATTTGTTCATTCCAGCTTTGATTTTTTGGGCCCCATCTACATTAAGAGAACAACAAGAGGAGCGGCTGCAATAAAAGCTTACGCTTGCATTTTTGTGTGTCTGACAACTAAGGCAGTACACATCGAAGTAGCACCAGACCTCACTGTTAACGGATTTATAAGTTGCCTGAAACGATTCATCGCAAGAAGAGGATCTCCTGAAGTTGTTATATGCGACAATGCAACAAACTTCAGAGGCACGTACAATCAGCTTCAAGAATTATACTTGTTGATACACAGCAATGATAATCAAGAAAAAATAATCGAAGCAGCTGTCAAATCAATGAAGCATTACTTGCGAAAAATTCTCAATTCTAATCAATTGACGTATGAGGAATTGAACACCGTCACAACTGAAATAGAAGCAATTTTGAATTCACGGCCATTGACACCGATGTCAAATAATCCAAATGATTTAGCACGTCTAACAGCTGGTCATTTTTTGATTGGTGAACCTTTAACGGCAATAGACGACAGAAAACTACCGTATTCATCAGCAACAAAATTATGGTACAAATAAGTGACAATGAGAAACGAGTTTTGGACACGGTGGTCAAATGAATATTTATCAGAGCTCCAATCTAGAGCAAAATGGACAAAGAAACAAACCAACATTAAAATTGGAACTCTGGTCATAATAAAAGAAGACGACTTACCGTTGGAAAATGGGCCGAGTAGTGGAAGCATTCCCCGACGAAGATGGTATAATTCTCGTCGTTAAACTTCGAGTTGCTAAAGTGGATGTTGCAGACGCTAGTAATTTACGCAAACAAAAAGATGGCATGGGCAAATTGAAAGCAAAAATTACCACGGTAACCAGAGCAATTCATCGTATAAGAGATGGCAGAAGAACCTTCAATTCCGGAACCCCTGGCACCCGTCGATGACGCGGAAGAACCACCAGAGGAACCGGTAGCGAAAAGAGCCAGACGAGCCTTAAAAAGGGACTGGGAACAATAAACAACATAACATTAGCACTAATCGCTATTTTCGCCATCATTTTTGGAGTAGGAGCAAGTGAATGTACATACAAATCGTTGCAAGTAAATCCAGGGTTGCATTTTGAGGCGTCTGGATACTTGGGACTCACAAACGACAACTGGAAAATGTACGGATTCATAAAAATGGACAATTATTGGCAACAAGAAACCGATATGAAAGAAATGGCAGGGACCCTACAAAGGATGTGTGGCAATATGCAAAACAAGGACATATGCAACGCTACGGTAGGCCTGTTGAAGCAGCAAATCAAGCAGCTGTGCAGCGCAAATGATTTATTCAAGTCGTTTTCTCAAAAAATGAGAAAACGGCGGGGACTTGACTCCAAGCTTGGAGTGAGTATACTAGCTGAAACATGAACGTTTCCTTTCCTTTGAAAACCAAAACTATGCAGTCATTAAATCCTGCAAGTACTCTTTTAATTATGAAAAATATCAATAAGAAATAGTATAACTTTAGAAGTTATTTACTTAGCATAACCACGATCCATTAAAGGCGTGGCTTAATAATATTATTATTAATTCGCGGCTTAAATACATTTTTTGTTTAGCATTAATAAACCAATATGCAACTTGAACTTATTCAATTGCATTGATACGAATTTGCTATTGCATATCCGGTCAAATATTCATGGGAATATAATTTTTGTAAGATAAGACTTATGGAATTCGTAATATAAGTTTCATCCTGTTAACGAAATATATTTTATTGTGGGAATATGTTTGCTAAAGCAAATTTATATTTTGTCAATTGAATACCGTGGAATAATCCCTCCACTTTTAATGCATAATTCAATAGTATTTAAGACCATGATTTGTGAGTAGAATTGATCAGTTTAATTAAGTTATTTGTGATAATAAGACGTTGAAATAAAGGCATTTTGCCATTTCAAAAAGTTTTAGTTAGTGTTGTTTATGTGATTGAACACATACATTATTAAAGTGAATTTGACTTGTGAAATCATTAAAAACACTTTAATAATAGTTGAATCCTGCTTCAACACTAACATTTAATTTCAAGATGAACCAGAATAATTCATTTTGGAAAACTTAAAATTTTGCACCACCCTAAACGCCTAGACCCAAAATTTTTTTAGACACTACACCTACAGCTACCATTTTCGGGCAGGTTGTAGTCTTAGTTAATGTATAAATTTTCCATATGTAGATGATGGGATAGATATTCAGAAATTTTCGGCCTGGTTCCCACATTGCCGACCACCAGTTCTACCATTTGTCAGAAGGTTCTGGACGCGCAGAGGCACCTATCTACTAAAAAATCGTGTTCTAGGGATCATTTTGATCCAAAATAACCCAACTTCCCTTAACTTTTTTTTCCATGGTCGACTAGAATAATTAATTTTTTTCAAACATTGACAAATCTCAAATTTACACCAATTTTAACAATTTTTTTTCGATTTTTCGATTCGAGCACCGCCTAAATCGCTTCAGATTTCATCAGCCCCATAGAGACTTTTTATCAGGAGACTATTTAGGACCGTTTTCTTAACGGGCCCCCAAACTTTTCGACAACTTTGTATTTTGGACAGGTCTACTATCTATTGATATTCAGAAGCACATTCCAATCCACACAACAGCACCACTTTCATACCAAAAAAGTTACCAAGCCACCAAATTTGAATAGTTTTCGCTGCCTAACTCCTCTGGATAAAATAGAATGAAAACATTTTCTTCTGTGAAAATGTTGCTCATAAAAATCATTTTTATCTGAGCAAACCCCCAGAGTTGGATCCCGGCAGCCACTAGTGGATACACATTCGCAGGCGTTGGAGCGGGTGAGTGTGAGGGCACTCGAAAGCAACAAGCGAGAACGTGCATAAAGCTGCGATACGATTAACAGAATTATGTTTTTAAACTAGGGGGCTGCAGCCACAGTACAGTGCCCCGGAGTCTTGAACATCAATGGCCTTTATAAACAGAGCATTTGTAGCTTCATGCATAACTCGATCTGTCTTACAGTCTTACAGTACGATTCAAAAGAACTTTTGATAGGTATGGAACCAGAAATCGTAAACAACTCTGTGCTTCAACACGAATGAAGTTAGGGAAAGATGCTCTATCTGATAGCGCTCTGTACTGTTCTCTCTCGGCATGCCTCACAACCCTAAACCCACTTTCGTTTCAGAAAAAGCTAAAACAGTGGCTATCGGAACAGCAGCTGAAAGCTTAGATGCTATGTGTCCTTTCTAGCTCCGTCAAACAATATAAATAGTTTGAGATTCAATTAAAGGGGTTGTAGAGTGTGGGCCTACCGAACGGTACTTTCCATCTCAAATCTCAGAGTGTTAATTCACATGTGGGATTGGGGTGGGAAGTGCAGGGTCGTCATTATGGGCCCATGTGTTTTTATTCCTTCTTGCTTGACATTTTATAAATCACTGAGATATCGGAAGCAGGAACAGCTCGCGCTTGTTCGGGTAACTACTCCAATCTCCAATCCTTAAAAAAGCCCAAAATTAAAAAAAATTGAAAAAATAAAAAAAATGCACTAGGCCCGATCTTAGAGCCAACTTAGAGCACTTAGGAGAGGCCTCTGATCCATACTTCCATGAACAAAAAAGTTCGCCTTCTTTTCTCTCTAAAAATCTAATCGTTACAGAAATATTCACAAAAAACCACCAAATATCGTATAGGATCGCGTAGCGTGAGTTTCGCCCACACTGAGGACTCTACAGCCCGAACCACTCAACAGATTTTGACTAATTTAATTTTCGTGATTTTCTGATGTCCATATCTATTATTTAAAACCTTCAAGAGCGATTTCCGCTCTAATTTCGCAGATATAAAGTGAAAAAGTTCCTGCAACCTTCAAAAATCCATGTTTTTGACCACTTTTTCGACCGTAACTTCGAAAGTTTTAGACCGATTCTTCCCAAATTCAATCTTGTAATTTTGTAGTTTTTGAAAATCGGATAGTATTTACCCGATTTATGTAGAAAAAACACGTTGGGTCCTAGTATAGATTCAGTTTTAGGGCACTGGCTGAACCCAAAAGCTCAAAATTAAAAAAACTTTCTTCCATAAAATGTCACGGATGCTCAGGCCTTTCGAACAAAAAAAAATTATGAAAATCAGAAAAGATTTACTCGACTTATACACAAAAGATCAAAAACCACTTCAACGGCCCTAGCTTAGCGTCCCTTGGGCCGACAGTGCCCAGATTCAATCCCATTAAAGATTTTATGATTACCTTTCAGAGAAAAAAAAGTTTAGTTTAGAGAAAAATCGGTTTAGTTTTACTCGTGTTATCGTGTTGACAGACGGACGGTCGGACGTACGGACTTTTTAGATCTACCACATTTGTTACATTGCGAATTCGAACTCAGTAGTAAGGGGGAAACTTTTTTGTTGCCTCCAGATGACAAATCAGCGAAAAAAAAACATAGAAGGGACCCGTACGTATCAGAATAGATGCGGCAAACAGAGTTGATGTTACGAAAAGACTGGAACGTATTTAAGTAAATATTGCGTTCACATTAGACTGTTTTGGACAATTTTGAAAAACCCGTCCGAAGTAACGGTGTAAAAAAATTCTCCGAACGCACAAAGTTGACCTCCAAATAGAGAAAAATGTTCTCCTCAATTTTGTCTACAATATAGCAAAAAACTAGAGGCCTCGGATACATACTTCCATAGACAAAAATGTTTCCCTCAATTTGCTCTGCAACATAGCAAAAAACATTTTTTTATGTTAGGGCCGACTTTAGGACCGACATGAGGCCCACTTGAGCCCTAAGCACAGGCAAAAGTTCTATAAATTGTCGGCCGTGCCGAGATCTTTCAAACAAAAAAAAGTTTTTGAAAATCGGAAAAGATTTACTCGAGTTATGTACAAAAAACACGTAGGGCCCTAACAAACACTCTTTTTTAGTGCCCTAGCTGAGTCCAAAGACTCAAATCGAAAAATGTTTCTTTTTTTTTGTGAGAGACGTTGAACTGATAGGACGTGTTTTTGCCAGCCTCTGTTTTGTGACCTAAAATTTGGTTTACCAATTTGTTTTTACGGCTAATTCATTTTAGTGAGGCTAAATTCTAATCGGCCAAATTTTAGTGAAATCAGTGACTGGTGAAATGGTTTACATTTATGTTTTTAAAACATTAAAAGTTGATATTGCCGTCCCAAACGAATTCTGTGATTTCTTTTTCGGTTTGTTTCAGTGTCGACTTTTGGGTGAGATTTCAGTGTTCAGGGGTGCGTCGTCTTTTAATGTACAAATTTATGTCATATTGTGACTGTGTTTTTGTCAATTAAATGTATTTAGACCTCCCAAATTCGTTTATCAGTTATACAGAATTTTGTTTGTTCGATTTTCTGAAATTAATTGTAGCGCCATTCATTTTACTAATCAAATGTAACAAACGAATTTTGATTCTTTGTTTTTGATTCAGTTTGCAATTTGAGCGTCACGAATATCCTAATCTCTCTCGACGATGAAAGACCGAATACACACGTTTCAATACGAAGGTAAATATCTCATTTTGGCTTCCCGGGCTTTTTGTACGAATCTTGAGTGCTCTCTTTATTATGTACCGACCGAAATTTGTTTTAAATTTTCACGACGGCATCTCCATAATAAAGAAGGAAGAATCATATTGCCTTCATGAAAGTTTTCGATATATTTAATTGCCGTCGGGTTATCTACTTGACCAAACATCTTTTAATAATTTAATTAATTTAATTTTTACTAAACCAACTATTCGAACACTTCACGGAAATTCCTTATACAGCGGTACCTTCGCTTTGTTTCCGCACATTTTGTGCTGCGAATGAAGTGTAATACGCTTATAATACCGGCGGGTGTGTTCAACACTCTCTCACGATCAAATCTTTTGCTTGCAGTACTGTAATGTATGCTGGAATCAGCAGCGATGATCGAGCAACCGAAGGAACTCAGTCTGACTCCATCAGTACTGCCCTCAAATTTGCACAGATCAACCTGCACCACTGCAATTGAAAAGGCATTGAAATCTTTGTTGTAATCTGGGTTACTTTGGGTTTCGGGCTTGCAAACATTTGAAATGGATCGAAAAGTACTCCAGCTAAATCCCGATATGCGGTCAAATTGTTAGCAGGCTTTCTTATCGATAATTCAAATGCTTAACTCCACACCCAGAGACATCAAACGCACCTGTAAAGGGGACCAAAAAATCCATCTTCCAAGTCAAAATTGGAAGTTATGGATAAAGGGTTCATCCCTGAGACGGGTTACGGCTTTCAGGTTCCAGGATTTAGGGTTGTGCCAATATGTTAGCAGCAGCGGAGGCGAGCAGATGCAAAGATTTGAAACGGATCGAATATTACTCCAGCTAAATCCCGATGCACGGTCATGTTTTAGCAGGCTTTCTTAATATATCGATAACTCAAATGCTTAACTCTACACCCAGAGACATCAAACGCACCTAAAAAAGGGGACCAAAAAATCCATCTTCCAAGTCAAAATTGGAGGTTATGGATTAAGGGCTCATTCCTGAGACGGGTTACGGCTTTCAGATTCCAGGATTTAGGGTACTGCCAATATGTTAGCAGCAGCGGAGGCGAGCAGATGCAAAGATTTGTAACGGATCGAATATTACTCCAGCTAAATTCCGATGCACGGTCAAGTTTTAGGAGGCTTTCATAATATATCGGTAATTCAAATGCTTAACTCCACACCCAGGAGACATCAAACGTACCTGTAAAGAGAACCAAAACATCCATCTTTCAAGTGGAAATTTGAGGTTTTCCCACTGCTTCAACTCAATAGGGATACTGCTGTATGTCAAGTCAATGATTGATCCCAGACGAGGACGGATATTTCTGGAACTGCATTACATGGTATTACACCATGCTAGTTTTAAGTTGAGTTTGTTTATTTAGTTTGCTTTTGTTTCTCGATTTTTCATTTATTTGTCATGTTTTAATAAAGGAAGAATCGGCGGTGGGTGGTACAAAGGATCATAGATCCAGGTGCCTATACCCCAAAAATTCTAATCTAATCTAGGACCGACATGAGGCCCACTTGAGCCCTAAGCACAGGCAAAAGTTCTTCTATAAATTGTCGGCCGTGCCGAGATCTTTCAAACAAAAAAAAGTTTTTGAAAATCGGAAGAGATTTACTCGAGTTATGTACAAAAAACACGTAGGGCCCTAAAGAAGACTCTTTTTTAGTGCCCTAGCTAAGTCCAAAGACTCAAATCGAAAAATGTTTCTTCCACAAATTGTCGGTCATGCCCAGATCTTTCAAACAAAAAAATTTGAAAATCGGCAAAGATTTACTCGAGTTATGTACAAAAAACACATAGAGCCCTAGCAGAGACTCGTTTTTAGTGCCCTAGCTAAGTCCAAGGACTCAAATTAAAAAACGTTTCTTCCATAAATTGTCGGCCATGCCCAGATCTTTCAAGCAAAAAAAAATTATGAAAATCAGAAAAGATTTACTCGAGTTATGTGCAAAAGACCAAAAACCACTTAAACGGCCCTAGCTCGGCGGCCCTTGGGCCGACAGTGCCCAGATTCAATACCATGAAATATTTTTCGACTACCTTTCAGGAAAAAAAAAGTTTTTGAAAATCGGTCAAGATTTACTCAAGTTATCGTGTTGACGGACAGACAGACAGACAGACAGACCGACAGACGGACATTGTTTTTTTCGCTGATTTGTCATCTGGAGGCAACAAAAAAAAGGTTCCCCCTGACTCCCGGGTTCGAATTCGCAATGTAACAAACGTGGTAGTAAACGCATCAGACCTACGTACCTCGTACGGGTCTAAAAACTGGTTGATGGAACACAGATATTAAGGGAACTATTTTGGACAAAAAGGAAACTATACTTGATCCGGTTACAGGACAGAAAATGATAGGGAGATGGCGGAGAAAATTACACTGGTTGAGGTGTCATGAAAGGTCGTCAGATTAAGGGCAAGAAAGGCCGCAGGATGGATGAAATTAGGACTGAATTTATTAAGAATAGCGGCAGTAGCTGCCTAACAGGAGCTCTGGAGTTATTGCGCCAATTCATAAGAAGGGCAACCGTAAGGTTTTCAATAACAATAGGGGGATATTGCTTTTGAGCGTGGTTGGTAAGGTGTACGCAAGTGTACCTGTTGTCCGGGTTAGGAATATAGGGGCCCTTCATAAATTACGTAACGCTAAAATCGACATTTTTCAGACCACCCACTCCCTCCCAGTAACGCAAGTTTAATACCCCCCTCCCCTCTCCCTCATTTGTTACGTAACACAGTTAAGCAAAAGTAATACTGTCAAAAATAGTGTCTAATGGTGATATTTACATTTCACGGCAGTGTGGCATAATTTTTTTGTTAATGTCGACTGCTGGTATAACATTTTACTTTATATGCGACGATACGCCTTACATTAAATGCCAATTTTTGAGACGGAAAATGAGAATTTATTGCATTATTCTCAGTATTTATCCGTCTAGAGGGATAAATTCCACTGTCTAGGGCGATAAATAATCAGCTAGACTAGAAATATTAAATTAAAAAAAAAACCGTCCGTTTGAGAATCGAACACAGAACGCCCCGCGTTCCAATCAACTATGCTAACCACTACGTCACATGATCTTATTAAATACACGAATTGCGAATTATATTATCGCAGCTAATGTGATTCAATTGAAAACTCTCATAAAATGTGTTTTCTATATGCGTAAATGGAATCTCACATGTGTGTGTGTTTAATTCGAAATTTTGTTTTCGAATGCACATGCGCATTGTTCATTGTAACATAATCTTCGGTTGTGTTTTATATAAATATCGCTATCGCTCGCGCGTTGTGTGTAATATACACTTGAACGGTTATTACTCGCTTACCACAATGTATAAGTAATCTTATATTATTGGCTATCCCATCTGAAAGTTTGTTTGTTTGTTGTATGTTTACTCCCTATGAAAACCATGCTTGTAGGGTCTTTTTTACCTCACTAGTGAAAACAAAAGTTTTACCCCACTAGTGAGCTAAAACTACTGAAAAGAAAAGTTTTACTTCACTAGTGAGGTAAAACTTTTGTTTTAGCTATTGAGATAAAAAAAACGCTACATTTGTGCATGGTTTTCGTAGGGGGTAAGCATACATGTAATGCTCAACTTTCGGATGGATAAGCAATGAAAGTTATACAGTGTGCCCTGCTACATAGTTCATTACTTCAGACTCAATTTTGAGAACTCGACAACTCACTCGTATTATTTTGAGCAAAGCGTGTATTGCTGATATTTTGACTCGTGAAGTTGCATACCTCGCCTTCGGCTCGGATGTACAACCTCTTATTTCATCAAAATAACGTTTTTAAAAGCTTGTTGCTCGAAAAAGACACTCGTGAGTTTGGCTTTTATAACGAAATTGTGTCCTCATGTAATGAATTGTTTTCGCAGAGTCCACTGTAATATACTATTTTAGTGTTTCGACGAATGGGTAACACAATATTATTCATGAATGGCAGAGGTCGTGAAGAGAAGTTGTGACTAAACTATCATTTTCTCTCCTTGATGAAATTGATATTCCAAAAACTTGAATTATCTAATTGTTGTATCGACGTAAATGGGGGAGAACCTAACGCCAACTCCACCACCTTGGGTGTGAAGAAACAATATGTTGGAATGACATATGTCGAAGGTTTATCTGAAAAACTGACAAAAGTCATCAGCAGAATTGATCCGAATGTAATTGTTGCCCCACGTCCAATAGCGAAAGTTGGCGAAATCTTCACAGACATGAAGCAGAAGTTGCCAACGGATCAACAGTCACTTGTAGTATACCGGGTGCGATGCCTAGTTTGCAACAAGTGGTATCTAGGTGAAACCACGTGGTGTCTCTGTGACCGTTTTAAGACCCACGAGGCAGATGTCAAAAACAAAGACAAATATCCGAGGAAAACAGCGCTTGTAAAACATGTGGTGGACACAGGACATGAATTCGATTTTATGAGGAAGGAGGTCCTGAAAAAAGTTAGGAAAAAAGGCCTTCTGAAAATACATGAGACCAATCAAATTATTTTGCACGGAGATGAAACTGTGAATTTCAAATCTGATGCAGCACACATTAGTCCAGTTTTTTACAACATCATAAAATACTATTCCAAACCTCCAAATGTACACCCTCCACAGCCAACGTCATATGGAACGAGTGAAACGAAGGCAACAGATGTTGACATGGAAGTTGTCAACAACAATACAAATCAAGATCGCATTATGAACCATAGATATAATTTGAGGAGCAGAAATTGAATTTTATTTATATTTTTTTTAGTGTGACAAATTATAAAAACAACGTATGTAGAATGCTAAGGAATCTTCCCACAAATAGGAGCACTTTGTTCATGAAATTTTATTGTTTTAGCCTTGATAATGGTCAGTCAAATGACCGAATGCATGGGACAATAAAACACAAATTTTGAATTAGGTGTTTTTATTTTGGTTGGAAGCAGGCAACACAACATTCTGAAAAATGCATATCCTTAGCAAAAAATGTTTTTCTTCCGTCTTTGTATGAAATATGTGGTGTTACGTAACACTACTGCCTTACCCCCTCCCTGTAACGTTGTGTAACGCTATGCTCAGACCCGCTCCCAACCAAGTAGACCAAGGAGAATTTTTATTGATTGAATTAAACCAGATTTAGAAGTTAGGGGAACAAACCAACAAACTATCTCCTTGGCGGGCGATAGAAGGGCATGGAGGACGATAGTTCACCCTTATAGGGTTGTGGCATAAAGGCCTCGCACCGAAAGGTACTAAACAAAAGAAACATCCAAAGTTAAAATCGTGCAAGTGTAAAAGAACTTAAAAATATTGCAGAAAAATTAACCATAGCCTTTTCTTTTTTTTAAAGACATTCGGAACTTACGTTATCTTTGAAAACGAATAGACCATCATTGGTACAACTGGAGAATCCTCATGACCAAGTGTGATGACTCCGATTTGTGCTAACCTTCGCCGAAAATATGTTGTGTTCCGTGCTAATTGGATTCTTCGACGTTGACCCTCGTTTGTTCCGTCTAGTCCCATAGTTATTTTCATTGCTGTCAAAATTTGTTGTGCAACTGGTGGTGACATACTTGAACCATAACAATGTCCGTAACTGTTCATCCGCAGAAAATTTATCAGTTTCTGTTATAAACGAATAATTAGAAAATCATAACTTTGCGAATCTGCCTCCATTATAAAGTAAGATTTTTATGTATCTTTCGCCCAAAATGTGCCATTTTTCGCACATTATGACTTGATTTGTCGTTTTTTGGTCAAAATTCGAAGTCGACTAATAAAATGTTCGAACTGGACTAATATGATTTTATTAGTCGAGTTTCATTCATAAGTTGACGTCTTTCAATGGTTGCTTCATGAAATGTTCAAGTTCATTTCGAAAAAATTGAAGAGTATAATTCTCGTGTTTTGTGCCCAAAATGCCTTTTTGTGGGAAAGATACATAAAATTATATATCCAACATGTACTACATGTCGTTCATACGTGATCTATTCCAATGAATTCATAAACAAAACAAAGCTGATTCAATCGGCTTAAGTCATGTGAAGTTGAGTATAGCGGGTATAGCGCCATCGTACGGCTTACCGGTTAAAGACATAGTTTGGAAGTGCCGGTATTCTACTCCTACTGGTTTCGCTTCTAGTACGTCTCATGACACTAGGTTTGTCGCACAGCTTACCACTGGTACAGTAAAACTTTCCGGTAATGAAAGGATCTCAAAAAGTATAACTGCAAAGCAGCGAAACTAGTAAATAATGATCTAACCCCTAACACTTCATGGGTTGTTAAGGCAGATTATTACTATGATTTGCTAGCAATGTGGCAGAAAATTGGCAGAAAAGAGCCTGTGATGTTTTTGAAGTAGTATCAGAAGAAAGAAGAGGCTAGGATTGCAATTTTCCTGAATGCTGCTGCTCAAGAGAAGCAAAAAAAAGGAGGAGAATTAGAAGCCGAAGCTTAAAAGGCTGAGACCGAAAGCTGATGCTCTGATAGTGAAATCCTCAAAAAAATAAGAGGCGACCAAACTCTCAAGAACCTGGGCGAAAACGTCGCCAGAATAAGTCGAACGCAGAAAAAATTCTGAAAATCGGCAAGACAAAGGTGGGCTGCACCGTATGCCCGATAAGGGTAACCCAGCAGTTAGAAAGGTGCTTCAAGAGCATGGACCTTGGACACCAGGCAAGAAATTGTAGGGGAGAGGATAGATCCAAGATAGATGTGGCGGAAGAAAACCGCCAATTGTTATCGGCGTAGCAAGATTTGGAACAGGCATTTCAATATCTGCCGTAATTTGCATAAGAAACTTAGTGAATACGTTTTGAGAGAGAAAATATATGTAATTCTCTCTCAAAAAGCGATCAATAAGTTTCTTATGCAAATTACGGCAGATATGTTGTTATGTATTGTTCAGAATGTGACTTTTGGTCCACTTGAACGCTTTCAACGCCTGGGTCAAAATAAATCTTTTCGGTCCAAGTGATATACTATTTCGGACGCCCTGTGACTTTTCACCAATCTCGCACAATATGGCCGACATTTAGTACGTGGTGCATACATAACTGAACGGTGTTCTGCAGTAACTGAGTGTTTTCATTGTGGTAACAATAGAATGACAAAGATGGTGCAGAACATCGTTCAACTATTACGAGCCAGGGACTAAAATAGGGTCAATTTTCGTGCGGAGCCAAATTGCGGGCCCCAAATTTTCGTAGACTTGAGACAAATACGTTTTAGAAGTTTCCGACACTTGATAACTTTAATGTTTTTCCGAAAACTGTTAAAAATTATTTAGTGACGCCGAGCGAAGCGAGTCAAACGATTTTCAGTTAATATTCAATCAGAACGATTTTCAGTTAATATTCAATCAGACCAGGAGAATAAAAAAATATTTACAGAGTCTTGTTCGGAGTCCACGTCCACACTTTCTCTTTTGAAGAAACTCGATTTGAATTGGAACGTATGCAATTTATCTCAATTTATCTTATATTAGCTACAACCAGGGCCAGAGAGAAAATCTGGATCCGAAGAAACAAAAAATAATATTTTTATTATGGTAATTATAACAAAAAAAAGCGAAACTTTTTTTTTGAACATTCTTTATAAGCGTTGGTTCCAATGACTTCTATCCTGAATCGACCATGAATTCGACGATTTTTGTCCTTTGTGAATTTATTTTTGTTTATAGCGCCGTAGGCGAAATTTTTTAAACTTAAAGGCTCGTAGTGTGTAAGATTTTGAATAGAATAAGTAAGAAATTATAGCAAAGTAGGCGAAAAGAGGCATTTTCTGTGGTAGCAAATATCGACATTCTCTAGCTCTTCCACTCCGTCACAATCTGGCAAGCAAGTCTCAGAGCCTCTATCTTCCTTTAGCATAACATAATTTACTTACGACCGACCTCTCAATGTTAAGTGATTGTTTCAGAAATGATCGACTAAGTTAATTATGTCTTAAAACGTATAGGGTAATTGACAAATTTCTATACGCACCAGTTAGGAGCCTCGAAATCAGTCTGCACCGTATTCAGAAAATTGTTGCACTAGTTACGGGTGATTTACATATTTCTTTGTTTCGTGAGAACTCTTGAGCCACAAAATCAGCTAAAAGCTCAACGCAATTTCTTAAATTACATTATTAGTTTTACAATTTTTTATCGCTTTCAGAACTATCAAGTTTTAGCGGCCGCTAATTCTCGCTACTTTCAAGAGGGCTCGCCAATAGCGACTAACGTCGCTAAAAATTTCCGTTAGCAAGCCCAACCCTGCTTACAAGATATTTGAGCACCAGTACGACTCGCAGTAGCAGTACGACCAAGCCTATCAGTGTGGTATCACATGTGGTATCAGTACGACATGTGGTGTCAGTACGACTAGTGGTGTCAGTTCGTCATGTGGTGTCAGTTCAACCAAGGGTCACCAGTGCGACCAAGGTCACCAGTGCGACCAAGGGCATCAGTGCGACCAAGGGCATCAGTGCGACCAAGGGCATCAGTGCGACCAAGGGCACCAGTGCGATCAAGGGCACCAGTACGATCAAGGGCACCAGTGCGACCAAGGGCACCAGTGCGACCAAGGGCACCAGTGCGACCAAGGGCATCAGTGCGACCAAGGGCACCAGTGCGACCAAGAGCACCAGTGCGACCAAGGGCACCAGTGCGACCAAGGGCACCAGTGCGACCAAGGGCACCAGTGCGACCAAGGGCACCAGTGCGACCAAGGGCACCAGTGCGACCAAGGGCACCAGTGCGACCAAGGGCACCAGTGCGACCAAGGGCACCAGTGCGACCAAGGGCACCAGTGCGACCAAGGGCACCAGTGCGACCAAGGGCACCAGTGCGACCAAGGGCACCAGTGCGACCAAGGGCACCAGTGCGACCAAGGGCATCAGTGCGACCAAGGGCACCAGTACGGCGAATGGTATAATAATAAAAAATTGATCAGAACGACCGCGCTAGTCATAAACATGACTGAAGTAGCAATCATTAGCCATTAAATTAGTGACGGTACTTTACACTCAGTGGTCATCAAGAATGGTCCCGATGCTGTACCATAGATGACGTCACATTCATCAAAAATACACGGAAAAGATTATGCCCAGATCACTCAATGAGTTCGTGAGGTCCCCAGCGGACAAAAATGTCTTTACCCGGTCGCCGGAACTGTTGGCTAGCCAAACTCCCTTGCAACAACATCGTAAAAACAAATCGACTGTGAATGAGAAGTGTGAAAAATAGAAATAGTATTAAGTCTAGTGTACAATTGAAAGAATTATAACCGAGCCCGTCGTGATGACCTCTCGATCACTCGCAATTGTAACAGAATAGAATGCAATATATAATGGAACGTTTGCATTTTCGAAATTTATTTTTAAACGATGCAAAAATACAATTAGAACAACAAATTGTTCTACGACATGCATCGAAAATTCTATGCTGATTTTATATTTTAGTTTTAAAAGTGCGCTTTCGGTGCATTTTCCAATTTTGAATTTTTTATTAAGCTGCACCAGCAAAAATAGTCTTTTTCGTGAGAGAATCACTAAAAATTGCATACGAAGAGAGATAGATATAGTCAAGTATAGTACTTTTCGTGTGTGACAGAAATCAGAAAATAATTAATTAAAAATACAAAACGTCATAATTTTGCCATACCGTAGAACAATTTTTTGCTCAGAACAATATTTCCTACAAAAAATGTTTTCCGTGCAAACGGCTCATTGTAAAATAAAGTGTAAGAAAAACCATGCGCTAAATAAGTAAATTACAATGCTGGATGTATAATGTGAAATATTCTTATTATAAAATATGTAAATCTTCGCACTTCACGTTATAAATATTATTTTTGTTAATATCAAAATGAAGATAAAACATAACCAAAGACCCGTACGTATCAGAATAGATGTGACAAACAGAATAGATGTGGCAAAGTGACTCGAACGTACCTAGATATACAAATAAGCAAACAATCCAACGTTTTCTGTTCTTTTACTGTAACAATTTCATAGATCCATAGAAATTACCCAAGGTAATGTCAAAGGCCCTACCGAAGTACGTCTCAGACCATTCAACTCTAGAAAAGGTTATATCCAAGGACTAAGTCGTTTTTCCCTCAAACCCAGAAACACGTGTTTTCTAAAATTTTATTGTCTTCAACTTTGTCCTTGGAAGCAACTTTCTACCTCTCATAGTTCTGGAGATCTGGGTCATCCTGCCCAATTATTGAAGTGGCCATATACCAGGATTGGGACATTTTCCCAAAACCCTGAAACACGTGTTCGCTTAAATTTAATTCTCTATAACTTCGCGTTTGGAACCAACTTTCTAACTCTCATAGTTCTGGAGATCGGGGTCATCCTGCCCAATTATGGAAGTGGCCATATACCAGGATTGAGCCATATTCCCCCAAAACCAACTTTGCCTTTGAAAGTAAATCTCTGAATTGCGTATTTAAGCAAATACTGAAAAAAACGATCTCTTATCATTTTGGGCAGAGAAATTTATTTTCGCCCATTCCATGGCTCCCAGTGCCCAGACCCCTGACCCGATTCCCATAAAACATTTTTCCCAGTTTTTTGGTATCAAATGCTTTCATTTGACACCAAATTGAGCAATTTCCGTGCTTTACTTGCTGAGATATTTGCGAAAAAGTTTCACCGACTCTCGAAAAACCATGTTTTTGCTCACTTCCTCGACCATATCTCCGGAACCACTTTATCGATTTTGCTCATCTTCGAACTTGAATCATGGGAGGCATGTACCTTTCAGGGAAAAAAAAGTTTAGGCTGATCGGTTGAGCCGTTTGGAAAAAAAAGTGGAGACGGACAGACGGACGGACGGACATTTTTTTTATTGCTGATTCGTCATATTTAGACGATAATAGATGCATCCCCCCAACTCCCACGTCGACCTACCCCATGTTACAATAAAATTGTTTGTAGTAAACGTATAGGACCTTTGTACTTCGTACGGGTCCAATAAATTTAAAAAATTAGACCCGTAAAAAAAAAGTAAATAAATACACTCAATAAATGGCACACTACCTTTGATCCGGCAATATAGCCACCAGATGATGCAAAACTTTTCGTAAATGTTCCCATTAGAATGTCGATATCATTTGAATCGATCCCATAATAATCAACAACTCCACGTCCACGTGGTCCCATCGCCCCAATACTGTGTGCTTCATCCAAATACAGATACGCTTTGTACTTTTTTTTCAAGGCCACAATTTCCGGCAATTTAACTATGGACCCCTCCATACTGTACACACCTTCGGCAATAATTAAAATCTTCTTCCAAGGTGCAGATGTTTCAGGTTGACCGTTTATTATAGCATCTTGCAATTGTTTTTCTAAGTGTCCCATATTATTGTGTCTAAATACTCGGATCGTTGCACCGGATAATCGTAGTCCCAGTATGATTGAGGCATGATTTTTTTCATCACTAAGTACAAGGCAACCACTTGATAAAAATGCTGGCAAATTTAATGCATTTGTTGCAAATCCCATGCCAAACACAATCGAATCTTCAACGCCAACAAATTGGGCCGTTAACTGCTCGAGCTCAATATGAAGACTATTAGTCCCCAATTCACGACGTGGGCTACAAGACACTAAAGCATAGGATTCAATACTTTTGATAGTATTTTCAGCACACACCCCGGAATTTTCGGCAAAACCAAGGTAGTTATAGGAACCAAGATTTAAGCATCTGGTTTCCGTTCCTGTAAAACTGTAACAAACAATTTTTGACTTGGGATTGCTGCTCGAGTAACTCGGTAAATTTTAATGAAGCAAAAATTGCAAGAAGAAAATGTTTTTTTGTAATATAAGTCATACTATAGTATGTCTGAAATGAAGTAGGAATTATAGTTATTAATGTAACTCGTACTACATTCATAGGGCAATAAAATGTTCTATTGTGAATTGCGCTGGAGGATGCGGGGATCGTTAATAATTTTCATTTTTTGTTAATATTATCAATCTGCGACGAAAGCACATTATGAGCAAGTTGTAAATGTAACCCGTGTGTTGTTGTTAAAGTATAATTTTGTAAGCATCTAAGGTGTGGTCATATTTATGGTTGAATTTGTTTTTCGTTGTTAAAATAACAGAACTGAGTATTATGAAATGTGAAGATTTCCATGAAAATGTTAAAGAAAGCAACTTTCATGCAAATTGCCAATTTTCTTGGGTATAGCTTTTGACCTCTATCGGCCCACTATATCCCAGTAGTGAGTTAAGTTTCAATTAAAGAAGTTATTGGGTAACCTAAAACACAAAATTAACCGAGAACTATGGAAATGAGAAAGATTTTTGCTAACATTTGATGAAACTTTTGTCAAATGTGAAATCTGGCTACTTTCAAACGGCAAATTTTCTGGATCTATGTGACCTACGTCGAAAGCGACTTCTGATTCGGAAAGGGCATACACAAATTGGCCTAGATGTGACACTCTGATGTGACTTTTTGAGCTACAGCGGGTACATATGGGAACGACTTCGATAACCGGTTTTTTTGCGTATTTTCAGCATTTTTTGCGAATCGAGCCGCAGGCGATTTTCGTTATGCCCACACGTCAAGATAACAATTATGGCAAGAGGTGCATACATCATTTTATCTACCGAAAACAGAATTACCGAGAAAAGTAAAAAGAAAATTATCGTTCTAGGCAGATAAAAATTTTTATCATTCTTGATTAAAAGAAAACAAGTGCAGTAAAAAAAGGTTCAAAAATTCGAAAAATTGATTCGATTTCAAGTGTGCTCTGGACTGAATGTCAAAATGTTTTGTGGAAATAATTTTTTTGTTTAGTTGGACAAATAATCGTGAATTGAAAATTGGGATAAACTTTAAAAAAATCGTTCTCACCCATTTATTGGGTATGACATAGGACTCGGAACAGTTTGTTCTGATCTGATCTGAATCTGAAAAAACGCGATCTGAACTTTTCAGATCAGATCAGATAGGGGTCAAACGTAATCTGATCTGAATCTAATCTGCTATTTTTTTTTCAGATCAGATCAGATCAGATCAGATTGATCTGATTCTATTCAATCCATTTATCACCGTATGCTCAAAAAAATATTTTGTTGCGACTGTGAATAATAAAAACATTTTTTCTATATACGTGAGAGTGTATTGGTTGAGACGGAACATATTTTCCCATTACTTGGGGCGAAGAGTTGCTTTTCGCGGTATGTGTGACAACACACTCTCACTATTGCAGAAAAATTTCTTTCAAAATACTCCAATACACACTCGATGTGTACTTTTCGCTAGGGCTTCGCCCGCGCGTACGTACACATCTCGTTTTCATTCGACATCATCACTTTATCAAATTTATTACACTAAAGCATTGGAGATTGCGTTTCAATCTTTTAACGTGTACCCACTCAGTAAGTTGATATAACCGGTGTGCGATGCGATTGGTAAATGGCTCATAACGTACGTGTAGTCAGAGTAGTCGTTAAATCTTATGCGGCGTGTTTGTTTTGATATAGTAAAAGTTTGTGATTCTCAAATTTCTTGAATTTGTGGGATTTCACGGAAACGAATGTCCTTCCTATGACATTATTCAATTATCGGCAAAACATTTGTAAAGCAATTTGTAAATTTGTGAAGCAAGTTGTAAATCCAAAACTAAATAAAAAAAAACTTCTCCTTTGGAAGGAACTTTCTAACTTTCTTAGTTCTAGAGATAATGGGTCGTCCTGTCCAATTCTGGAAGTGGCCATACCAGGATTGAGCCATATTTCCCCAAAACCCTGAAACACATGTTCGCTTAAATTTAATTCTCTACAACTTCGCCTTTGGAAGCAACTTTCTAACTCTCATAGTTCTAGAGATAATGGTCATCCTGCCCAATTATGGAAGTGGCCATATACCACGATTGGGCCATATTTTCCCAAAACCATGAGACACGCGTTCGTTTATATTTAATTCTCTACAACTTTGCCTTTGACAGTAAATCTCCATATTGCATAGTTAAGAAAAATAGACGAAAAACTGTTTTCGTAAATGGTCATGATTCTCAATTTCGTCCATTCCATCGGTCCCAGTGCCCAGACCCTTGACCCGATTTCCACAAAAAATTTCCCAGTTTTGTGACATCAAATGCTTTCATTTGACACCAAAATGAGGAATTTCCGTGCTATACTTGCTGAGATATTTGCGAAAAAGTTTCATCGGCCCTCGAAAATTTCATGTCCGACCTCCACTTCTTCGACCATATCTCCGGAACTTCTTAATCGATTTTGCTCATCTTTGAATTTGAATCATGGGAGGCATGTATCTTTTAAGGAAAAAAAAAGTTTACGGTGATCGGTTGAGCCGTTTGGAAAAAAAAGTGGAGACAGACGGACGGACATTTTTTTTATGAAAGAGACTATTTGCACACAGTGTAAATAGCCAACAATATATAGAAGAGACTATTCGCACAATGTGTAAATAGCCAACAATATATAGAAGAGACTATCTGCACAATGTGCAAATAGCCAACAATATATAGAAGAGACTATTTGCACAATGTGCAAGGAGTCTTTTCATATTTAGACGATGATGAATGCATCCCCCCAACTCCCACCTCGATCTACCCCATGTTACATTAAAATTGTTTGTAGTAAACGTATAGAACCTTCGGTACGGGTCTAATAATTCGAAGAAACAAACGTCGATCTATTCCGAAATTTGTTAACAACAGAGTCATCAAACAAATGTGCATAAATTTTAAGTCAGAGAACGTTTGAATTTTACAGAAAAATGCCCCAATTAACGAACTAAATGAAACTGCATTATCGACATTCATTTAGCAAAAGCCAAAAGCGACAACACTAAAATTTTGTGTGGGTTTTAGATCTCAAAGAACTCGCAGAACCCACGAATCGCAAGAGTTGCATACCTTTGAGAATGGATCGATTGTATATTATCAAACTCTTTAAAATTTTATTTTTTTTGAGCTATTTTTATTTAATTTGCAAAATTTATTTGTGCGCTTTTTATATTTTTTTATTTTTTTTATTGTATTTCTTGCTTTCAGTTTTACAGCCGGTTCATTCCTTTTTTACCTAGTTTTAAGAAATAGATGGCACTTTAAAATTAAACAATTTTTTACTGTTCCCAGCAAATAAAGTTCCATCCAAATAGACAAAATTTCGGGGAGCTGCGGGAAACGTAGACTTCGCATAGAAAAATCGCAGATCGAACGCTTTTTCTTTCTCATCGCCCACGTCTGTAAGATATCTCCGCATCCGTTCCCATGCATTCCTTTAAAATGTTTATTTAGTTCTAGACAAAACAATTT
Source organism: Pseudolycoriella hygida (assembly GCA_029228625.1). NCBI lineage: Eukaryota > Metazoa > Arthropoda > Insecta > Diptera > Sciaridae > Pseudolycoriella > Pseudolycoriella hygida. Next base: position 90,392,148 of record CM055403.1, read on the forward strand.
GTGAGATTACGGATCCATATGACAATTGCGTACATTGTTTCGTATATTTTGAATGCATAAGGCAACATATATTGCACTTGCGTTGATATGATGACTTATTTGTTCACAGGAAATTTTCAAAACGTCGTGTGTGTTTTATTGACATTGGATTTCCTGGAATTATTTATTTTCTCACGTTCTCGTTTGATCGTTTCACGTTTCAGAGGATAATGCATGGGATATGACACATAGCTTTCAGTAAAAAAGAAAGCTTCCAAAAATCGGTGCAAATTCACATGTGATTTTCACATTTTCACATGATGAATAGCATTATATTGTCTTTTATCTTTTAGATGACATGGAAAAAGAGTGTCTATGACTGCTTTCATAGACCTCGTTGAAAAACCATAAAAACGTTACAATACGACAAATTAGGCGTTTCTGCACAAATGTCCAAATCAAAAAGTAAAAAATCAAAAAACGTCAAAAAGCGACGTTGATAAGAAAAAATCAAATTCAGTAAACAACAAACAACTAAGATCGAGTAAATCTAAGTCAAAAATCTAATGAAAAAAATCCGTCAAAAGTGAAAAAGCAAATTCAACTAAAGCGTATCGTCAAAAAACGTATATCGTCGTAAATCTTTTCAATGGAGCTAGAATGTAGTAACGGCCAGCCAATTACATAAACGCCGGCGAAAAGTAAACTGTGCAATCAGAAAATAAATTTAATTTTTTGGAAAACATCAGATAAATGAAAAAGGTTAAACACCGGGTAAGTGCTTTCGGTTTTAAATGATATTTGTGAAATGAAAACACCAAAACAAACACATCATCCAACAAGGCCGAAGGTACCGAACGCCGAGTAATCAAGCTTGTGGACTTCTCTTCTGAATTCACGTGGCGGAAGGGTCGGATCGATGTGGTTGGCAGCAATATTGAATAGTCGACATGCGAAGTTTAGTGGTGAGAATTGTGAATACTCGTGGGCACTACCAGTGATTTTAATCAGTGAAGATCTACGTAGCATTCGCGTGCCATCGTTCAATATGATTTTATCACGGATAAACTGGCAGTCCCTGTGAGAACATCATGAATGAAAAATATCGCTGCATCGGTCCGACGTCTCAAAAGTGAAACGAGCTGAAGTTCTTCACATCTTTCAGCATATGGAAGAATACGATATGGATTAGCGTCGCCTTCGACTCGACGATCACGGTTTGCATATAAAACGAACTGTTTCTGGACACTTTCTATGGATTTGATGTGGACCGAGTGGTGTGGTACTGGCGAATTCTAGATGCGAACGGACTATGGCTGAATATAGCATCTTGGCTGTATCGACGTTGAACCTATCGTAGCATTGCCGTTTCACAAACGAAAGCATTGACATGGCTTTCTCGACTGCCAATTCTAGTAAAAAAAAGCATAGTCGTCGTCATACGTTACCCCGATGTCTTTCGTACACGTAACACGTTCAATCACATCCCCATTTATATGATAGTTCGCCAGGACTAGAGAACGTATTCGGTGGATGGTGATAACTTTACATTTGCTGACATTGAGCTCAAGATCGTTGTCGGAGCACCATTTTATAAAGCTGTTTATGGCTTTTTGCATTGAGTGAGTATCGTCGATCGTTGATATGCTGTTATGAACTATTTTCTTGCCGTCAGCAAAGTTGATGTCTCTAGTAGGACCACGAACAATAGAGCTGCCAGAACAGATCCTTGACCAATCCCAGAGAGTACGTCGATCGCATCGGATTTACAAGAAGTTATCTTCACCTTTCGCTTTCTGCCCGACAGGAAGGAGCAGAACCACAGAAGAACGGAATTGCATTAGCTGGTATTTGACGATTGACATCTTCTTCACTAATCGGACTGAACGAATAACGTCGAATGCCTTGTGTATGTCAGCAAGGAGGATATCGGTTTGTTTGTTGTTGTCAAAGGATTCGTGAACCAATATCGATAGCTCCATCAGGTTAGATTCAACTCTTCGACCTGGGAAGAATCCATGCTGAGTCGGTGTTGAATGCGGGAAAACGTTGTACTTCAAATGTTCCACAATCACAATCTCAAACACTTTGGCACAGTTAGGGGCGAGGCAAACACCACGGTAATTAGTGACATCACTCTTCTTGCCTGACTTAAATACTGGAGTTAAGTGACCCATTTTGCAGCGATCAGTGTAGTGTCAAATGGTGTCAATGGGTGTCAAATGGTGTGTTAAGCGTAATATAGTACTCCTTTATGTACCTTAGCCTCTGTCCACCTACTCCTACTTCCTATCCTACCCGTGGTGACACCTGTTATAGTGAGCAACCCGCATGAACGATCAGGTAACCAACCCTGGTGTAGTAGTGTGGGTCACTTAGCATAAGGATGAGGGGGGCTGCCTTCGGGTAGTACCTAAACGGCACGTATAGGGAGGGCCGAAGGCAGCTAGGCGCTATCAAGATGGGATAGCGACTTAGTATGGTGGCGGATGATCTCAACAGCAAGAGACAACGGCAGCATACACAGCCCTAGTCAGATGGGCTAGCATCACCACCTGATGACTTCCCTACGGGTCATCGGGGGAACGAAAGTAGGTTTGGCGCTTGGCTAACTCCCAGACACTGTAAAAACAGTCTTGTTATGAATTCCCCAACACAGCCTCGGATCGGACAGGATAAACGGCAACGACTCAAGCAACGGAAAAAGGACAACGATCTACAATTAGGAACATGGAATGTAAGATCTTTGTTGCGGCCAGGAGGATTGAGATCTCTCACAAGTGCGCTAAGAGCGGCAAAAATTGACATAACAGCTGTGCAAGAAACGAGATGGCCTGGAAAGGACACCGTGACCAGTAGCGACTATAAGTTCTACTATAGTGGGAAGAGTAACGACAGTCCAAGAGAGTATGGAACAGGCTTCATGGTTCTCGGCAGAGCTAGAAACGCGGTGATTGGTTTCACTCCTGTTGACGAGCGATTGTGCTCTCTACGGATAAGAGGAAAATTTTTCAATTACACTCTTATAAACGTTTATGCGCCTACGGAGGAAGGCGACAATGAGGCGAAGGAGCTATTCTACGAGAAACTGGTGGATGTATATGATGGAGCGCCGAAACGAGACATTAAAATTGTGCTTGGAGATTTTAATGCTAAGATAGGCCGCGAAGTATTTTATCGTCCCACAATCGGTAAACATAGCCTTCACGAAAACTCGAACGAAAATGGAACGCGGGTGGTTGATTTTGCAGCATCAAGAAACATGGTTGTCAGCAGTACCTATTTCCAACATAAAGACATCCACAAAGCGACAGGGGTATCACCGGATAAACGAACCAAAAACCAGATTGACCATATTTTGATAGATGCACGTCACTGTTCAAATATGTTGAATGTCAGAAGCTGTAGAGGACCGAATGTAGATTCCGATCACTACCTGGTGAGAGCGGCAGTTAGGTCTCGAATATCGGTTCAACACAATCGACAACCGGCATTGGAAAGGTGGGACGTGGAAAAACTACAGAACGAAGACATTAAACGTCAATATGTCGACAGGCTGGAGACGAATATTATTGCCGGAATGGTCAGCGAACAACGAAGCGTAGACGATGCGTGGAATCAAATTAGACGGAATGTAGAGAGCGCCGCAGCAGAGGCAGTGGGAACGAGAACGGGAAATAAAAGAAATATCTGGTTTGACGATGAATGCCAGAAGGCCATGGACGACAAAAACGCAGCTCGCCTGAAAACTCTAAGTAGATTCACTCGAGCTGGCCAGGAAGAGTACCGTTCTAAAAGAAATTTCGAGAGAAAACTCTTCCGACGGAAAAAGCGACAGCGTGACAAGGAAGTTTTGATCGATATTGAGAAGTTTGGCAATCGGAAGGAGACTCGGAACTTTTACCGGAAAGTGAACGAATCCAGAAACGGTTACAGTCAACAACCTTTGCTGTGTAAGGACAAGCATGGATTGGTCTTAGCAGATGAGGAAAGGTGCATTGCGAGATGGGCTGAGTACTTTAAGGAACTGCTTAACCCGAACAGACCGCTCAACCGAGACGACGAAAACGACGAATTGCCATTTCAGACTGCGCAACCATACATAGAAGAACCAACGATGCAAGAAGTTGAAGCTGAAATTTTAAAGCTCAAAAATTTCAAAGCCCCGGGGACTGACAACCTACCCGGTGAACTTTTCAAGAACGGCGGCAACGCGCTATGTATGGAGATGCACGAGCTCATCATACGCATCTGGAATGACGAGGAGTTACCGGAAGATTGGAAGACCAGCATACTTTGTCCCATATACAAAAAAGGTGACAAATTGGAGTGTGGCAATTTTCGAGGAATCGCTCTGCTGAATATTGCTTACAAGATATTTGCAAATATTCTATATCAGCGCCTTCATCCATACACGGAATCTACGATAGGTGAATACCAAAGTGGTTTTCGCGCAGGTCGTTCAACATCGGACCAGCTGTTTAATATCAGACAGATCTTGGAGAAGTGCAAGGAGTACAACATTGAAACACACCATTTGTTCGTTGATTTCAAGGCAGCCTATGACAGCGTTAGAAGAAGTAAGCTATGGAGAATCATGGAGGAGTTTGGAATTCCCAACAAACTGATCTCGCTAACGAAGCTAACACTAAACGGAGCTAATAGCCGAGTAAGGATCCGCAATCAAATGTCAGAGACTTTCGACATTGAGGAAGACCTACGTCAAGGATATCCTCTTGCAATGCTGCTTTTCAATTTAACACTCGAAGCAGCTGTTCAAACCATGGACATAGACTCCAGCGGCACCATTTTCTCCAAGTCCAGTCAGTTGCTTGGTTTTGCAGATGACCTGGACATTATTGGCCGAACTATGGATGTTGTTAAAGATAAGTTTATGGCCTTGGAGAGGAAAGGTACCGACCTTGGGTTGAAGGTCAACGACGGAAAAACGGAATACATGATCATCCCACCTACGAATCGATATCGGGAAGATAACGTAACGATCGACACACACACATTCAAAATGGTCAATAAGTTCGTATACCTTGGATCAGAGCTGAACATAAACAACGACATTGCGGACGAAATAAAAAGGCGAGTAACTTTGGGCAACCGGAGTTATTACAGCCTGCTGAAAATTCTAAAGTCCAAGTCAGTAAGCCGAAATTCAAAATGCGCACTTTATAAAATTGTGATCAGACCGGTAGTTACGTACGGTTCGGAGTCGTGGTGCTTGACACAGAAAGATGAACAATCTCTGCATACGTTCGAGCGAAAGGTACTGCGTACAATATTTGGACCAGTATTTGACCGAAAACTGAACCGATGGCGCAGACGATATAATCACGAACTCATAGAGCTTTTTGGAGAGCCCGACATAGTCAGAACAACAAAAATAAATAGACTACGTTGGCTCGGTCACGTACAACGAATGAATGAACATCGTATTCCAAAAAAAATTCGGAAGTCCAAACCTGAAGGCAAAAGGAGTGCAGGGCGACCCAAGTCCAGGTGGAGCGACGCTGCTTTTGCCAACTTAAGAACTGCGGGAGTAACCAGCTGGGAGACGTTAGCTGCAGATAGGCCCGGTTGGAGAAGGCCAAGACCCTTAATGGGTTGTAGTGCCGGTAAAGTAAGTAAGTAAGTGTAGTGACATTCCATTAATGACTTCGAGTAAATCATCGCTAGTGGATGGGATCTGCACATTCACGGAGGAACAGGGGAGCCATCTTATCTGGGCTAACACCTTTGCTTAAGTCCATACTCAAAAGGATTTTTCTTCACGATATCGTGGGTGATCGTGATGTTTGTGAACCCAATATCGTCTCTACTGTTAATGAACGAGATCAGTTCAACCATCTCTTTGTCATCCTCGGGGTATCGCTTGTATACGGAAGCAAAATATTTGGCGATCAGATTTTCTTTTTCAGTGTCATTCGTTGCAACTTCATCACCAAATGACATAATTTCACATTTCCTCATCTTGGCCTACCTATCTACTTTTGTCGATGGCTGGACATCAATTATCTCTTTTTATGATGGAATGTGCCGAGACGTTCCACAGATGTGAAAAAATGTGAAACACAGAATTTTCAAACAGCCCATTTCGCTTTTCTACAAAACTTTTTGAACACTCACCCATCTCAAAACTTTAGGGATAAATGTGCCGAAATGTGACCTATACCACTGAATACACCTGCTTTCTATAGGCGAATGTGCCATAGGGTGTAGCGTTTTTGAAAAATTATTTTATTTTCAAACGCCTGCCCCCAGACTCGATCCGGGGGGTCCAATAAGACATATTTATCACTTTAAAACATTTTTAAAAGTCGATCGTCTATTGCCGCAGGAGCAATTTTTGAAAATTTTTGAGCAGCCTCGCTTTTGAAATGTGAAAATAATAATATACAAAAATTGTTAAGAAGAGGAAAAACAAGAAAAAATTACAAAACTAACATTTTATGTAAATTTGTACCGATTTTCGGAAGCTTTCTTTCTTACTTAAAGCAGTGCTTTAAATTTCAACCTCGCAAGTAAAGAACCTGCAATTTTCGAGGAAAAATTTTTTTGAGGTATAAGGTCAGTTATATTGATCGAAAAATATTAAAATTTCGTTAAGAATTGTGTACTAAATTACCTTTTAGAATTGTTTTTGACTAAAAAACGCTTTAAATTTATAACATTATTTGTATTGCAAAATCACTTATTTTGAGATGCACAATAACTTTTGAATCAATTAAATAAAATACCAACTTTCATCCTATTCTCGTGGTTTCTGGTAAAATCAAGTTTTTCTATGCAATGTTCACGTTTCCCTCAACTCCCGGCGAAAAACTTGAAATTTCTATCGCGCATTCAAATTTAGCGCAAAAATCTATGATTTGGGAATAACTAAATTTGCTGGGTACGCTTGAAAGTGAAGCTGTCATCTATTTGTTCAAAACTAGGTAAAAAAATTTTTGATTTTAAATTTCCATTTCTGTTTTTTGATTTATTTTTTCTTTGTTTTGTTATTTTCATTTTGACCCTGACTATGTTATTTTACTGAAGTGTATTATTTGTAACATTATCATGGTTTTTTAACGAGGGTTATGACAGCAGTCATAAATACTATTTTTCCATGTCGGCTTGAGAAAAGTAGACAATAAAAGTAATATTCATTCATTCATTCAAATGTCCTGTGTCACCGTGAATGAAATCACCATTTAAACAAGAATGAAAGTCATTCAAATGTTTGTTTTGAATATCACTCGTGGTCTCGTATGTACCCGGAAATGGTTCAAAAATGTAACATATACAATAAATCGATGAGAATGATTTTTCTAAAGTTTCTATCCATTTTTGCCTGCCGGTAAAACATTGATGGGGCAAACCGGCATTCCTAGTTTCCGCTCTAGTACATCATAGATAGCACTAGGTTTGTATGCAATTTACCAATGACACAGTGAAAACTCGGTAACGAGAACCCATGTGAACAAAAAGTTCACAAAAAATTGCGAAACTGGTAAATAAAATGATCTAGCCTCTGACCCGGACGGGTTGTAACGGCGGATTATTATTATTATTCTATCCATTTTTAATGCACGATTTGTCCAATTGAACAAAAAACTATTTCCAAACAAAATATTTTGACTTTAAATACAGAGCATATACTTTTCAATGCGGTGTACTTGAATTCGAATCAATGATTCATTTGAATTTTTTTCCGTAGACTCTTTTGTTTTTCCATACTTAGTCGAGAATTATAAAATATTATAATTCCACCTTGTACTACGTATGTGAAATTAGTACTGGGTTGAAGAAAAGTCGACTTGCTGCTGCCCTGGGACTTTTATTCAACCTCGAACTATATTGCACATATGTACTACGAGTTGCATTAATAAATTCTTCACTTCAGACGTGCAAATTAAGGAAGAGGGCCAACGAAACACAAACTTGTAAAAATACTTACCACAGGGACTGCAAACCGACAAACTGTCTGTTATTGGGTTTTACGCAAGTTTTGATATTTGCATAAAAAATATATGTAAAAGTTCTCAAACTGAAGTTAAGCCCGAAACAAAAAATGTGCAGGTTTTCAAACTTGCGGCACGTCCGCAAACGAATTAACATTTGTGACTAAAAAATTAACATTATCGACAAATGCCTGACCTCCCCCATCACATTTTTGATCGTCGCGAATTTGTTTCTTCTTTCTAACCAATCCCAAATAAGCAAACAATCCAACGTTTCCTGTTCTTTTATAACTGTAAGAATTACAAAAATTCATAGAAATTACCCAAGGTAATGTCAAAGGCCCTACCGAAGTACATCTCAGACCATTCAAATCTATAAAAGCTTATTTCCAAGGACTAAGTCATTTTTCCCTAAAACCCTGAAACACGTGTTCTCTAAAGTTTTATTTTCCACAACTTTGCCTTTGGAAGCAACTTTCTACCTCTCATAGTTCTAAAAATTCGGGTCATCCTGCCCAATTCTGGAAGTGGCCATACACCAGAATTGGGCCATATTTCCCCAAAACCCTGAAACACGTGTTCGCTCAAATTCAATTCTCTACAACTTCGCCTTTCGAACCAACTTTCTAACTCTCATAGTTCTGGAGATCAGGGTCATCCTGCCCAATTATAAAAGTGGCGATATACCAGGATTGTGCCACATTTCCCCAAAACCCTGAAACACGTTTCTCTCAAATTAATTTCTCTACAACTTCGCCTTTGGAACTAACTTTCTAACTCTCATAGTTCTGGAGATTCGGGTCATCCAGCCCAATAATGGAAGTGGCCATATACCAGAATTGGGCCGTATTTTCCCAAAACCCTGAAACACGTGTTCGCTTAAATTTAATTCTCTACAACTTCGCCTTTGGAACCAACTTTCTAACTCTCATAGTTCTGGAGATCTGGGTCATCCTGCCCAATTATGGAAGTGGCCATATACCAGAATTGGACCATATTTCCTCAAAACCCTAAAATAAGTGTCCGCTTAAATTGAATTCTCTGCAACTTTACCTTTGACAGTAAATCTCCATATTGCATAGTTAAGGAAATATAGACGAAAAAGTGTTTTCGTATATGGCCAAGAATCACAATTTCGTCCATTCCATTGGTCCCAGTGCCCAGACCCCTGACCCGATTCCCATAAAACATTTTTCCCAGTTTTGTGACATCAAATGCTTTCATTTGACACCAAAGTGAAAAATTTCCGTGCTATTCTTGCTGAGATATTTGCGAAAAAGTTTCATCGGCCCTTGAAAATTTCACGTCCGGCCTCCACTTCTTCGACCATATCTCCGGAACTACTTTGCTCATCTTCGAACGTGGATCATGGGAGGCATATACCTTTCAGGGAAAAAAAGTTTAGTCTGATCGGTTGAGCCGTTTGGAAAAAAAAGTGGAGACGGACAGACGGACATTTTTTTATTGCTGATTCGTCATCTCTAGACGATAATAGATGCATCCCCCCCCTCCCACCTCGATCTACCCCATGTTACAATAAAATTGTTTGTAGTAAGCGTATAGGACCTTTGTACTTCGTACGGGTCCAATAATGCTCGTGTTGACTATTCACCTGGGATATTGCTCTAGAGCAACAAGGAAAACACTCACTCAAAATTCCATCCACAGTCTGTGGTTATTCGGTCCTTTAATGTAATAAATGCTCCAGGTACACCAACGAATGGAATACTTGCAATGTCTCCAATTCGTCTGAACATATACGTCACGTAGAATCGTTCAAAGGTGTCGTAAAGAGGAACATACCCCTGCGAATGAGTTATTAGTTAAAAAAAACTTGCACACACAAACATCTTGTGCACACTCACGTCACGTTGCTTTTCTGTTTGCAAATTTTGCGTGACAAATAACTTATTTATGTAGACCGTGAATAAAAGAACATAAAAGCCGGTGTATGTAAGACATGCAGTTATTAAAGACATCTCCTCGAAAGACTCTTTTGTTTCACTTTGTTGATTATGTTTTGAAACAATATGCTACAAAAAGAAAAAATAAAATCGTTTGCACTAATAAAAAGTAGAAAAGCAAATCGTAAAAGAATAGGGAACGCCAAGTTGTTTTAATTAATGATGGTGTTTCAAAGCTTATCATTAGTCATTACAATTAAATTAACAGCACCTACTGCAAAATCACAATTGACACTTGATATTATCACAGATATTTGATTTTATCGCAGAATTTGTGATCTAGGGGTTCCGCAAAATCAAAATAGTCAAAAAAACCCAAAAACAGTGAAAAACGTAGACTTTTATGAAATTATATGAAACTAGTATAAGGGTAGGAGTCATGTTCCAGCAATTTTAGTGAAATCCGTTCAGAATAGTCCTTAGAGAACGGTGTTTTGATTTATTTTGATTGATTGATTGATTGTTCTTTTTATTATTTCTACAATATACATTTTTGGTATTAAATTAATTAAGTTTCAGAGTGCATGGCACATTTAAGAAACATTATTATTATTTATTTATTTATTTTTATATTTATATTTATTTATTTATTTATTATTATTATTTATTAAATTTTTTTTTTTAAATTTATGTTTTTATTATTATTTTAGTTACATTTTTAAATTTTTAGCCAACAGTTCATAAATATTTTGGAAGAATGGATAAGAAAGATTTTTTTTTTATATTTACGCGAATAAACTAATAAGAATCCGTATTTCAAGTTTGGAGCAATTATAGATGATAGTCTGGCTGACAGAAAGAGTGCCCGAAAGGTGGGGGCAACATGCATCACCGATATCTCATCCCTCTCAGATAAAAAGCCTGCCCCATTGGGCACCATGAATCGACGTAGCAATTAATAAGAACCTTAGGATCGTGTCCATTTTTACCAATTTATCTCATTCTAAGCTAATTTCTCTCGAAAATTAGAGAAGAGGAAAAATACATCAGTTTGAGTTCTTAAGGCCCAGGGTATTGTCTTTTGGACAGCCATTCCTTGAGCTTACTCCTGAATAGGAACGTTCGTGAGGCAGTGATCTCAACCGGTAAGGAATTGTACAGGACACTACCCATAATACTCAGAGCTCTTTCTCCCGTCTTAGTGCGAGTGGCAGCTCGGTATAAAGGCTTGCGTTTTCTCGTTTCGTATCTATGTGTTGTCTTTTTAAATTCGATCGCATTGTGTATATTCCCAGAGATCGCGTTGTGAATATAAGTACATATACTGTGCTCGTAGAGGCTATTCACATTCAGGACTCCTGGACAATGCACTTTAAACAAGTTCAGCGTTGAGTGTCTCTGCCTCAATTTACAAGCGTGTTTCAAACAGCGTTTTTGCAAGGTTTGCAGTTGATCTATACACCTCTTACTAGCATTGCCCCATATTCCAGTTAGGTATACTAGGTGTGAATGTGCTAAGGCATAGTATATTTTCATTAGGATATGTTTCGGCAAGAAGCGCTTTAGTTTGTTAAGTATACCACTTACTGATGCTAGCTTCTTGCAAAGCTTTGTTATGTGAGCCCCCCATTTCAGATCTTCATCAATTAGGAGGCCTAGATATTTGTATGTGGACACTATTTCTATCTCCTGTCCATCCATTATAACTGCTTGGATCATGGGAAAGCTTTTAGCCCGCCTGCGGAAATGCATTATTTTAGTCTTCTTCACGTTGATTGACAGCTTGTTGATTCTAAAGTATTCACACAGAAGTGCCAGATCGTGGTTAATATCTAATACATTCCGATCAAAAGAGATGTTGGAGCAAAAGTCACCCGTATCGTCCGCAAATAGGAGAAACTCCCCTTTAAGCTGAAGCCATCATTTATGTAAACAGAGAACACTTCCCTGAGGAACACCAATTCCTATGCTGAGCAAGGAGCTGTGCTGGTTACATACTGTAACACATTGTTCCCGGTGGCTTAGATAGCTTTTGAGCAAATCCAGTGCAATACCCCGTATTCCTGCTATTTCTAGTTTTCTCAAGAGTATTCTGTGATCTACACAATCAAATGCTTTCATAAGGTCCAAAAAAATAGCACTAACCACCTTACCCTTATCTATGTTCAACATCATTTTGTTCAATAGTTGAAATGTTGCTGTATGGGTACCTGACTTTTTCCTAAAGCCGAATTGTTTCTTGTAGAAGAAGTGATTCTTCTCAAGGAAAGATGTTATTGTTTTGTGTAAAACGATTTCGAATACTTTGTTCAGCACTGGTAGGATTGAAATAGGTCGGTAGTTAGAGGGGTCACTTTTTGATTCAGACTTGTGAACCGGTGATACTCGTGCAATTTTCAGCTTATCAGGGTATTGTCCAGTAAAGATTGCTAGGTTTACTATACAGTTTACAACAGGAGCTACCTCATTTGCACATGACCTAACGGCTATCCCATCAAGACCTTTTTTTTTTTTTTTTTTTTTTTTTTTTCTCAAGGGTGAGGAAACCTTCAAAAGGCACCTGGTCCTCCTGGACCCAGGTAGTGTTGGATTTTTACCAACTAAACCCTCCTTTCTTGATAGCCACGCTCTCGTCTCCCCGGAACCGCCTCACAGCATTACTTCGGGGAGGGGCTGTGCTTTCGCACCTTCTCTCTCAGATCAACTGCCAGTCTTCGTTGATCGTCTCTCCATGCACTTTGTCGCTTCACCATTATCTT
>CM055403.1:90405244-90417776 GCA_029228625.1 Pseudolycoriella hygida
ATACTCGTTTAAAAGAGGGAGTGTGATTTGCCGACTCAGCCAAGTTAAGCGGCTCCCTAAAGTTTGAATCATTTTTCAGTTGAACTTTAATTTTCATCAAATATTGTGAATGAGTACTGACAGTGACAGTGATAGAGAGCAGTCTAGAATAATTTGAGTCTTAGGTTTCTTGTACAAGGTTTCTAAATTTCGCAACGTTTCTTGTTTTGATGTTGTCCTCGTTGATGGTGGATGTCTAACGTATTTGAAATTGGTGGAGTTTTGTGAGGGTCGCTCGAGTTCCTGAGGATTTAAGGAGAAATTGTGAAGGCTATATGAGATTACAACAGATAAACAGTTATCTTACACGGCACTATCCTATGGTCCAAATTAGGCTGTTGACACATTGGGAAACACAACTATGATCGCATAAATTTAAATAATCCGATCGTTTTTCTCCGAGTGGTCTAAGTTATCATCTTGAAACCAATTTTTAGACCCATACGAAGAACGAAGTTCTTCTAAAAAAGGTCTACTGTGTTAACCGAGACGTTTGTAACCAGTCGAATTTTGACGCGGGAGTTTTTGGTTTTGTGGTTCAAATAAAACAAATCTTCAAAAAAAAATTGTCCGTCCGTCTGTCCGTCATGACGATAACTCGAGTAAAGTTTGACCGATTTTCATAACTTTTTTTTTAACTGAAAGGTAATCGGAAAAGTGATTATGGGATTGAATTTGGACATTTTTGGTGCAAGGAACACATTACGGACTCACTCCACAAATAATTATTAATACATTTGAGTGGTGAGTTTTCGGTGTTTTGGAATGGGTGAAAATAAGTTTGTCAGTATTTGCTTAAATACGCAATACAGAAATGGAGAATTAAGTTTTAGCGACCACGTGTGTCAGGGTTTTGGGGAAATAATGTCCAATCCGAGGATATGGCCACTTCTAGAATTGAGACGGTTTCTCCCGCACTTTTCAACTTCCATCAGGTTTTTTGATATTTTTCGGTTATTCTCGACATGAATCAGGTCATGCAATGGAGCTTCCTAGGTTTATGGGATTCTTGTGGATTATTGCTGATTTCTCTAGCACTTTTCAACTTGAATGGAGATACGTGCTATTCGCAATTAGGTATCGATATATAATTTCTACACTCGTGAACAATTGTAACGTAGACAGTAGCTTTTTCTGGTTTCCCGTTGAAAATACGAAAACTCTATTCGCAGGTCGTGCGAATAGTGTTTCATGGAGACTAATCGCAGGTCGTGCGAATAGTGTTTCATGGAGACTAATCGCAGATCCTGCAAATAGTAATTCATGGAGACTAATCGCACGACCTGCGAATAGTGTTTCTTGAGGATTAATCGCAGAACGTTGACAAGAAATTTACGTTCGAAAATAAAAGTAAATTACTAACAGAAATATAAATTTCATTTAATTTTCATCATTTTCATTGGTTTTTAGAAAATATATTGGTAATTTCACTTCTTAGCAACCTCATTCTTTTATCGAAAATAAAAGTCGGTGCCATATTTGTTTTGTTTTTCTCCTACTAATTCAGTGTAATTTTTCCTAAGATTTAAGTGCATTAGTGATAAAAAGGTTTTTAGGTTTCAGAACATTTGTCTTTAACCACCTGCTGAAAATGTGAGTTTTCACTGATTCGTTTTACAATTCTGAAAAGCAAGAAAATGTTTTTGGATAATTTTTCTTATAACTTTGCACAATGCACCCAGTATAAAATTTTTTTTGTTAATTTGTACAATATACCCAATAATAAAGAATCAAATTTAATTTTCAAAAATGTTTCTTAGAAGCCTTAGGGTGGACCAAAATCTTTTTCCACCCTTAATTGTTTTATTTTTTATTTATTATCAAAAATTTTTTTTAATTTGTCTGCTATTTTTATGTGAAAATTAAAAGTGTGTTTTTTGATTCCATCAACATGGAACCACAAGTGATTGTGGCAAATTAATTTAAAATTAAAGAATGAAAGAGTTTAAGCGGTGTTCATTTTTCACACAAATTTTCTAGTCTTATTCGGGAATTATAACTATGGACTCTAGTTTTCCTCCTATTCCGTAGAACGCAAAAGGTTTCAACAACCTGCGCGTATTGCCGTTCCTGACGATGACCACCTTTACGCTGGATTCACTTTATAATTCCCGGGAAATATAAAGATGGGGTTGTTGAAACTAGCGGGTCGAAACGGAGTCTCTAGGTACTCTAGGGTAAACAACGACATACCAGACTACAAAAAATAAAAACAATTTTCAAAAAAATTTTTTAATCTTTTTCTAAAATTTATTGAAATTACGTTTACGAAGAAAGAGACGAACACCCACTTTCGTTCGTTCGGATTGAAGGGAAAAATTTTTTATTTTTTATTTTTTGAAGACGACATGCCAAAAAAGTTGGAAAGGTGTGAATAAGTTAAGTGTTAATGAGATGCAAATGTGGAACGTGCAGCTATTGTGGAACATTACATGTTATTAAATATACCGTTCCATTTTAGCTGATGTTCAACATTTGCATTACAATTAATCATCGCTTAAGGGTCCGAAAGACGAAATTTTGTTTTCTGTTGTAACTCTTACCACTCGATTATCAATTTCCTTTGAAAGAAAAAGAAAGTTGCGAAAAATTTCTTCATGTTTTCCACATTAGGAACCCTGGTGTTCCACATTATGGACACCTTTTTAAAACTGTCAATGTTGACAAATTTCTAATCTATCAATTTTAGAAGTCCCTTATTCTCCAAGAAGCTGCACAATAGTTCACTAATCTCTTCCAAATAACTTCCTCCTAGAACTCGAGACACTTCAACTCTGTTATTTGCATTCTCTTTTTGGTGTTCCACATTAGGCAACCTTATGTTCTTCTTAAATTCTTCAGATTAACGAATTAAATTTTTTTCACGAATGCCACAGGTATCACAAATAAATTGTTTTTCTGACTTTTTATGCTGTATACATTAAAAGTTGAAAATTCAAGGTTTCTTGTGAATTTTACTGATCCGTGGCAAAGCCGAGGTTAGTATTCACACGAAAGCTATACTTTCCAATTTCATCCCGAGTTATGTAGACCGTTGAAAGTTTATGAAATTTCATGTAATGAGCCGATTTCAACCCGCAAGTATGTAAAATTAATTTTGGAATGAATCATTTAAATTTAACTTTTTAATTAGGTTTTTCAATAAAAAAATCATTATTGTTATTTTGTGTATTGAAATATACTTCTCGTTTTTATTGTAAATATCGTATGAAGCGCTGCTCCATCTATGATATTAAATGTGATTAAATTTTCATGAGTTAATCGGTTTACTTAATGAAAAGAATACAGATGAATAGTCTCCATGAAACACTATTCGCAGGTGACCTAGTCTTATAACAGAAAAGTTTTGTATTATTTTGCGCCGTGCAGGTCGTGCGAATAGTCTCCATGAAACACTATTCCCAGGACCTGCGATTAGTCTCCATGAAACCCTATTCGCAGGAGCTGCGATTAGTCTCCATGAAACACTATTCGCAGGACCTGCGAATAGATTCGGCCTTGAAAATACAGATTTTTTGTCTTCTGGGAAAGTGTCTACAATGTCTTTATTATAAGGAATCGGCGTATTTTTCAAGGTGCTATACTTCCTGAGATGGAATGGAATATTAAGTTTAGGGTATGCTTTATCGTTAACTAAATTTCCATAGATGAACATTGTGTTTCAGTAGCTGAACCTAATAAAATTAATAGTTTTATATTGTCTTTACCTGTAATTTCATATTATTTAATACATTGGCACTGATATTTAAATTATTCAAACAATTATATATGATCAGTGTCGCAACATCACACGGTAATTTTGGACATTTGGACATTGAATCGCAAGAATAAATGCCAGCATGTTGTATCAGTTTTTGTTTTTAAATTAATGTATTTCACATAAACAATAAACATTTTACAATCCGCGATCAAAATTTTTCGGCAAATTCAGACATTTAAATAAAAAATCTCTTTCATTTTTGCACTTGGTGGAATCGCAGCTACGTTTCCACGCTGTACAGCAAAACGTATTTGCTGAATAAAATATTTCTAAGCGTGTTAGTAAGTTATAATTAAGAATAGGTCCAATCGTCTTGATAAATGATTTTGCAGGTTTAATGAATGTTCCAAAAGTTTCTACAGCCTAAAGTAAAAAATTGTGATCTTTTATGATTTCATCATATAAATTCTCCTTTTTCGTGCATGCATAGTCAGCTACTGCACCAGCATTTTTCGATGTCGTGTACGTAACTATGGGCAACGGTATCGACGCGCTTGGCGTCCCACACTAAACTCTTGCCATTCATCCAAGATATAACTGCCATTCCGTCTGGATGTTTCTTGTCCTTACGAATAAGACCTGGAGGTTTAAAATTTGGAGGGAATGTGCAATCGTTTAAGATATAATAATAATAATAATCTGCCCTAACAACCCATGAAGGGTTAGAGGCTAGATCATTGTTTACTAGTTTCGCTACTTTCTTGGTTCTACTGTTTGATATCCTTTCATTACCGGAAAGTTTTTACTGTGCCAGTGGTAAGCTGTGTGAAAAACCCAGTGCCATCTATGAGATGGACAAGGAACGAAACTAGTAGGAGTAGAATAGCGGCACCTCACAACAATGCTTTTCACCGACAATTTTGAAATATCCATCCGAAGCAACGGCGTAAAAAATCTCTCCAAGCTCTTGAAATAAGCCCAGAATTTAGAACCGACCTAGAGCACTTAGCAGACTCCTCTGACCCATACTTCCATGGACAAAAAAGTTCGCCTCTTTTTTCTCTACAACACTGCACAAAAAAAACTTCTCATCAAAAGAATCGCGTAGCGTGAGTTGAGCCCGCACTGAGGACTTTACAGCCCAAACCACTCAACAGATTTTGACTAATTTATTTTTCGAGATTTTCTGACATTCACATCTTTCATTCAAAACCTTGAAGAGCGATTTCCGTTCTAATTTAAGTGAAAAACACCGAAAACATGAAAATTTGACCCAGGACTTCCATTTCGAGCCAATAGCTATAGATACGATGGGAACCTAGGGGGAGGAAGCTGAACATCTAATAAGTAAAATCGGCGACATGATCCAAGAAGCAACGGAAGAAAAAAGATCTACAAAATTCCCAATAGAAAGAATCAGCATTGTCAATCAGAAAGGAAATGCATCCTCAATCACAACAAAAACCCTTTTTGAAAGGGAAACGTGACGCAAGTCCTCGTCCCTTCTTCCAAAACAACTGATATCAATTTGGGTGACGCTTATAGCTTCGGAACGCAAAAAATTCTTTTGAAATATTTTCAATTTTGATTAAAAAAATGCGTCACAAATGCCGAACTTCCCAACGTAATAATTTTTCTGCGCTGTCAGATTTCGCAAGCCAAATTTGACTACCCGTACTCCACACATCACGGAGTAGAAAAAGGGTTTTTGTTGTGATATCAGTTGTTTTGGAATAAGAGACGAGGACTTGCGACACATTTCACTTTTAAAAAGGGTTTTCGTTGTGATTGTAATGTTTTGCATTATTTTGAGCCGCCGCTGCCGCCGAACCGAAGCGTGGCGGCTACTACTCCCATGGGCGAAAATGATCCCCTTAACTGCCTCTACAACATATAAAAAGTTTTTTTTCCTGCTTCCATTGGCGAAAATGATCCCCTCAACTTCCTGTATAACATATAAAAAGTTTTTTTTTGAGCCGCGGCTGCCACTGAACCGAAGCGTGGTGGCAACTACTTCTATGGGCGAAAATGATACCCTCAACTTCCTCTACAACAGCGCGGCTACTACCTCCATGGGTGAAAATAATCCCCTTAACTACCCCTACAATATATCAAAAGTTTTTTCGAGCCGCCGCCACCGCGCCGAACCGAAGCGCGGCGGCTACTACTTCCATGGGCGAAAATGTTCCCCCTAACTGCCTCTACAACATATAAAAAGTTTTTTTTTGAGCCGCCGCCGTCGCCGAACCGAAGCGCGGCGGCTACTACTTTCATGGGCGAAAATGATACCCACAACTTTCTCTACAACATATCAAAAGTTTTTTTTTGAGTCCCCGCCTATTTTGCGCCATTTTGGCGGTCACCCTGATACACTACACACCCAACCCAACAACTTGCCCTTTGACACCAAACCTCTATCTCGAACACACAACCATTGCCTTATACAAAATGTGCTATCATACACACTACACACACAAACACATACATATGGGCTTTATATGACGCCTTCTAAGAGCCCTGGTACCCAAACGAGGCCGGTACATCCTTTTTTAAAATCTCATATGGCATAGAATGCCCACACGAAGGTCCTGCAAAATTTCAAGAAAAGTTATCGAGCCGTTTTCGAGCACTAGCCAAAAAAGTCGGTTTTCATACAAATGGCCCTGGAACTAACTAACTAACCCACACACTAACTAACTAACTAACGTAGGATGTTTGCATTAACTTTGGCTTCTATGAAACAGCACTTTTTGTAGAGGAAATGATCATTTTCTAAAGGTCGTATCTTCGGATCCACTGAACCGATTTTAATGAGTGAAAAGCGTGAAAAGACACTTCGCCTTAAAGTTTTCCGTAAAGTCCTGGAAAAATATTTTAGGGGGGCTACGTCGCAAGGGGGGGGGAGTCAAAACTTAGCTGTATATATGGTTCGGAAGTCTACGAAAAAAAATTTTCCGAATTTTTTGTTCGTATGGGGACTTGCGTCACGGGCGCATCGCAGCCGCGCGCCCATGATTTCCGATTCAATACCATGGACAACTAAAAAATTGGATGAACTTCATGAAGTGTATTACACAGTGTAACTTGTGATGCACGATTAGGCAAGATGCCTTAAAAATTATAAAAATTTTGTTTTTAAAATTATGTAATAAGTCTTCACGGAAGTGAAAAAGTTCCACCACCCTCAAAAAACCACGTTTTTCCCACTTTTGCGACCGTAACTTCGAAGGTTTTCGACCGATTTTGCTCAAAGTTTTTGAAAGTCGTATAAGATTTAGCCGATTTTTGTAAAAAAAAGCACGTTAGGCCCTGGCTGAGCTCAAAAACTCAAAACTGAAAAAAGTTTCTTCTATAAATTGTTAGACATGCCCAGACCTTTCAAACAAAAAAGATTTACTCAAGTTATGTACAAAAAAGCAAAAACCACTTAACACCACTTAACAGCTCAACGGCCTCAGGGCCGAGACAGTGCTCAGATTCAATCCCATAAAATATTTTTCAATTACCTTTCAGGGAAAAAAAGCTTTAGAAATTCGTTTGAGTTTTACTCAAGTTATCGCGGTGACGGACGGACATTTTTTTTTATTGTTGAAGATCTGGTAATTGCTTTCCAAGGTTTTAAATGAAAGTTATGGACCTCAGGAAAGCAACCAATTAAATTTGGTAGAAATGGGTTGAGAGGTTTAATTGTAGAATAAATAGAGTGGGCCAAACTCGGGCTACTCGACGGTACCTTGAAAAGCAATTACCATGCTTATTTCGTAGAGATATATGCGAAAAAGTTTCAGCTACCCTCAAAAAACACCGATTTTTACCACTTTTTAGGTCTTTTTTCTATAGAAGAAATACCCTATTGTCCGTCTGTCCGTCCGTTCGTCTGTCCGTCCGTCTGTCCGTCCGTCTGTCCGTCCGTCTGTCTGTCCGTCTCTCCGATGTCTTTTCCACTTATGGCGAAAATATTGCAAAGCCAGCTATGAGTTGATAGTTCAAAAATTCACTCACCACTACCACTACATGCACAAGTTCATGAGGCGGGCAATCACATAGTGCATAATAGTAGCAGCGATGGCAAATAGTTGTTAGTTGGCAGCTGGCAATATATAGCCTGTAGTTGACAGCTTCACTACATGAGCCATGAAAAAAGTTCTCAGTCCAATAGCCGACGTTCTTGCCAGTCACATTTGTGACCAATACAATATCATATGTGGCTCAAAGGTACAGTCATATTTAATTCATCGTTGGATGACCGACATGTATCGCTTCAAGTTAGTCCACTGAAATTTATGCGAAATGCAAGCGACGTACTCTTACAGCAAGACTGAAAACAATTTCGTAACTGCATGAGCCATGAAAATATATGACAGCCAATTTATAATTTTATAATTTATAAATATAATTTTAAAAATTATAAATTTATGATTTCTAATTATAATTTTTTAATATAATATAATAATAATATAATAATTTAAAAAATATAATTTTATAATTTGTAATTTACAAATTTAATTATAATTTTGTCATTTATAGTGAATATTGAGTGCAAGATTAATTGGCGTTCATGTTTATCGGTTGAGAGCTGCGAATCGACTAACGAAATTACTCTGTCAGCTCTCGTATTTGTATCAGTCAACTTATAATTTTATTATTACGGAGAAGCTTACTCGCGAACAACTGAGGATCGACTGACGAAATTACTCAGTCAGCTCTCATATTTATATGAGTCAATTTGTAATTTTATAATTTTTAATTACAATTTTTATTAATTATAAATTTATAATTACAAATTATAAAATTATAATTACAAATTATAAATTTATAATTGCAAATTTCATGAATATTATTTCAAATCTAGTATTACTTAATTATTATTATTTTTTTTTCTTTATCCGAATACTCCTTTAAAGTGTTAGCACAGTGGAGTTTCGATATATCAATTAATATGTACAAAAAGTCTTTTATAATTGTTACTTTTTGTTAGGATTTCATGATGTATAAATAATAAATAAACTAAACTAAACTAAACTAAACTAAACTAAACTAAATTGTAAAATTATAATTACAAATTATAAAATTATAATTACAAATTATAAAATTATAATTACAAATTATAAATTTATAATTGAAAATTGTAAAATTATAATTACGAATTGTAATTTTAAAAGTATAATTTTGTAATTTATAGTGAATATTGACTGTAATTTTATTTCGCGTAAATGTTTATCGGTAGAGAGCTGCTAGTCGACTGACGAAATGACTCGGTCAGCACTCGTTTTTATATCAGTCAATTTATAATTTTATAATTTATGACAATAGCTCATGGCAATGTCGATCAATTTCAAAATAGAAAAAAGACCCACCAGGCTTTAAGCCGGTCGTTTCTTGTTTGGTCATTGCTCCAGTTTCACTTCAACTTTATAAATTGAACCCAAATGTTATTTTCAATATTAAACATACTATTCATTCCCAACATTTTCCTGAAATTAGTTTGCCACTACCTGATGTCATCGTCGCGGCCTGGCGCTAGGAAAAGTTGGGTACACTTTGTTCTACAATGGGCTCCCATGACTCCGATACCGTGCGGAAACTCAAAATGTTCAGTGAACAGTTTACAGTTGACGTAGGAAGACGTACACGAGTCGCATTGAAACTAAAATATCTGGATATTTGCGAAGCTTTCCAAATAATTAATAAATGGAGAACAAAATTAGTAAAAAATTATAGTCAAATTAATATATAGTGGAATTTTACAATAAATTTTACGAACGCTAGTGCAAAAAACATTTAGATATTCAATTGCAGTGTGAAAACAATAAAGAACATGGCGCTGAATTGCATGGCATAGTCTTATTCAAATTGAAAACGGTACCCAGTTTAGTGAAATTGTGGCATTTTTTTTCTTTTTTGTTACAAAAGTTAAACATTTGGCAGTAAAATTGGTGAAAAAAAAATTAATGATTGCAGAAGCGATGAATGAAACTATTTAAGACCAAATACATTGTGAAATTGAACAATCATTATTATATGAAACATTTGCCATTACGAACAAAAGAAAATTTTTGCGCCATAAATAAGTTACACTTGAAGGCAGTAATGTGTGTTGTTTGACCCGGCTTTTACTTAGATTTGGATTTTAGAAGTGTTTTGGTTCGATGAAGTTTCATATTTTTGACCTGAAAAATTGAATAATTTGCTGATGAATTTTGCAGCATCGAGCGGCATGTTCATTAAAATAGCTTATCGCTAGAATTAAGAACCTTATTGAACTTAAATTTTACTATGCGTGTGGATTTGTCAATCGTTTATAAAAAGGCTTGTATTTGGGACATACTTAGATTAGTTGTCACCTTATAGCGTAAACGATTACAGAATATTAAATTCAACAACGCAGTTTAACACGCTGTAAAAAAGAACTTAGTTTTTATATTTAAGCCGATCTCGAGCCAACACATTCAAATTTTTTATTAGATTGTCTTGCATAGGTCTCACACATCATTTCCTGCCAAGAGTTACCCTTTTAAATAAGCACTAGCCTAAATAAAAAATCAAAGTATAAGTGTGGTTGGAGAAAGAGTCGGAGGTCGTTCTGGCTCTTCGGAAATTCATACACAAATAACAGACATTTTATTTCTCGAATTGTTATTGGTGCCCCCGTCGATATGTCATCCGGTGATTGCACTCACTGCAAGAAACCGTTTAACAGAAGGCAGAAAGGAGTAGCATGTTCCATTTGTAGTAATTATTTTCACCTAAATTGTGGGAATATCGATAGCAAAGTTCTTGGTGCAATAGTGAGTGGCGATTTTGAGTGGAAATGTCACAGTTGTAAGCAACGTTCCACTCGTCGATCAATAGTACTAAGTGGGCCACCAAGTCCCGACCACACACAACAGGAGCGAACGGAAGCCAACAACATTGTAAGAGGAACATCATCATCTAAAACAAAAAAGGGCTCTAATAATTCGATTGACGGTGCCATAAGTGATATCAACAAAAAGCTACAAAAACTTCAAGAGAATCAACAAGAATACTGCAACACCATTAGTCAGGTAAGGAATCAACTAGCGTCAATTCAAACACTTCATGATACTGTCAGAAAACAAGGAAAACATATAAAAAAACTAGAAAATAAATTGGAGAACAACAACAAATTGATTAGCGCTGAAATACAGTCACTAAGTGAGAGACTCAACCAAGGGAAGGTAAATTTAATTCACCAACTATACAAATCAATGGAATTCCTAAGCGTGCAGATGAAAACCTTAAAACTGTCAACGATTCAGTAAGTGAAGCCATTGCGATAGACCCTAAGAACGCTGGGGTTAAGTCGATCGTCAGACTCAAGGAGCGCTATGAACAAAAAAAGCAAACAACCAGTCCTACTACCAATACTAGTTACAACCAACAGACAGTCGCACGGAAACAAGGCCTACCACCCCCGAACCCAACAATTACACGGCCACCAAGCGTTCTTGCCACCTTTTTGTCACGTGATCTCATGACTAAATTCCTTGAGGCATACAGGAAGAGGAAAACCGTTTTCTTGGACGATATAGGAATGCATAGTGATAATACCCAAGTTAAGGAAAAAATTTTTATTTATGAAAATCTACCTCCAAATTTAAGAAAATTGTTTTTGAAAGCAAAATTTTTTCAGAAAGCCAACAGTTATAAATACCTTTGGACGAAGAATGGTAAAATTTTCCTGCGAAAAGGAGATGATACTAACGTAATTCGTATTTATGAAAAGACAAATTTTTCAAAGTTGGAAGAGGGCAAAGATGGTAAGAATGATGGTCTGGACGAAGCTGGCAGTGAGAGTGCCAGTGAATAGTGGTGAGTATATGCATCCCATTTCTTATTTTTCAGTTACTTTCAGTTACCTTCTTAAATAAATTGCTTGACCATGACACCGTGAATCGATTTTTTAGTGATGAAGAGGACTTTAATGAATTTTGCTCTAGAAACCTATCCTCCTTTCAAGGCTTTAATGTGTTGCAAATAAACGCGAGAAGCATAAATAGCTTTGAAAAATATAATAAATTCAAAGGATTTCTTCTTAATATGAAAATTAAATTAAATATAATAGTTGTGGGTGAAACAAAGTTAACTTATAATATTGCTGGACTTCGAAACTTGCCCTCTTTTATACACTATCCGGCTTGTTGTGACACTGCTGCAGGTGAATTGAGCCTCTTCGTGAGCTCCCACGTAAAACATAGATTCATTGAAAAGATTGACAATAAATTTTTCTCAGTGTCTATTGAAATTGCTAGTAATAACACATCAAAACCAATCCAGATAGTGGGCTATTACCGACCCCCAGTGACAGAAAATGTGACTTTCTTTCTGAGGCATTTGCAGAGTGTTCTAGAACTACCGCAACGAAGGAGTTTAATACTTGGTGATATTAATATCTTTTTAAATTTGAAATTAAAAAGGTGCACAAGCTTATGATGCCTTTCCTGTACTTGAAAAATCTATACTAACTGTCTGTACCTCAACCCAGCATAAATACGCCAACCTCCTGTCCTCCTTTGATTATAAAATAGCAAATCAGTATATCACTAGAAGTGCCAGCAAAACTCTTCTAGACCACGTCATATGCAATTTTAGCCATGAGATGCCTCTCCGCTGTAATACAATCAAAGTAGACGACGGCCTCAGTGATCACTCCGCGGTTCTTGTTCATATGGACATGAGAATTCCTGATACTGCAGAATCAGTCCCTAATGTAACAACGGACTATGAGGCTATGAAGAATATCCTCGCCAGCAGATTGAATGAACTTCCTAT
>CM055403.1:90418276-90449244 GCA_029228625.1 Pseudolycoriella hygida
TGAAGGCAAAAGGAGTGCAGGGCGACCCAAGTCCAGGTGGAGCGCCGCTGCTTTTGCCAACTTAAGAACTGTGGGAGTAACCAGCTGGGAGACGTTAGCTGCAGATAGGCCCGGTTGGAGAAGCATGTTGGAGAAGGCCAAGACCCTTAATGGGTTGTAGTGCCGGTAAAGTAAGTAAGTAAGTACTTCCTATCTTTTAAATTTATTTTGGATCGAAGGAAGCTTACTGCACGAGCCGAAGTAAACACATGTTTTTTTCGAAAATTTCGGGTAAAAAAGTGATTCAACTCAAATATGTTTTGTTAGTTATGACTCATGTACTTACCTTACGCTGTTGTCCACTTTCTATGTACCTCATTGCATGTGAATTTGTGCCTGATTCCATTTTCATTCTGTAAAGATGTTTGTATACCATTTAAGGAATTCAGTAATATTTGACAAACTTGTTTTTCTAGAAGGAGTTACTAAAACTACGCTGTGTCGATTCTCATGACTTTTCTAACATTTATATTTCGTTAATTATAGCATGAATGTTACAAAAGTCATACCGATTATAGCTGTTCGGCCCTTGCCAATACCATAAGCTTCCTGACAAAAATTTGAAAGCATGTTACGTACGAAATGTTATTAAAGCAATGTAAAAGGTCATTTTACATGATGTGTCATTTAACCTTCCTCTTTTGGTCACGCTAAATTCTTTGAAAGGGCGGGCGTGATCGATAAAGAACAATTTTCAATTTTAACGCAGCTATAGTAAAAAATAAGATAATTTCACTCTTACACGAAAATTTGTCTCCTTTTTCTACTTTACACCTTTTTCTCTTCAAAATACTCAGTTACAGGTTTCTGATAAATAGCTGTGTTAGCCTCCAAATATAAACGAGAAAAGAAACAAGTTTTTGTAGGTCAAGCAATTGTAACACTCATTTTTAGAACTTTACGAAGCATACAGAGTCTTATAGGATCACTACCGAGTTTGTAACATGTGGACACTGGAGTCGCGTCTGTTTGAAATTATTACTTTTATTCGTATGGTACCGTTTAGTTATATTTTGTATATGTGGTAGGTATGGTGTGTGTAAAGTGTTCGTTTTCGGGGAGATAAGATTCAAATTATCGAAGCACCACTACACACATGAAGAAACAGCTCCAGTTAGTGGTTTAAATTTCCTTGTTTAGTTAAGAAATGAGAACTGGCACTGGTTGCTTTATGTGCAGGCGTGATTATGGAAATAAGATAATATGTACTCCTTATATACATCCATGTGTATTGACATGGTTGACATTATGATGATGTGTTGTGTGTTTGAAAAATGTCCACACATATCAAGTGTTTCGAATGTTCAACTAAGTTACCTAACGGTGACATGTCCGTTCGAAAAAGTGACATTGAGTTGTCTGTGTAAATTTGCGTGAAGCGGAAGTCACGTTAAGCCGATGGGTGGTCCAGACAACACTTGTTATTGGCTGTAAAAAGCTGTTAGTGGAGTCTCTAAAATACAAGTACAAAACTCACCATCATAAGCACCGTGATTTGTCCTATGGCTTTTAGTATATGGGACAACTCACGATTTATGAATTTATATGAAATAGGACAATTCACGGTACCCCTAGGACAACTATACTTTTTCAATAAATCATTAATTATGTTAAATTAAATTAAGTTATATTAATCTAATAGGTGTTAATTAGCAAAAGAAAACACAAATCTTTGCAATAAAAGTAAACTGTCTCTTTCACATATTGAAATAAAAGAAAAAATTGCGTGTAAAGTTGAAATTCCTCGCATTAGGACATATCACCGTTATTTACCTTATTACCGAACAAATGAAAGTTTCTTCGTCCACTTATCGAAGAGTGTGTTCCGATCGTTTGAGAAAGTAGTGGGGTGTTTCAAGTCAATGCAAGTTGTTTATTATTAGCACATTATTTCGTTTCTTTTGTATTTTGTTCTTGTATACATAACTCAGTTATTACGGCCATATCCCATCTGTGCTGTCATATACTATCACTTTCATCCGTATCATTGAATAAATTAGGAAAACTACAAATAAAATTAAAAAGAGTATAGTAGCAAAAATATCGTCTAGCCTCAACAAAAAAGAATAGTACATTACATTACAGGGACCTAAAGTTAAGTTGCTTATTTTATCTACCGATGGGACGTAAACGCAATCAAATTCAAATCTGCCCAACGGAACTCTTAAAAAGGGTTAATATGCACCGGACTAATAAAATCTAGGCTAGCGCTATTCGAAGGCAGTGCGAATAGTGTTTCTTGGGCACCATTTGCAGTGCGTGAGAAAAGTGTTTCTTGGGCACTATTTGCAGTGCCTGGGAATAGTGTGTCTTGAACACTATTGTCACTGCCTGAGCCGTGCAAAATCATGCTGCGATATTCTGTCACTCTTTTGGTCTGCGAATAGTGTTTCTTGGCACTATTCACTAAGAATGTGATAATTTCTTACATTATCAGGCTAACTATATTTGATAACAATGCACTATAAGAACATCGGAAAGTATAGGTCATGATGTCTGCCATTTTGAGAAAAAGAAAAACCACAAAAGGGGTGTATGACGCTCACTAAATACGTAATTAGTTTAACTGTTTATATTTTTCAGTTTAGTTAAGTCACAAAGTATAGGAAAAACCGTGGAATTGCTGGATGTGCCTATCAGTTCTTGATGGTTACCAAGTTGTTTGTGAATTTTGTCTTGATTGTTGCTTTTCTAAGTGTCTTAGTTATTGGTTATTTACGTAACTAGCAAAAATATAATGTAACTAGGAAAAATATAATGTTTTTGACGAGTGTGACGCCAAGCCAAGTGCTGCAATCACACTAGTCGAAAACATATATTTTTCCGAGTTTCGTACCATATTTTTCGTTCCGAAGGTTCAGAAAACTGATTTTCTGTTTTAAAATAGGACGGAAAGCAGCAGTTTACCGTCCTAGGAGTGAAAAAATACTAACATTATGAATTCGTTCGGCAGGTTCAACGTAAATACTATCTCAGATAGTCGTTAAATTGGGTAATCTGCTCAGCAGCTATAATTCCATATGACTGCACATCTCATTGAACGAAACATTATTTGGCAACTTGATGCTATACCTTAATTTACATGCTCTCTTTTTGGCTTTTGACGACTCCAGTCCTTTTGGTTTAGCCATTTTGACGACATCCTGTAACTGCGATATTTTGGACTCTACCCCTTCTCGTTTAACCATTTTGACGACAGCCTTTTACGGCGATATTTGTGATATTTGATTTTTGAAAATGTTTTCAATTTATTATTTATTGTTTCCAACTTTGTTTCCTTTCCTTTCGTTTTGTTCTTTATTTTATTTTTCGAATTTATGTTACTGTAATTTTACTGTGTAAGTAATTATTATAAAGTTTTTGGTTTTTAACGAGGATTATGACGTTTGTCATAATTACATTTTTTTTACCATGTCAGCTAGAATAGTAAACAATAAAAGTAATATTTATTCATTCATACTGATGAGTAGTAAACGAATAAATCAGCACTTTAGTTTGTTAAATCTTATCACCACGCGACTGTAGCAATAGGAATTTTCACAGAGTCTTCAAGCGAAAATAAAAAACGTGTGTTCTCTTCAATATTTAACAAAGTAGTGTAATTCATATAAGGTCATGACTCGACACATTACTAGAAGGGTTGGTAAAAGAAAGTTGAGTGAAGTTAACACCGAAATAGCCAAAATTACAACACCCCACCTTAATTGTGATAAATTCAGGATAAAAAAAATGTTCAAAGTTCAAAAAAAAAAAAAATATTTAAAAATTCATATCAAGTCCCTTCGAACAAAATACATGTTTTTCTTTACCAAGTGATTTTGTGAAAATGTCCGCAACCATACTTTCAGTGCCAATATATTCCCATAAAAATTTTTTCAAACTTATTAGGCGAAAAATGATATTTTCTCACCTCAAATGAGTTTCGAAAATTGAGTTTTGCATGGGTAGCTTGTAGCGGGATGAAAAATAAATTTTCGCACCTCATTTGAGGTCAGAAAATAAATACTTAACATAAAGTATCATGGCCAATCTGTTCATATGATTTTTTTTTTTTTGCGATGAAGAAAGTAAACAAGAAATAATTAATTTTCGGCTCGACGGATACGAGCTAAACAAAATGCCAGCACAGCCAGTTTAGGATCACAGGATTACTCTCAAGTAATTCATTAGATAATCTGGCAAATATTTCTCGAGATATAAGAGTTTGGAAAAACAATACAGTCGAATGTGTTTTTTAGTTACTTTCTATGTTTTTGTGAAATTAGTCTTTTGTATGCTTAAATATGTTAAGTTATCTACAATAATTGTAATAGTGCATATTTTTCGCCTAACAAATGTGAAAAGTTTAATTCATAACTCGGGTAAAAATAGAATATTCTTAACTCGGTTGAAGTCTGCGGCCCTCGCAGTGAAAATTGCAACGAGAGTAAAGTTTGTGGCCCTCGCAGAGAAAATTGCAACTCGAGTCAATTGCGGCCCTCGCTACGCTTTGGCCACAAACTTCACTCTCGTTGCAATTTTCTCTGCTTGTGCCACAAACTTTACTCCCGTTGCAATTTTCTGTTTTCTCCCCTTGTCATGAAAATAACTATTGTTCACAAACCAATTGTCGAATGAAATGATGTCAGAGATCCATGTGTTTTGTTACCAGTCGTCGAAACCAAATCGATAGCACTGTTGCTATCACATAAAATTTTCGTAATGTCACGAGAGCCTGCGAAATCGATTTCAACATTTCGTAGCCAAAATGCTTCTTGTGCAGCTGCCGACAGCAGCCATATATTCTGTTTCTGCAGATGAAAGTGCAACGGTTGGTTGCCTTTTGCTATTCCAGGATATAACACCACCATTTTAAGGAAAACGTAACCGGTACAGGAGCGTCTGTCATCTTCATCATTTGCCCAATCAGCATCAGAATAGCCAAATAAAGTCGAACTATAAGATTTTGAAAACATCAATTTAGCATGTAACGTTCCCTTCAAATATCTAAGAGTGCTCACAGAGTGAAAAGAGTGAAAAAGCTGATAGACAGACTTTTTATAAACTCCTATGGTAATAGACCACAAAGTAGTCAACATATGCCTTGGAGTACAGTCTTTCACGTTTTTTGAAACGATTGCGCTACGAGAAAAACTCTCGACCGCGATTTCAACAACGGATTAAAGGCCGCTACCTTACTTCAATCGTTTAAGGAAAGACAATCTAACGAAACAAAACAAAACATGCTGATTTCGGCGTATCACGCCCTCACATACCAAACAAAGTATGTGATTTCATCAGTACACCTATGTCTATAACGCCCGGGGTGTTATTAACACCCGCACTCAGGGCGCTAATAACGCCCGGGTGTTAATAACGCCCAGCTATAAATTCGGTACACGCTCACTATTGAGCTTGAAGAAAAAATTGGAAGTTATTTAAATTCAGAAGTTTAGAAAGCGCAAAAAAGCACAATGCCCAATGTGCCGCGGTCCCATCAATGACTTTCATAAAGTTTTCATGTAATTTTTTGATTTTTTATTGACAACTTTTTTAAAAATAAGAGAGCAGAGAAAAAAATTCTTCCATCTAGTGGCATTCTGTATGATTCTCTTAATCAATCCCTTCCAGTGACGTTCTGTATTTTCCTCTTAGTCAACTCTTTCTAGTGACATTCTGTATAAGGAAAATGTTCCTCATACTCAACTCCTTCTAGTGACATTCTGTATAAAGAAGATTTTCCTCTAGTCAACTCCTTCTAGTGACATTCTTTATAAGGGAAATGTTCGTCTTACTCAAATTCTTCTAGTAACATTCTGTATAAGGAAGATTTTCCTCAAGTCAACTCCTTCTAGTGACATTCTGTATAAGGAAAATGTTCCTCTTACTCAACTCCTTCTAGTGACATTCTGAACGTTTATCCAATTATTCTGCGGGCTGGGAGTGCGGGCGTTAATAACACCCCGTCCGTTATAAGCGCCCGGAGTGCGGGCGTTATTAGCGCCCGGGGTGTGGGCGTTATTAGCGCTTGGGGTGTGGGCGTTATTAACGCCCCGGGTGTTATTAACGTCCCGGGTGTTATTAACGTCCCGGGTGTTATTAACGCCCCGGGTGTTATTAACGCCCCGGGTGTTATTAACGCCCCGGGTGTTATTAACGCCCCGGGTGTTATTAACGCCCCGGGTGTTATTAACGCCCCGGGCGTTATTTGCGGCGGAGAAATGTCCTACCACCGACAGATTCATTTAGCAGCAAAAGTTTAAGCATCAGCTCGAGGATAAGTAATCAAAGTACGAGAACAAAACATAGCCCAGTACTACAATGGTGTCAGCCGAATCTAACGCAAGCCCTCTCAAGGAGCGTTTTCGCTGAGACTTGCAGCTTGCCCAGCACTTGGGAGCAAAAGGTGAAATGAGCATGCGGCTTAAAGCATCGAAGATCAGCGAAAATCTTCGCTAGAAAGGAGTTGGCATGTTAACTGACTATCAATGAAGATCCCGACATCCTTAACAGTATCGCTGTAATCTATGTGACACAAACTATGTGGTCACGTGACCCAAACTCGATATGCTGGAGTAACATTCGTTGATGATAACATTCTGTTTCCTACCATTCAGATAATTCTTCACAAAGCTCACTGCGGAGATGAGAACCCGAAATTAATAGAAAGGTTATCCAGCAGCAGCCTATGTCTAACGGTGTCGAAAACCTTGGAAAAATCTAGCAACATAACCTAGAAACGACTGATCGGCGACATTTTGACCATTGCTAATCGACTACGGCTCGCCCGAATGCCGTTTTGCATCAAAACTCCTAAGAAAGAAAAAGGGGTCAGGTACTTGGAGTGTGTTAAGAACGAAATTAAATCTGAAAGAAAATTTTAACTCCACGACTGGGACCCGAACCCAGAATCTTCACCTTTCCGGGGTGCTGCTCTAACCAATTGAGCTACCGTGGACATTTTCAATTCAGATCTAATTTCAAACCGTTGCTTACATACTAACCGATGCATTTGTAGCTAAAGCTAACGCATTTATCGTTCTCACGAACTACGCGCGCTTTTTGCCACCTACAAATACCTGTGTCTGTTTTTTCTCATAACTGCATGTCCATTAATTCGTATTTGTACTTGAATGTCGACATCAATTCGATGTCATCTAATTGTACAGGGATACCGCTATCAACACATTGCTGCATTGATCGCATAGGACAATGAGAAGTATCTCAATAACAAAGTCAATTGAAATCATTTTTTCAGTTATCAGTGACTGAAGTGAACGAAATTCGAGCATTTAATTTTTGAAGCGAAATTATGAGAGAAATGGTATTTCTGAAATTAAATCTGAAAGAAAATTGCTCATACCCTCTAAAAATGAGCGGCGCTCGCGCTCGCGCTCCGAGCGCCACTCATGAGCGGCGCTCCTCAGCGCTCATATTTAGCGCTCACTGACTAAATTGCAAAAAAGTCAATGATTCAAATGTTTACTAGTGCTGTTTTTAGACACGTACGAAGTACAAACGGGTATTATACGTTTGTAGCATAACAGAGTGATGATTTGCGTACGTGCCTGAAGTAGTCTTAACCGCAGGGCCCCCATGAGCGAGGGATTGAGATTACGCTCAATCAGCGCGAGCACTAAAAGTATGTAGTGCTCTCCCCAGTTCCGATCGGTGTGTAAATCATCTTTCGGGTCCTGTGTAGGGATCGGCACCTATCTAAATACCTACTGATTCTACTCCACCTAGTTGTCTGGGAGGAATTAGGGTCAGTGACCCAGGCGCGCCGACTTCTAGGTGGCGTTGGGTGCTAAAGCTATCTCGGCTGAAACTTTTCAAAATTTGTTGGTTCACGGCTGAGCTTTTTCTTTCGTTTCCAAATTAACAAATTAACTGTCACTATAAAGTTATGCAAATATACATTTTTCTGTTAAATTCCATTAGGAATTGGAAACCATTGTAATAAATCCGTAAGTTTTGAGAATTGCTTTTCTTGGAAGAACTCCCACGGGGCTTTCTAAGGTTCTAACCGCTATCCGCGATTAACAGAAGTGAAGAGCATCGTTCTCACTTGGCGATCGACATTGACTGAACTTCGGTTCGGTAGACCATAATCGAAAGTCTCAACAAGTCCTCAATAGAGACGCAGATAAAGCACGGTTGGAGAAAAGCATGAAGAACCGCTCCCGAATCGTTCTTAACTTTGTCTCGGCTTCGGTTCATCAAACCAACGTCGAAAGTCTGAACCCTCCATTCTCCGCCAACGAGCGTAAATGACGTGGGCGGGTTACAAATCAACAAAAGCCCGTTCGAGCGAAACAATCAATTTCTAATTCTAAGCCTCCACAGCTCTAAGCAAAATAAAAGCCTGAAATAGTAAAACACTGACAAAGTCGGTCAAACGTTGCGTTCTAAAGCAGGACGTTTCATCGCTAAAACACTAGAGAGTAAAAACACAACAAACAGCGCTTTTCTTCGCTCTTACCTTGTCGTAGAACGTTTCACGATAAGTGAATTTAACAGAAGCAAAAAAGTGCTTCAACCTCAGGGTTCAGTGGATGTTTAAGGCTAGCCTGATCTAGCCATTTTCAGTCGTTTCCACTGACCCCTTCACGATAAGGCGGCATAATTCCTCCTGTTCCTAATCCTATGTCATGAAACTTAAACTTATATCTTTCTCCATACGTGTCATCCCACAACCCCCTCCCCCCTACTACGCTACCGTTCCTTCCTAAAGCCCGTATACATACTTTGTGTGCAGCCCTTTCTTTCTTATTCTTTGACGTTGATGTTCTTCAGCACCCAACACTCAAAACAAAAGTCGGCGCGCCTGCAGTGACCCCAGTACGATACCGCCACAGTACACATACTCAAAAACCAAGAGCCCCCGCGTCAGTGCCATAGGCACCTCAATCAGTGTTGGGGTCAGGTGTCGATGTTGTTGACACCTGAGGGCATCCTCAGGATTTTTGTGGAAATCGGTTGAGTAGCTCGTTGTTAAGAGTCCAAATTGATGAAATAGATGCTTATTATTCACGAATATTGTATGAAGTATGAGGTAGAGGTATGCTTGGAAAGTTTTAGAGGCAGTTGAGAGGAACCTTTTTCCCCATTGGAACATGGGACCTGCAGCTCGTATTACGGCTGCTAGTCGGGCGTGAGGAAGGTCGAGGACAAAAATTTTTATGATATATTGTAGAATACGTTGACGAAAACGTACTTTGACGTTCGAACTTCGTGAGGGTTTTTGCTACTAATTTAGATCTAGGTCAAGACCCTCGTTTACAACCAATCTTTCGTACTTCTACACTCTAAGAAATGTTCTGGGGGCGTATCCAAAAAAGCAAATATGTGAAAATGAAAGACAACCTTAGTGAACACAAAATCTGAGAAAATAGTGCCACATAAACTTGCAGTTGGATTCGCAAATTACTCAATCACTCAGCCAATGAAATGTTCTTTCGAAATCGAGAAAATCCACTCCTCAACATTGCAGGAAAAATTAATACAAACAAAAGGTCAGTCCAGACAGCTATAAAATAAAAAAATCTAAGAAAATATTATTATAATATATTCAATGAGCGCGTGAGCGCTAAAAATGAGCGGCGCTCGCGCTCCCGATCATGATTTTGAAAAATGACAGCCTTGTTCGTGCGGATCTAAAAACAGGCTTTATTCACCAAATTAGACGGATGCAGGTGCGATTCAGTAGAAGGAGGTTTGGAGGAACTGTTTTTAAAGAATTTGGTCAACACTGGCCGCAACTAATATTTGTATAGCATTCAGGTGAACCTAGCAAGAGGTCCCATGAATTTTTTACTTTTGACTTTGAAGAGGAAACTAATTGTGTAGAAATTAGTCCGACGAATTGACTCAGCATAGATGATTCATTGGAGCAAACGTTGCATCCACTAATTTATATCGAAAACACTGTATCAACTTAGATATTCGAAAGTGCCATTCGTTTCGTTTCTTCTTTCTGATTGTGATGAAAACTGCTTTTACAAAGAATACAATATAGTAGCTAATTCACTAAAAGACTACTTTGAGTTATATTTGCAAAAATTTCACGAGCTTTTCTCAATTGAATTGTTTATAATTAAACTGAATTAGGCATATAGAGATTCTGCTTAGTGAGAAAAAAATATTTAATCCAACCAAAAACGGTTCAAACTGATTATCTTCCTGAGATACATACAACAAAGACACGGATCGATCGACTTTATGAACTGCCACTCTATTCAATTACCTATGGCCAGCTTGAACATGAAAAGCGTAGAAGAATTCGATCCCTGAGCGGCACTGAATTGTGGTTGAAAATAAAAAAATACAGCCATTTTTCAGCCGTAAACAAAACTGGTTCAAGAACGCAGAAGTGGAATCTACCTAATTATAAAGTGCAATTTTGATATTTACCGCATCTGACAGAAAAATTAAAAAATTCCATGAAAATCAATAAAATCTAAGAAAAAACACAAAACTCACAGAAATTTCCACAAAAATTCGCAAAAATTCACAAAATTCGCAAAATTCACAAAATTCGTAAAATTCATCCGAAAATTCTACTTATTAGGCTATGTAGGTTTGCGTATTGGAAATTAGAGTAAAAAAAAAGATGAGTGAAAAAGCAAGAAGTAGGAGCAGGGAAATGAGTGGAAAAACAAGATTTTTCCTAAATTGCTAATGTTTTCTTAGTTTGTATTACAATTTACAAATTTGAAAGAATAAATGTTCAAAAATTCCTTCGGTTTTATATTGTTTATAAAATTTATTGAATTTATGGGTTTTAAGGAATCCCTAATTTCATTATCTCTAGAAACTAAATGTTTACAGTCTCGTGCTTTTTTTATTAGCTGTCAAAATTTAGCCATTTTGCAGTTTTGCCAATACAAAAAAACATTATTGAAAAAGAGATAATCTCAAAAACACCTGAACTTTGAGAGTAAATAAATTTTAAGCTGTTGATGTTACAAGGCAGTCTTGAAGATACCACGGAAATATTTACAAAAATCATAGAATATGTCGCTTTTTCTATTTAGTTCTTTAATATAATAATAATAATAATAATAATCTGCCTTAACAACCCATGAAGGGTTAGGGGCTAGATCATTATTTACTAGTTTCGCTACTTTTTGTGGTTCTACTATTTGAGATCCTTTCATTACCGGAAAGTTTTTACTGTGCCAGTGGTAAGCTGTGCGACAAACCCAGTGCCATCCATGAGATGTACTAGGAACGAAACTAGTAGGAGTAGAATACCGGCACCTCCCAACAATGCCTTTCACCGGTAGGCCGTACGATGGCGCTACACTCAACTTCACATGACTTGAACCGATTCAATTAGCTCTGTTTTGTTTACAAATCTAACAATCGGAACAAATCTGTCTGCGGCTGAGTTTCGAACCAACGCACTGGCAACTCGATCTCATAGTAGCAAGCAGACGTGTTAACCACTACGCTATCGAGTTGTTCTTTAACTATTCTCAAATTTCATGATGTGTAACCTGCAGGCCTACTATTTTTAGTAATTTTCTTTTTTTTGAAAAAAATCCTTGAATTGTTCATGTTCTTGCAAGTGTGTTAGCCCAGTTAGCGCAATAGATCAAAATTGTGTCAAATTTCCTAGATTTCGACTATATTTTTCAACAAACCATTCTACATTACTTACAGTAAATTCTTACACAACTCTTAGACGAACAGAAAGCAATTGAAAAAGTAGTAGCTGCCATTAGTGCATTTCACATTTCCTCAAATGTCATGCGGTTAGATTGACGAAGTTTTATTAAATTTTCTGTGATTTTACTAATTTTATGAATTTCTTGGAAATACTTTTGTCAGTTGACTTCTAATTTCTCCCAAAATCACTCAGTTTTATAATTCTGGAATAGACCTTTCCAATAGCCATAATTTATTGAAATTGGGCTATTTTTTGATGACGTTTGAGGAAATATTCTGCCAATTTTACCAATTTTTGCATATCCCCAGAAAATTCCAAATTTTTCAATACTTTTTGGAGAAAATAAAAGTAGAGAAAATTCATAAAAAGTCGGAAATTACGAAAATTGACGTTTTTAGTGCCTTCTTCCTGTTTTTGTGTTTCGTGGCTTCCAAATTTGGACAAAATTTAGATGAAGTCTTGCTCGTTGATTTCTTTTGGTGCTTTTTTTTACTAATAGTCTCGTATAGTCCTCTTGGTTGACGCCAAATTTCCTCAAATTTTATGCAGTTTGATAGAAATTTAGATCATTCTAAAGAGCCACTATATGTTGAGATTTGACAATTTTTCCACGAAATTTGGGTCAAATTTGGCATTTTTAGCGCTTTTTTGCAAATATTCTTTTCCATTAGTATACAACTTCCTCAAATTTCATCCTATTTTCTAGAATTAGTCAAGATCTTTCCAACGAGGCCCCTCTCAATACGATTGGACAACTGTTAGATGAAATTCTAAGAAATTTTCTGTAAAATTCATCTTTTTTTGTAGTGCTTCTGGTTCTTATGTTCTTCTGTTCTTATGCGATAAAAACTGCAACTTTTGCTATTTTTGAAAAATTTTCTTTTTGCAAAGATTTTTGAACATCTGGTGTCTACTGGGGGAGGGGGTATCGGAATATGGGACATGAGCTGTCATGGCAGGAGGGGGTCTGAAATTCGTTAAAAAGTGGTGACGAGGTCTGTGGATGTCCCCTTATCAGAGCCTCTGATACTTCCGGCACGCACGTATGGCAACGAACAGTAGACCGATTTGTTTTCACAAGCTGTATCAATCAGGGCCTATTATGTTGAATTAATTCACAAATATTCGCAAAAATTCATAAAAATTTACACTGCTTTGCGATATACCTCTTTTCGTCTAAACGTTTTTTAATAATGTATTTTCGAATGTTTTGGATATATAATTTTTGTAAAAGACTTCCAATTAATAGTTTCCAACTGATTTAGACAAGGCCTTTCATTCATAAAAAATGTCACGCGAAAATGGTCGTCTTCAAACTCTCCCCTCCGCGAGCTCGTATCTCCTTCTCGGTATGTTACTTCACAAAATGAAACAACGCCAAGAGGGGTATCTCCCAAGTGATCTTGTAATGGTCATAAAATATTTCATTCTTGTCGAGGGTGTAGTAACACCCAGCTGACACTCTTCGTAATCGTTTCAAATCCGGACGCAGAAAATCCGGACACTCAAAATTCAGACGAAAAAATCTGGATGATGCAAAGTTAGGATGCCTAAAAAAATTTCTAGCCCGCCGTACGCGTCAGCCCTAGCCTTAACATTTTTTGTAAGTAAAACTGACTGGATAATTTTAGTTTTTTGTTTTGGACGGATTTTCTCATATTATCTCCCGTTGATGCAATTTCCAATAATTAAATTTCCAATTTGGACAAAATGAGTTATTGGTTGGTTCCGACTTTATAAGGAATCGTGCGGGTCTACTTAACCTACGTTTTTTCATTATTTTCGAATCAAAATACATTATTGTCGCATCTGTTCGGACTCGAAACAGATGTTCAGTTTTTGGTCACATGATTAAAAGCAAACACTAAGTTCTGTTTGTAATACGACCATTGTCTTTCAGACGATCCACAGCTTTTTCGAGTGGCTTTTTTCATTTTAAAAAGTAAGGAAAAAGTAAGACATTACTATGAGAAATTTTAATACACGGTTTTCACACGCACCAAACAGGGCCTATACTCTGGAGGAATCTCCAACATTGGATCACGCTAACCAAGTTAACACTGAAGGAAGCGAATAGCCGATTATAGCTTCAGTTTTGCCGTTGTCATCCAGTTTTCGACAGTTTCTAGCGTCTCCATCGTAACTACCTCCACCTCCATCTTCGACGTTCCGGACACCGTGAGGATCAAGTAGGCGGCAAAACCAATCGTCTTAGCGCATCTTGACAGTTTCAGCCGTAACGCTGTGTCATACATTACTTTACACAGCGTTGGTTCTAATATGGATCCCTATGCACGGTGCTGCTGAAAGAGAAAAAAGTTTTTTTGAAAAAACACCCAAAAATTTGTTGTGGTTTTCGAAAAAGGGACTCCAATAAAGTTCAAAACAGGTTTCACTTGATTCCGATTAGATCCTTCCCCATGTACCTATACGAGATTTTCGATTTTTTTTCATCTGTAGGGCTGATTTTTTTAAAAAAATTTTCGATTTCTTCTGGTTTTTCTTACTGAAAAGTTTTTAATATTTGAGAAACTTGAAAAAAAAATTTTTTGAATTTTTCGGAAAGGATTTAGAGATCGCGCAATCGCAAAATGTGCTTTTTTGGTTATTTTGGAGCGTTTTCGGCCACTGACTCTCACAAGATCAATCAAATCGGCTTTTTGATATTTTTAATGGAAAGCCACATTAATTTCCTTTCCAACAACGCTCCACATGAGACATTTGATAAAAAATTGGATTTTCGATGTCGATTACAGTTTACTAATTTTTGCTACTTTTGAGCTCCACTCTTCACGCGTTAACTGGAAACTTCAAGATACTATTTTTCCTAGAAAGCATAGTCCGTAACCTTTCCAACGACACCCCACATGAGACATTTGGCGATGAATTGGATGTTTGGCAACTGTTAGTGTTCGAGCACTTTTAACGTCTTTACCGCCAATTTTGAAGTTTTACAACCTCCAGATTTCAGTCGGAAGGAATTAATGTCCTAAAGGAATTTTTTCTGGAAAGGCACTATCATTACCTTTCCAACGACACCCCACTTGAGAAATTTGTTGAAAAATTGAATTTACGACGACCATGCTTTCCAGGAAAAATAAAATCTAGAAGTTTCCAGTTAACGCGTGAAGAGTGGAGCTCAAAACCCACCATGTGACTGAAAAGTAGCAAAAATCAGCAAACTGTAATCGACACCGAAAATCCAATTTTTTATCAAATGTCTCATGTGGGGCGTCGTTGGAAAGGAAACCGAGATCGTGCTAGTGAGTAACTGCAAAAAAAGCTGAGCGGATCGTAATGAACATTGACGGGGAAGAAATCACATCCACTCGCCAATTAAAACACCTTGGGGTTATGCTGGACGACCGCAGAAATTTTAATAGTCATGTGGTCTACACGTGCGAAAAGACAATGAAAGCCACCGCAGCACTGGCCAGAATAATGCCAAACGGGTTTGGACCGAGCAGCAGCAAAAGGAGCTCCTAGCAAGCGTCACTATCATGGCCTCACGGTAGTAAAGGGCCGTAACGCAAGAAATACACGCCGAAAAATTCACAAGAAATGTTTTCGTAGACTAAGGAACATATACAGTAGGGTGCGTCGATTTAAAAAAAAAAAAATTGCCAGATTTTGAACCCCCCTGGTTCGATGCAGGGCTCGGTAACGATAAATTATTTATAAATGAAAATGTTTTTTTATAGTGAAATAGGCTTGCGCCCTGACATTTTATGCGAAATGACGAGTTTTCAAAAATGTCTGCATATTCGGTGCCACCAAAATGATACTAATAATGTTTTGTAGTGGGGTTTCTTTTTAAAACACTCTGCTAGGTCTAATTTAGGTGTAAAAGATACAAAAGAGTTGAAATAACTTTAATTATACGTTTTTGTATGGCAAAAGTTTTCACGAATGTCCATTTCTATGACTTTTTTTGGTCGTTTGAGGTCGTTTCGGGCACAAATAAATATCCAAATTTTACTGGTGACGTGTCATTTGAAAGATATTTTGTCTAAGAATCAGAGAAATTTTTTTTTAAATCGACCCAAGTTTGCTGGAGATATTGATTTTCAAGTGTTCGAAAACATGGAAAAATTCTCAGAACTTTTTGGGTAGTGTGCGACGAACCCCCCGGCAAATATTTTTCTTTACGCAACATTTAAGGTCGAAATGCCTGTTTACTCATTAAAATCGGTTCAGCCAATCCAGAGTTATGAATTAAACAAGTTTGATATTTTGTATGGAAATGGACCCAAATCGAACCTTTCTTTCTTTCTTTCTTTGTGGCAATTTTTGGCAGAATGACCCAGATCTCCAGAACTATGAAACTTAGAAAGTTGGTTCCAAAGGCGAAGTTGTAGAGAATTGAATTTAGGCGAACACGTGTTTCAGGGTTCTGGAGAAATATGGCCCAATCCTGGTATATGACCACTTCCATAATTAGACAGGAAAACCCAAATCTCCAGGATTAGGAGAGTTAGAAAGTTGGTTCCAAAGGCGAACTTGTAGAGAATTACATTTAAGCGAACACCTGTTTCAGTGTTTCGAGAAAATATGACCCAATACTGGTGTATGGCCTCTTCCATAATTGAGCAGGATAACCCAGATCTCCAGAAAGTTGGTCGCAAAAGCGAAGTTGTGGAGAATTAAATTTAAGCGAACACGTGTTTCAAGGTTTTGATGAAATATGACCCAATACTGGTATATGGCCACTTCCATACACTTCCATAATTGGGCAGGATGACACAGAATTGGTTCCAAAGGCGAAGTTGTAGAGAATTAAATTTAAAATATATTTAAGCGAACACGTGTTTCAGGCTTTTGGGAAATATGGCCTAATCTGAAAGAAAAGTGCTAGAAAAATCCACAAAAATCCCATAAACCTAAGAAACTCCATTGGATGACCTCACTCGTGTTAAGAGCAACGCAAAATATCAAAAAACTTGATGGAAGTTGAAAAGTACTAGAGATCCCCAAGAATCCCATAAACCTGAAAAGCTACATTGCATGATCTCACTCACGTCTAGAATAACCGAAAAATATCGAAAAACCTGATGGAAGTTGAAAAGTGCTATAGAAACCCTCCCGATTGTAGAAGTAGCCATATCCCAGTGATTAGGGAATATTTCCCAAAACCCTGAAACACGTGTTCGCTCAAATTTAATTCTCTACAACTTCACCTTTGGAACCAACTTTCTAACTCTCATAGTTGTGGAGATCTGGGTCATCCTGACACAAATTGCCATAAAAAAAACAAAATTCGGGAAGTGGCCCAAAACCATATTTGCCCAAAACCCTGAAACACGTGTTCGCTTAAATTTATAACTTTATATGGGGACTCTCATAGTATAACTACACTTGGTTTTATCATAAAATGGTTACAAATATCACAATTATCCAGGTTCGTAGTATAATGTGGTTGCATATAGTAAAATATGCTAGCGGATAGGAACTTATGATATCTGCCGCTCAAAAATATACTTTTTGCAGTCTCGTAACATTTTTAATTTTTTTGGGTATATTGGGTTTTTGGGTATAAATATTTCGATAAAAAACTTAATTTCTCACTCAGCATATGAATAATTATTTTGAAATAAGTTTAGTAATGTTTGCACTAAAATCAGTGCCGTAGCTAGCACACTTAACTAGAGGCAGCTCAACCAACATTGAAGAATTAAATACCAAATTGCGCAAAAAGTGAAATACCGATTGTTCATAACATGAAAAATTCCTAATTTTTCGTGGTCGTCAAAAGTTATTTTTCGATCAAGTTTTTTTCAGCCAGTTAA
Source organism: Pseudolycoriella hygida (assembly GCA_029228625.1). NCBI lineage: Eukaryota > Metazoa > Arthropoda > Insecta > Diptera > Sciaridae > Pseudolycoriella > Pseudolycoriella hygida. The sequence goes on from CM055403.1 coordinate 90,435,755, forward strand.
GAGTGTAAAAAGCGAAAATAAACAGACTTAACCTTGGACTTAACGCGATTCTTCTTATTACGTTGCAGCTCGCAAAGTATCATTAAATATTCTCGAGTCGAAATTAGAATTGCATACTGGTTAGGAAGAATACTTTTCGCACGAGCAGTGAAACTATTATTCATAACTTTTTTTAAGTAAATTCAGTGCTTTTCAAAAGCCTTCTAATTTCTGGGACAAAAAGATATAAATTTTCATCCAAAATGCTACTACGTTTAAGTAAAACACCGTATCGACTTAAAAAAGGTCATGAACGTTTTCATAAAACATCAGAACGTTTTCATAAAACATCATGAAACTTGTGGTTTGGTTTCCTTGCCGCCGCGGATAAATTTGTAGTTGGTTTTCTCGGGTTATAGGTAGAGGTTGGCGGGCATGACTTTTTGCAGGCCCGAGCACAGCCCGGTGTTTTTAAAATTTTGGAAAACGGCCTGTGTTCACCCGCCGCTTTAAAAAAATCAAAAAACCGGCCGTGCCTAGGCCCACCCGTTCACGGGCACAAAATTAAGAAAAAAGCCAGACCCATAACAGGTCCGATAGAATTATGCCCAAGCCCGACTAGAATCCCATCGGGCACGGGCGGGCATAGAATACGTCGTCATGTTATCATCGAAGTGGAGGCAGAATGTAGTAACGGCCAGACAATTACAGAAACTCCGGTGAAAAGTAAACTGTGCAATCAGAAAATAAATTTAATTTTTTGGAAAACATCAGATAAATTACTTACTTACTTACTTTACCGGCACTACAACCCATTAAGGGTCTTGACCTTCTCCAACATGCTTCTCCAACCGGGCCTATCTGCAGCTAACGTCTCCCAGCTGGTTACTCCCGCAGTTCTTAAGTTGGCAAAAGCAGCGTCGCTCCACCTGGACTTGGGTCGCCCTGCACTCCTTTTGCCTTCAGGTTTGGACTTCAGGATTTTTTTTGGAATACGATGTTCATTCATTCGTTGTATGTACGTGACCGAGCCAACGTAGTTCATTCATTCATTTATTTTCCAATTATGCAAGACGCGAACCTTATACAATAATTATTGCGCATAATATCGGCTAATTGATAAACTAACATTAAAAAATATAGCAAAACAAAAAAAAAATATATTATGGTTAGAAGACAGACTAGTATGACGTCATTAGGATCAAACACAGATTGAACTCATCAAAAACAGAAAAGAATACAAACAGGCACTTAATTTCACTACAGCGGCAGACACATTGGTTAAAAGCAAAAGTTCACGTATCACGTATATATTGACGGGTTACTACGGTTATTAAATAGCTCACGGCACCGAGTCTGAAATATGTTCACCGAGTTCACTTTTCTTAATCTCACAGGAATCGAATTCCAGTCCATGATACCTTGCACAAAGAGTGTGTTCCTGAGCACCGCGAAAGAGAAACAAGGAACTTTAATGTGCAATGACCTCGCAGATCGCGCAGGGAACATCAATTCCTTGAGGTAAACTGGCTTACCCGTATAGTCAAGTTTGAATAGGAAGCACATCGCTCGGATACGTAAGAAATCTTCCAGTGAGCTTCCAAGAAATCGCATCATATGCGCCTCTGTGCTAGCAAATCTCCCGAGACCATAAACATATCTCACAATAGACTCGACAGAACCATTGTGAACTTTCATGGACACTGCATCTAAGCCATAGAAAAACACAGGGCTGCAATAATCGAGATGCGGTAAAAGAAGTGATTTTGCTAGCATAAGACGTGTCCGTAGTGGTGTGTGTTTAAACATTGCCCATAGACTTCTGAGACCAATAAAAATCCTTTGTGCTATTTTGGCCGCGTGATTTGTCCAACTGAATTTATCATTCATGATAAGCCCTAGGTTCTTGACAGTCTTTGAGAAGGTGATATTGACGCCTTGCAACCGAACCTCCGGTACGCGGCTTATGTCCTTGGCGCCAAAGATGATAGCCTTAGACTTATCAGCATTCTCAGTTCCAACCTGTTTATATCGGCCCAATCACAAACAGCCTGAAGGTCTAAATTGACTTGTCTTATTCCAGTATCAACGTCCATTTCTGAGAAGAACTTATAAAGTTGCGTATCGTCAGCATACAGATGTGTAAACATATATTTAACAGAGTTGGGCAGATCATTGATAAAGAGACAAAACAGTAGAGGCCCCAACACAGAACCCTGCGGCACGCCTTTGCTTACCGGTAGAAAGTCTGAACGTACACCATTAATTTCAACAGCTTGCTTCCGATCCGATAAATAACTGGATATCAGCCTCACTGCTGAAGTGTCGAAATGAAACTGCGATTGGGGCTTGGAGCACAGCAACGCATGATTAACGGAGTCAAACGCTTTTGAAAAATCCAAAAGCAGTAGAATTGCCACCATTCTTTTGTCTAAAGCACAGCTAATGTCGTATGTGATCTTTAGTAAGGTGGTAGTGGTGCTGTGCTCGGATCTGAAACCGGATTGAAAGGCAGTCTTCAGTCCATGAGACGAAACGAATCCGTCTATCTGCTGCGCCATAAGCATTTCAAGCAACTTAGAAAGTACTGGTAGAATGTGAATACCTCGAAAATCAGTTAGGTTGAAGAATCGTCCTTTTTTATGCACTGGCAGAACCCTTGTCATCTTCCACGCATCCGAGCAACGTGAACTGGTAATCGTAAAGTTGATTATGTGTTTTATGTGTGGTAAGATAGCGAACAGTATCAATTTAATGAAGGGGAGTGGAACACAATCTAGACCAACTGCATTTGATGTAATCAACATCAAGGATTTTCCAATTTCATCTTCGGTAACATTCCGAAATGAAAATCTTGTTCGTCCAGGTGGCAGCGCATTATTAATGGTTGGGAATGAGACAGGGTTGCCGGTGTTGGCGGGGCCAGCAGTGTGAACATTGAATTCATGAGCGGTGAATGTTGGGACTGGAGTGGTGGAGCTCGAGGTTGCTAACCCTAGAGACTTAGCATTCTTCCACAACGTTTTCATCCCCACTCTGTCACATAAACGTGGTTTCAGATAGGCGGCTTTGGGTGTCAAATGGTGTGTTATGCGCAATATAGTGCTCTTTATGTACCTTAGCCTCTGTCCACCTACTCCTACATCCTACTTACCCGTGGTGACACCTGTTATAGTGAGCAACCCCATGAACCATGAAACCAACCCTGGTGTAGTAGTGTGGGTCACTTAGCTGAAGGATCAGGGGGGCTGTCTTCGGGTAGTACCTAGACGCTACGTTTAGGGAGGGTCGAAGACAGCTAGGCGCTATTAAGATGGGATGGCGACTTAGCATGGTGGCGGAGGATCTCAACGGTAAGAGACAACGGCAGCATGCACAGTCCTAGTCAGATGGACTACCATCAACCAACAAACACGGATGGAGTGCTACGGCCACATTAAGGCCAACGCCAGTAAGTTCTTATTATGGCATACTGGCAAAGCATCGAACACGGACAATGAATTTGGTTAAATGGTTGTGATGAGTAGGCAAGGGCTGACAACTATCGTATTCCACTACCTTACTAAGGAAGGGTGACACTTTCACGAAACGGCTAGTGGGCTAATACCATGGTTGCCCCCGTCCCGGTAAAACCTTGGCAGGCCTCCAAGTACGTTCGAAAGCTCGTCCTGTGAAAATAGGAGGTGTAGGCTCAGATGCACATTCCTGACTAATACCGATCTGGCTCTGAATACGGTGCCCCATGAAGGATCGTATCAACCCTAGCATGGCCTCACTGCTTGCATAGGTAACCATGGGATCATGAAGGTAACTACACTACGAGATGGAGATAGCGGTTTGGAGGGGGACTCAACAAAATGGAAGAAATGAATAAGAATGACAGCAAAAATCAGCAGACAAAATCAGAGGATCAGCGGATAAATCAATCGGAGGTTAAGATATACGACGTGTTCACAAGAAGCGCGAAGATAACGAGGTCGCCCGTGAGAACAAGCGAGGAAAGAACAAATGCGCTTCAGACCAGCGATACCGGCGAATCGAAGATGACAAAATTGGAGCAAGCCAAAAGAATGGTGAAAGAGTTGCATGAATTTATTCAAGATAAGAATAACGTGCATAAGGACATAAAGAGGATGGTGGGCAATATTAGGGCCTGCTTAAATGATGTGAAACGGGAAACAGCTGACAAGAAGGAGAAAACAGACGGAGATGCCGAAGTGCTAGCTACCCCACTCTCCTCAAAGAGAAAACAAACGCCGGAGGTTACGCCCACAGCAACAAACGCGGCGAAAAGGAGCAAAAAAAGACAAGAAAAATAACGAAAGGACCACAAGGAGACCAGATACACAAACACCGAAGCCTAGTCCTAATGAGTGGAGAGAGGTGAGAAACAAAAAGAAGGAGAAAAAAAAAGAGAAGCCGAAGCTTAAAAGACTGAGACCGAAGGCTGATGCTCTGATAGTGGCGGCGGAAGAAGGAACAACGTACGCTGAAATCCTCAAAAAAATAAAGGACGACCAAACTCTCAAGGACCTGGGCGAAAACGTCTCGAGAATAAGACGAACGCAGAAGGGTGAAATGTTGTTTGAACTTAAGAAGGGCCCAGAGATTAAAAGTGCAGATTATAAAGATCTAGTCAAGAGATCACTGGGCGAGTCAGCAAAAGTGAGAGCGGTGTCCCACATGGCCACGATCGAATGTAGATATATGGACGAGATCACGACAAGCGAAGACCTTCGAAAAGCTCTGAAAGAGCAAGGTAATATAAATGACGAGATAGAGTCAATGACGATCCGTATGAGGAAAGCGAGAGACGAACTCCAAACGGCGGAAATAAAACTCCCGTGGACGCAGCGATAAAGATTTTGAAAATCGGAAAGGTAAAGGTGGGCTGGACCGTATGCCCGATAAGGGTAACCCAGCAGTTAGAAAGGTGCTTCAAGTGCATGAATTTTGGACACCAGGCAAGGAATTGTAGGGGAGAGGATAGATCCAACCTGTGCAGGAGATGTGGGGGAGAGAACCACCTAGCCAAAGATTGCACGAACCCGCCGAAATGTCTGCTGTGTACGTCAGAAAATGACCACGTGACTGGTGGAGCGAGATGTCCAGTCTTTAAACAGGCGCTTAAATCTAAAACAGGACAAGAATGGAAGTGATACAAATAAATCTAAATCATTGTGACATGGCACAACAACTTCTGTGGCAAGCCTCAGCGGAACAACAGCGATTATTTCAGAACCGTACCGTGTATATAGAAACAACGGTAAATGGGCCGCTGACAGAGCCGAGATGGCCGCAATATTGACAACGGGCAAGTACCCCATACAAGAAGTTGTATCAGACGCTCACGAAGGATTCGTGATAGCGAAAATTGATGGAGTGTATATTGCCAGCTGCTATGCACCACCAAGATGGACGATTCTGCAGTTTGAACGAATGTTAGATTTACTCACAGGAGAACTGACGGGACTCAACCCAGTTCATATTGGAGGTGATTTTAACGCATGGGCAGTTGAGTGGGGTAGTAGATTCACAAATGATAGAGGCTTCAGTCTGCAAGAAGCGCTAGCTAGATTAAATGTGGTTCTGGCAAACGTGGGAAATGCAACTACATTCCGCAAGAATGGGCGAGAGTCGATTATTGACGTGACATTCTGCAGTCCAGTACTAGTTCCAAGTCTGAACTGGAGAGTCGACGAAAGTTACACACACAGCGATCACCAGGCATTGAGGTACACCGTGAAAAAGTGTACAGAGGCAACAAGACAGATGACTCATAGAGGAGAGCGAAGATGGAGAACCGGAAATTTCGATCAAGAAGTTTTTAAGGAATATCTCCAATCAAAAGACGATCACGAAGAGAAATCTGCAGAAGAATTGACGAAAGAAATGGTGAATGCATGTGACGCGGCGATGCCAAGAAGGATGGAACCGAGGAATGGGCGAAAACCGGCATTTTGGTGGAACGACGAAATAAGACTTTTGCGAACAACTTGTTTTAAGACAAGAAGGAGGATGCAAAGGGCCAGAAACGAGAATGTTAGAATAGAGAGGTCCGAAGAACATCGTAATGCAAAACTAGCACTGAAGCGAGCAATCCGGGCGAGTAAGAGGGATTGTTGGAAGAAACTGTGCCAAGAGGCAGACACGAACCCGTGGGGCAAAGTGTTCAGAACAGTAATGACGATGATGAAAGGTACATTGGGGCCAAAAGAAAAGTGCCCGGATAGGCTAGGTGTCATAGTGAGAGAGCTCTTCCCACAGCACGAACAGATCACATGGCCGCAAACTCCTTATGACGATGAAGCGGAAGACAGACTTGAACGGTCGATCACTGTAGAAGAGATCCAGATGGCTGCACAAAAGCCAAAAAATAACAAAGCGCCAGGACCAGATGGAATCCCCAATATAGCTCTGAAGACAGCAGCATGCGCAAAGCCTAACATGCTCAGATTGACAATGCAGAAGTGCCTCGACGACGGATATTTTCCTCAAATATGGAAGAAACAGAAGCTGGTCTTAATACCAAAACCAGGGAAACCGCCAGACAAGCCATCATCATATAGACCTATATGCTTGTTGGACGGGTTGGGAAAAATACTGGAAACCGCGATCCTGAATAGACTAAGAAAACACACGGAGGGCGAGCACGGACTGTCGGACGAACAATTCGGATTTCGAAAAGGGAGATCGGCGATTGAGGCCATTAAAAAAGTCATAGAGACCACCGACAAGGCGCGGAAGCAAAAAATACGGGGTAACCGCTTCTGTGCTATAACGACGATAGACGTTAGAAATGCCTTTAATAGCGCAAGCTGGATAGAGATAGCCAAGGCGCTACATGTCATGAGAGTCCCCGATTACCTCTGTAGGATACTGAAAAGCTATTTCGAGCGACGAGTACTAACGTACGATACTAATGAAGGGAAAAAGACAGTCGACATCACAGCTGGAGTACCACAGGGATCCCATATTAGGACCAACGCTGTGGAATGTTATGTATGACACAGCGCTGAGGCTGAAACTGCCAAGATGTGCTAAGACGATTGCTTTTGCCGACGACTTGATCCTCACGGTATCCGGAACGTCGAAGATGGAGGTAGAGGTGGGTACGATGGAGACGCTAGAAACTGTCGAAAACTGGATGACAACGGCGGGGCTGAGGCTGGCCCACCAAAAAACTGAGATCATGCTAGTAAGTAACTGCAGAAAAACCGAACGAATCATTTTGAACATTGACGGGGAAGAAATCACATCCACTCGCCAATTAAAATACCTTGGAGTTGTGCTGGACGACCGCGCAGAATATTTCGAAATTGCGTTTCGTGAGATTTTCATTCACATATATACGAGATTGAGATGTAAATCCAATCATAGATGTGCATAGCATTTTGGTAACGAAATATTGCTTGAAAAAGTTGTTTTTCGCTTCGACTCCCCAAAATTTGATGATTATGGACGGTGGCGCACGTCTTCGAGTGGAACGTGGTGGTAGACGAAAATAAGATTCAATCGAATCAATGCCACCATCAAATTTAATGAGATTGCAAATGCGTCCAACGATATCCCTCAAATTCTCATTGTTTACTAATGGCACGCCACTAACTACAAGTTCGTTCATGCGGATGTGCCTTTCCAAATCATCAAAACGGCTATCGGTTATCCCATTGGTTGTATTGCTCAGGCCAGCGGTGACAATCTCGTTGATTTTTGCATCAATAGTTCTCCTCGTCGCATCACTGTTCGAGTTTATATCAGCGACTTTTTGAACGAACTCTTGCATACACTTCTCAATACGACTAATACGATCATCGGTGCCTTTTTTTTGCTCATTGACTTGATCCAAAATGTTTTTCTCCATGCCGGCAACTTTCTCTTCCACTAATTTTGTCACACTACTCTCGAAATCGCTCATTCTGTTTGTTAAGTTTCCAATAGCCTCCAAAATATCCTTGTTTGAAACTTCACCGCTATCACCGTCACCGGTATCCAACACTTCGGCATAAATACGTTTTTTTGGCGGCATATTAAAATTCCCGATAGGTCGAATTAAATTTGATGTCCGTGGATAATTATAGTAGAGTGCAGCAGGAAAATGAAATAATAGTAGTAGTTATTTATCACTGCTTCTGGATTTATTTAATTTATCGAGTAAAATATCCAATGTGACCATACGGCTGATGTTATGTTGCGATGCAAAATTATCAGCTGCTCGAGATTACGTTGGACAATGGCAGACCGTATGTCGAAAATCGGAACGGTTGAAAAGAATCAATAGTACTTGCACCTTCCAATTTTACTTAATTTACGCAGTGAAATTGCTACTAGCGGACAAGACTCCAGCTTTCCAAAATGACCAGACGACTCATATATCGACATATATGAGACATATATGCCAAGAGCAGCCAAGACTTAGTATATGCACAACATTAAAAGAAACTTTGCGACAGCATCAAAAATACAACTACTCACGGAACATCTAGTACAACTGGATAGTCTATTTATTTTTGTTGTTCTGACTATGTCGGGCTCTCCAAAAAGCTCTATGAGTTCGTGATTATATCGTCTGCGCCATCGGTTCAGTTTTCGGTCAAATACTGGTCCAAATATTGTACGCAGTACCTTTCGCTCGAACGTATGCAGAGATTGTTCATCTTTCTGTGTCAAGCACCACGACTCCGAACCGTACGTAACTACCGGTCTGATCACAATTTTATAAAGTGCGCATTTTGAATTTCGGCCTACTGACTTGGACTTTAGAATTTTCAGCAGGCTGTAATAACTCCGGTTGCCCAAAGTTACTCGCCTTTTTATTTCGTCCGCAATGTCGTTGTTTATGTTCAGCTCTGATCCAAGGTATACGAACTTATTGACCATTTTGAATTTGTGTGTGTCGATCGTTACGTTATCTTCCCGATATCGATTCGTAGGTGGGATGATCATGTATTCCGTTTTTCCGTCATTGACCTTCAACCCAAGGTCGGTACCTTTCCTCTCCAAGGCCATAAACTTATCTTTAACAACATCCATATTTCGGCCAATAATGTCCAGGTCATCTGCAAAACCAAGCAACTGACTGGACTTGGAGAAAATGGTGCCGCTGGAGTCTATGTCCATGGTTTGAACAGCTGCTTCGAGTGTTAAATTGAAAAGCAGCATTGCAAGAGGATATCCTTGACGTAGGTCTTCCTCAATGTCGAAAGTCTCTGACATTTGATTGCGGATCCTTACTCGGCTATTAGCTCCGTTTAGTGTTAGCTTCGTTAGCGAGATCAGTTTGTTGGGAATTCCAAACTCCTCCATGATTCTCCATAGCTTACTTCTTCTAACGCTGTCATAGGCTGCCTTGAAGTCAACGAACAAATGGTGTGTTTCAATGTTGTACTCCTTGCACTTCTCCAAGATCTGTCTGATATTAAACAGCTGGTCCGATGTTGAACGACCTGCGCGAAAACCACTTTGGTATTCACCTATCGTAGATTCCGTGTATGGATGAAGGCGCTGATATAGAATATTGGCAAATATCTTGTAAGCAATATTCAGCAGAGCGATTCCTCGAAAATTGCCACACTCCAATTTGTCACCTTTTTTGTATATGGGACAAAGTATGCTGGTCTTCCAATCTTCCGGTAACTCCTCGTCATTCCAGATGCGTATGATGAGCTCGTGAATCTCCATACATAGCGCGTTGCCACCGTTCTTGAAAAGTTCACCGGGTAGGTTGTCAGTCCCCGGGGCTTTGAAATTTTTGAGCTTTAAAATTTCAGCTTCAACTTCTTGCATCGTTGGTTCTTCTATGTATGGTTGCGCAGTCTGAAATGGCAATTCGTCGTTTTCGTCGTCTTGGTTGAGCGGTCTGTTCGGGTTAAGCAGTTCCTTAAAGTACTCAGCCCATCTCGCAATGCACCTTTCCTCATCTGCTAAGACCAATCCATGCTTGTCCTTACACAGCAAAGGTTGTTGACTGTAACCGTTTCTGGATTCGTTCACTTTCCGGTAAAAGTTCCGAGTCTCCTTCCGATTGCCAAACTTCTCACTTTCGATCAAAACTTCCTTGTCACGCTGTCGCTTTTTCCGTCGGAAGAGTTTTCTCTCGAAATTTCTTTTAGAACGGTACTCTTCCTGGCCAGCTCGAGTGAATCTACTTAGAGTTTTCAGGCGAGCTGCGTTTTTGTCGTCCATGGCCTTCTGGCATTCATCGTCAAACCAGATTTTTCTTTTATTTCCCGTTCTCGTTCCCACTGCCTCTGCTGCGGCGCTCTCTACATTCCGTCTAATTTGATTCCACGCATCGTCTACGCTTCGTTGTTCGCTGACCATTCCGCCAATAATATTCGTCTCCAGCCTGTCAACATATTGACGTTTAATGTCTTAGTTCTGTAGTTTTTCCACGTCCCACCTTTCCAATGCCGGTTGTCGATTGTGTTGAACCGATATTCGAGACCTAACTGCCGCTCTCACCAGGTAGTGATCGGAATCTACATTCGGTCCTCTACAGCTTCTGACATTCAACATATTTGAACAGTGACGTGCATCTATCAAAATATGGTCAATCTGGTTTTGGTTCGTTTATCCGGTGATACCCATGTCGCTTTGTGGATGTCTTTATGTTGGAAATAGGTACTGCTGACAACCATGTTTCTTGATGCTGCAAAATCAACCACCCGCGTTCCATTTTCGTTCGAGTTTTCGTGAAGGCTATGTTTACCGATTGTGGGACGATAAAATACTTCGCGGCCTATCTTAGCATTAAAATCTCCAAGCACAATTTTAATGTCTCGTTTCGGCGCTCCATCATATACATCCACCAGTTTCTCGTAGAATAGCTCCTTCGCCTTGTTGTCGCTTTCCTCCGTAGGCGCATAAACGTTTATAAGAGTGTAATTGAAAAATTTTCCTCTTATCCGTAGAGAGCACAATCGCTCGTCAACAGGACTGAAACCAATCACCGCGTTTCTAGCTCTGCCGAGAACCATGAAGCCTGTTCCATACTCTCTTGGACTGTCGTTCCTCTTCCCACTATAGTAGAACTTATAGTCGCTACTGGTCATGGTGTCCTTTCCAGGCCATCTCGTTTCTTGCACAGCTGTTATGTCAATTTTTGCCGCTCTTAGCGCACTTGTGAGAGATCTCAATCCTCCTGGCCGCAACAAAGATCTTACATTCCATCTTCCTAATTGTAAATCGTTGTCCTTTTTCCGTTGCTTGAGTCGTTGCCGTTTATCCTGTCCGATCCGAGGCTGTGTTGGGGAATTCATAACAAGACTGTTTTTACAGTGTCTGGGAGTTAGCCAAGCGCCAAACCTACTTTCGTTCCCCCGATGACCCGTAGGGAAGTCATCAGGTGGTGATGGTAGCCCATCTGACTAGGGCTGTGTATGCTGCCGTTGTCCCTTGCTGTTGAGATCATCCGCCACCATACTAAGTCGCCATCCCATCTTGGTAGCGCCTAGCTGCCTTCGGCCCTCCCTATACGTGCCGTTTAGGTACTACCCGAAGGCAGCCCCCCTCATCCTTATGCTAAATGACCCACACTACTACACCAGGGTTGGTTACCTGATCGTTCATGCGGGTTGCTCACTATAACAGGTGTCACCACGGGTAGGATAGGATGTAGGAGTAGGTGGACAGAGGCTAAGGTACATAAAGGAGTACTATATTACGCTTAACACACCATTTGACACCCAACATCAGATAAATGAAAAAGGTTAATCACCGGGTAAGTGCTTTCGGTTTTAAATGATATTTGTGAAAAGAAAGCACCAAAACAAACACATCTACCAACAAGGCCGAAGGTACCGAACACCGAGTCATCAAGCTTGTGGACTTCTCTTCTGAATTCACGTAACGGAAGGGTCGGATCGCTGTGGTTGGCAGCAATATTGAATAGTCGACATGCGAAGTTTAGTGGCGAGAATTGTGAATACTCGTGGGCACTACCAGTGATTCTAATCAGTGAAGATCTACGTAGTTACCGCGATAAAAATTGTAACTGTGAAAAAAACCACGAAACCATTTAATATTAAAGTTGTCAAAATGTGTAGGACTAAAAAGTTGTGAAATTCAATAAAAACAAAAATGTGCTACTTCCTTATTTACTGCGAGTGTATGTGAAATTATAAGACATCTAAATTCTGCGCCGACGAAAAACACTGAAGCACATGTTCGCTTAAATTTCATTCTTTACAACTTCGTCTTTGGAACCAACTTTCTAACTCTCATAATTCTGGAGATCTGGATCATCCTGCCATAAATTGCCATAAAAAAACAAAATTCTAGAAGTGGCCATATACCAAGATTGGGCCATATTATCTCAAAACCCTGAAACACGTGTTCGCTTAAATGTAATTCTCTACAAGTTCGCCTTTGCAACCAGCTTTCTAAGGGACCGTTCATAAATTATGTAACGCTAAAATTGGCATTTTTTAGACCCCCCTCCCCCCTGTAACGCTAGTATAAAATGTTTTATCAACATCATTTTTCATGATCCTCGTTAATCTATCGGATAGCTGGAATTTTTCTTGCTATATTCAGCCCAATAAAATTGGAATTAGGACCTCCTCTGGTTTCTTTTTTTAATTTCTAAGACAAACTAAGACAATAAACAATATTTTCTATCCATTCATTAAATTTTGAAATGAGAAAGAAATTCAGAAAATCACCTTCGGCGAACTTTGGCGTATTGCCATGACCACTGCAGACATCATTTCACTATCAAATGAATTTTTAAAATAATGCCTGATATGTCTAGAATATTTTGACATGTTCACCCGACTTTTTAAGTCTAACCGTTTGGATGAAATGTATGTTGAGTCAAGGTATCTGAATAAAAATACTTTTAAGATGGATGTTTGGTTTAAATAATATAATAAGTTGAAATATAGAAATAAAAAAAACGTGTCGAGGTTCGTATAAACCAACTACATATTTTAGAATAATTAAGCTTATTACCACCCAAGTAAAAAAAAAGTCTCAAATGAAACTAAAAAAAGACCTCGCATTGGTCTCAAGTTTAAGTATTTCTTGGTCTAAAATAATCCTTATTTTGATCCATTAAAAAATTAAGTTCAGTTAAAGTACACGTTGAGGACTTCTCATTTTAGATAATTTCGATGCATTGAAAGTGTTGAGACTTTTGAGGTCACCTCTTTTCTTCTCATATTTTTATATTTTAATTTAAAAAACTATTACTGAGACCGATGAGGACTGTTGAGTGGTCTCATTTCAAGTTCTTTGGTGATTAAGTGTTCACTTAAAATAGAGAATGCTCACTGTGGAAATCAATTAATGAGACAGATGAGGACCTTCGAAAGGTCTCATTTTGATATAAGCAATATACCTTTGCTTATAAACACGCAGGTAGTGTCTTCCGGGAATGTTTCCTAATGATTTTTCCATAGCAGAACGAAGAAATTTGTAATATTCAACATATGAAAAATAGCGATAGCGATAGCGTGAAACTAACGAAAAAGTCGCTATCGCTGTCGCTATTTGACAAATGGAAACGC
>CM055403.1:90449744-90477509 GCA_029228625.1 Pseudolycoriella hygida
TCATCGCAAGAGTTGTCTGCTAACCCTGATAAGTCAAAGTTAATCCTATTCTCGAGGAAAAACTCAATCAGTGGATTCACGCCGCCTGAATTCTTTGGTGAAGAGCTCAAACTGTCACCTTCAGTAAAACATTTGGGGTTAATTCTGGACCCTAAAGTTAATTTCTCGATGCATAAGGCTTATGTTATTCAGAAGGCTACAGCAACAATTTGGCACTGCAGGAGAGCCTTCGGCCTAACTTGAAGTCTGAGCCCAAAAACCCTGCTGTGGATCTACACAGCTATAGTTATCCTTAGATTATGCTACGCTGCAATAATTTGGTGGCCATGGTGTAGACTAAGAACAGCTAAGACGCAGCTGTCCAAGATCCAGCGTTTAGCTCTAGTAGGAGTTACAGGGGCAATGCGCACCGCACCTACAGCGGCTTTAGAAGCCTTGCTACACATCCCGCCCTTGCACATTAAAATCGAAGCAGTTGCAAGGTCTACAGCGCTTAGGTTTAAACTCTCAAACTATCTGCGTATCTCGAACATCGGACATGCTAAAATCTGGGGTTTGATGATGATGGTGAAATCCAATCCGCGATTTGAAATGCCTTCTGATGCGATCATACCGGAGTACAAATTCGATAAAGCTTTCAGAGTTCACATCCCATCAAGGCACGATTGGGAAGATGGCCTAGCCAGCCCACAGGAAGGTATAATGAATTGGTACTCTGACGGCTCTCGCTTAGGCGGGGGCTCAGGAGCGGGGTACTGCTGCCCACAGATGAATTTAGAAAAATTTTTATCACTGGGAAAATGGATAACTGTGTTTCTTACAGAAATGGTGGGCATTCAAGGATGCTGCGAAGAAATCCTCTCAAAAGGACGATGTGGGGACACAATAAATATCTACACGGATAGCCAATCAGTGCTTAAAACTTTGGATAGCTATAGATTCTCATCCTCATTAGCGCTGAAGTGTAGAGAATCTCTCCAGCTCATTACAACTCGAAACCAGGTTAATTTGATCTGGATTCCTAGCCATAGCGGCTTCATAGGCAACGAAATTTCAGATAAACTGGCTCGTCAGGCGTCAGTCAATGGCCTAGAGGGTCCGGAACCAGGCATTGGGATTTCTATCGGAACGTTCCAAAGGTGGATTAACGAATGGAAAGACGCCTCCTTTGCGAATTATTGGAAGTCGACAGGAAACGCGAGACAGGCCAAGGCTTGCATCCTATTGAGCAAGGCCAGAGCAAAGGAAGCTCTATCTCTGAGCAAGAGGGACTTGAAACGGGTTGCAGGGGTTCTAACAGGCCATTGTCACCTTAATGCTCACCTCCAAATTATGGGAATCACCAACAACCCGAGTTGTGACCAATGCGGCGATACTGAAACTGCTGAGCACTTTCTATGTAAATGCCCGGCTTACATTATGAAGAGATCCAAATTCTTTGGCTCATATACTGTTAAGTATGAGAATATGAAGTGTACATCTCCCAAGCTAGTGCTGGAGTACCTTAACGCTACCAACAGGTTATGACTGAATGGTATATATCTCTAAATTGTGGAAAAGTATTCTAATATAGTAAAAACCATTCGTGGGTAAGCACAACAGGCCCTTTGGCGGCCTAGGTGCAGGAGTCCCAGCGGCTCCACCCACCAAATCTAATCTAATCTAATCTAACTCTCATAGTTCTGGAGATCTGGGTCATCCTGCCACAAATTGCCATAAAAAAGACAAAATTCTGGAAGTGGCCATATACCAGGATTGGACCATATTTCCCCAAAACCCTGAAACACGTGTTCGCTTAAATTTAATTCTCTACAACTTCGCCTTTGGAACCAACTTTCTACCTCTCATAGTTCAGGAGATCTGGGTCATCCTGTCAAAAATTGCCACAAACAAACAAACAAACAAAGAAAGATAGGTTTACGAAATTGACTAGTTAATAAAAAGATTGGTGTATCCATAAAAAAATCGCTAATTTCTATCGTGTGAAAAGTGTTTTAAAACTTCCAGCTCCTGCAAGCTTTATTTCGCTTTCCTCTAGTGGATTTTCGAGAATTTTGTTTTTATTAGAAACGTTTATCTATATAGAAATAGTTGTAAAATTTTGTGAAGTTTCGAATTAACTTTTCTAATAAAAAAATGTAATTTAATTTGTGATCATCACGGGAATCTTCCGATTTGTGTTTTTGTTGACAAATAACATGACATGGCCAATTCGTTTACATACATTCGTCCAAAAGCGGCAACACCGAATTAGAATTTATTCAGTGTGTTTTAAACCCACAAAAATAACTCTCAAAAGACATAATTGTAAACTTTCGAGATTGGAAAGATTGTATATACATTCCAACCATTGTATATTTTTAATAATTGGTGGTGTGTTTGTTGAATTCTAATTGAGCAGTGGAATTTGTGATTATTTCGAGGGGTGACGCACTTCTCCGGTTTATGGAATAAATGGGAATAAATGGAATAAATGGGAATAAATATTGGAATAAATGATAATTTTTTCAAATTCGTCAAAACCTCAAATAGACTTGATTTTGATGGCAACGCACACAACAAACCATACTAATGTGTCAAAAAGTGAAAAAACCCTCTTTTGAAAACTTAAAAGAATTTTTGTTGAAAAATGGAATAAATGGAATAAATTTATTCCATTTATTCCATTTATTCCCAAAAAAATAAAATTTAATCTCAAGATGGTTTAAATGCTTTATAATTTGTGCAAACCTTTTTTTGAACTTATTTGTCTAACTTGTGATGTGTTTGGTTCAGATATTTCGCAAAAACAACAAAAAAAATTTTGGGAATAAATGGAATAAATGAAGTGCGCCACCACTCGGATTATTTGGAATGATATGTGTAGTATTTTGTAGAAATATGATAAAACGCGTTCTAACTGTATTGCTGTATCATAAGAACTGACTATGTTTATTTGACATACGATACTACAATATGTATAATATGTCCTTGTATTGAAGGAGTGCTAATTTGATTGATCGAAGCTTTTTTGGTACAGGAACGGAAAAGTGAAAACCCACAAGTTTCTGATGATGGTAAATTCGATTGATAAATCAGAAACTTGTCAGTTTTCACTTTTCCGTTCCTATATATATCCTCGTACAGATGATTGCATGAGAAATTTAATTTGAAAGGTTAACACGTCTGTGATCAAGCAAAAGTTCGTAAAAATGTTGTAGAAAATATCGGAAATTTACCTCAATCAACCCAAGATAATATCGTAACGACTCTTTGACCAGACTGCGAAACGTGCAAATGAGTTCACAGACTACAATCATTCTAAATCCTCAACTTAAAAAAGTGTATTTCTCTTGCTGCCACTGTCTAATTGATTCGGCTCTTAATTGCGTCGTAACTGTGTTGGTAGTTCGATCATACCTTCTCCTCTTTCTATGACATTCGCTGTCTTCCGTCAGCGCTATGCATATAAGCATTGTCCCGACTATGATACATACCGCATCTAGAGATATCGTTCGGTATGCGCTTGCTACTCTTATGGTTGCCAGCTTTTGGGCTCTATTAAGCCTACTCCGATTCCTCTTCATATCTAGCGCCTATATCTACGCTGGTGTCCCGTAGCGTAATATGCCAGTTTCTAGAGCCTCCATCGTAGCTACATCCACCTCATCTCTGACATTGCGGACACCGTGAGAGTCAAGTCGTCGGCAAAATCAATCGTCGTAGTGCATTTTGGAAGTTTCAGGCGGAGGGCTGTGTCATATATTACATTCCACAGCGTTGGTCCTAAGATGGATCCCTGTGGTACTCCAGCTAAAGTGTCTACTATCTTTTTCCCTTAAGTAGTATCGTACGTTAAAACTCGTCGCTCGAAACATCTTTTCATGGCATGCAACGCCTTTGCTATCTCCATCCAGTTTACGCTATTAAAGGCATTTCTAACGCATACAGCGATACAGCGCAGAATCGGTTACACCGTATTTTTTGCTTCAACGCCTTGTCGGCAATCTCTATAGCTTTTTCAATGGCCTCAATTGCCAATCCATTTTTGAAATCCGAAATGTTTGTCTGACAGTCAGTTTGTGTTCTTAGTCGTTTCAGGATCGCAGCTTCCAGCATTTTTCCCAATCCATCCAGGTCTATATGATGATAGCTTGTCTGGCGGTTTCCTTGGTTTTGGTATAAGAACCAACTTCTGTTTCAGGAAAATATCCGTCGTCGGCATTTCTGCATCGTCAATAGTTAGCTATCCATGTGATAGTTAGATACCTATGTGATAAGTAGCGATCAATGCCAGCCTCATGATAATTGACTGTCAAATTGATAGACGACTGGCTATTTCTACTACTTCCATCTTTCGACACTTTCTAAAAGATAATTTTAAAGAAATAAGCGCTTGCAGATTTGTAAGAGCATTCGCAGATGTATCTCTCCTAATTATCGAATATGATAATTACATTTGAGAAAGTTTTACGAGTGTCAACATTTCGACACGAGGCTACCAGTATATTATGAACGATGAACACATGATCCACATAGTTTTTGATTTGAATGAGAAATCCAGCTTAACTGCAAATCTAGTTCTAAAATCTTTGAATGCAGTGTATAAAACGTTGAAAGAATTAGTAAAATTGCATTTTCATTCAAGGGAACTGACCCATCCAAGAGATGGGACCCAGTTTGTCAAAAGTGCAAATATTTGTCCAAAAGTTATTTTGTTAGGACTGAAATTTTGAAAATCAACTGGGAAGCTAATTTTTGCTATAAAGATTGTTTTTACGATTGTAGTAACTGAATACGGTTTTTTAGTTTTATTGTGGCAATTAGCAAAAATGCTAATGTGTTTCATGTGACAACACTTTGGGTCGAAAATCATGGGATGAAAATATTTTTTAAGCTTAATTTTAAGATTGTCTCTTTTTGGCTTAATATTAGATATGACATGAGTTCAAAACGTCCACGTAACATTAAAAATACACGAAAACGAAAGCTTTTAATGAAATGAGTTTAAACATCCCGTTAGGTTCACTGTTTTAACGAAATTATAAGTTCTTCATCGAAGTTGTTATTATTACTTGAGGGAAGAACTTATAAAATACACTTTGCTTGCTATAATCAAAACAACTAAGGTCATGTCATGTAAGTAATGTTTACATTGACAGACAAACACATAGCTCGATGTGAATGGGTAATCACTACATCCGATCTGCGACTCTTTATATGAAATTAAATGGACGTGACCACCCCTCGGTTTGATGTTTAGCTGATAGCTAGATGGTAAGGGGTAATCACTTCAAGCCATTTTCGATTCTTTATATGAAGTTAAATCGACGTGACTTCCCCTCGATTTGCTGTCTCAAGAATTCTGCAAACTATGTCTAACTTATATCCATAAATTGCCAGCTGAAACAAAAATTATGAAAAGTTGGACAATCTTGGGCTTGTCTCAGTGTATATGATGCAATTTAATTTGATTTGTTTTAAATGAAAACTTGATTGTTTGATTGATGAGTGCGTATCACCACAGGACCAATGGAATGTAGGAAATTGAGTTTCTGTGTCATACACAAAAGCAGATGGTTTTTCGTCTATATTTGCCCAACTATGTAATATGGAGATTTGCTGTCAAAGGCAAAGTTGTAGAGAATACAATTTGAGAGAACAAGTGTTTCAGGGTTAAAGGGGGAAATGGCCCAATCCTAGGCTATGATCACTTGTCGAATTGTGAGGGACGACTCCTATCTCTAGAGCTATGAAAGTTGCTTCCGAAGGCAAAGTTGCAGGGGATACAATTTTTTGGAACATGTTTTTTAGGGTTTTAGAGAAAAATGGCACAATCCTGGAAAATGGCCACTTCTAGAATTGTGAGGAATGACTGATATCTCTAGAATTGTGGCAGTTAGAAAGCTGCTTCCAAAGGCAGAATTGTCAAGTATAAAATTAGAGAACACGAGTTTCAGAGTTTTAGGAAAAAATTATCTACCAAATCCCTGGATAAAGGAACTTCTATAATTGGGAGTGATGACACACATACATAAAACTACGACAGCTAGAAATTTTTTTAATGCAAAGTTGGTGAGAATTACATCTTAGAGAAAATGGTTTCAGCAGTAGTTTCGTCGGTCCTCTTTTTGATATGGTGCAGGGGAGAAGGCTATCAACATTAATGGCCTCAGACGTACTTCGGTAGGGCCTTTGACATAACCATGGGAAATTTCTATGGATCTTTGAAATTCCTATAGTTATAAAAGAGCATAAAACATTGGATTGTTTGCTCATTTCTATATTAGAGTCTTTTTTGCAATTCACCGACGAAAACTCGCTTTTCCGTGCGTCATTTCGGTGTCGTCGCATGAAGTCATTTAGTCGCACTAGTGCGATGAAGGTTTTTTTACGCACTACTTGAATTGAATTTTTATATTAAAAGAAAATCTCTTTTTTGTCGGTGAATTGCAAAAAACGTTGTTTGATACACGTTACGTATGCTGGTAGTTTAACGCACTAGATGTGCGTTAAACTACCTTCATACGTAACTTGTATCAAAAATTACTATTGTAACATCTATTCTGTTTGTCATATCTTTTCTGATACGTACGAGTCTTTGCTTATATTTCTATCTTAAATACTGAAGTAGTTGCTTGTTTCAGGTTTACAGGTACTGAAACAAGGTGCTTAAATCTCGGTTCCTACAACTATCTCGGTTTTGCTGAAAACTCCGGTGTGTGTGCTGAAAATCCGATCAAAAGCATTGAAGCCTACGGCCTAGTGTCTTGTAGCTCACGTCGTGAACTTGGCACTAACAGTCTTCATGTCGAGCTTGAGCAGTTAACGGCCCAATTTGTCGGCGTTGAAGATTCGATTGTGTTTGGCATGGGATTTGCAACAAATGCATTAAATTTGCCAGCATTTTTATCAAGTGGTTGCCTTGTACTTAGTGATGAAAAAAATCATGCCTCAATCATACTGGGACTACGATTATCCGGTGCAACGATCCGAGTATTTAGACACAATAATATGGAACACTTAGAAAAACAATTGCAAGATGCTATAATAAACGGTCAACCGAAAACATGTGCACCTTGGAAGAAAATATTAATTATTGCCGAAGGTGTGTACAGTATGGAGGGATCCATAGTCAAATTGCCGGAAATTGTGGCCTTGAAAAAAAAGTACAAAGCGTATCTGTATTTGGATGAAGCACACAGTATTGGGGCGATGGGACCACGTGGACGTGGAGTTGTTGATTATTATGGGATCGATCCAAATGACATCGACATTCTAATGGGTACATTTACGAAAAGTTTTGCATCATCTGGTGGCTATATTGCAGGATCAAAGGTAATTTGATATTTTATGCGTGTAAAGTAAGGGTTCATAAAAAAATGACGTCGATGCACATTCGAAAGATTCTGAGCATTTGTCTTCGTGACTTCGGCTCCGTAGTGTTCCAAGGTTCAAATCTAATTTATGTGTGGTCTATTTGGTTTACTACTACCATTGCAGAGATTTGTAGTGGGACTTACTAGAAGGCTAATCTGCTGTTATTTGCATAAGAAACTTAGTGATGTCATTTTGAGAGAGAAAATGTATGAAATACTCTCACAAAATGTCATCACTAAGTTTCTTATGCAAATTACGGCAGTAATGCGATTGGTGACTCACTTATGAGATTTGTGGATTAAAAATCGGACTAAATGGACTAAAAATTGGACTAAATGCACTAAAAAAGTGAAAAAATCAAGAAATTTAATTTGTTACCAAATCTGGTAAAACGCTACAAAAGACTACATTTTAAGATAACAACTCATTACTTACTTTACAAAAACGAAATATCTCAATTTTTAGCGTATTCAGGAGTATTTGATGTAAATGGGATAAAATGGACTACATACATTTATTCCAAGTTTATTCCAATTTATTTTTTTAATCACAGGAGTGTCCAAACACCCTCAAACTTCTCTGTTTCTTATTTTTCGGAATTAATTGCTAAAATCACACTTTGGATACAGCTGTATTTCTGTTTTTCGTGTTTAGACCTTTACGAAGATACGAAGCTCTTCGACGTTTGTAGCCTGTCGAATTTCGACCGGGGAGTTGGTAGGTTCGTCGTTTTAGAGTGTAAATAAGACAAATATACAATAGTATATTTCAACATACCCCACTACACACCACCCCACTACAAGCGAAAAATACACATCGAGTGTGTATTGGGGTATTTTGAAAGATTTTTTTCTGTAATAGTGAGAGTGTGTTGGTGCACTTAACGCGGAAAGCAACTTTTCATCCCAAGTGATGGGAAAATATTTTCCGTCACAACGAATACACGTATACTGAAAAACAAATTTTGCTCGTCTATCAGTCTGTCTATCAACACGATAACTCGAGTAAAAAAAAAAGATTTTCAAAATCCTTTTTTTGTCTGAAATGACATCGAAAAATCTTTTATGGGATTCAATCTGGGCACTGTTGTACGTAACTCTTCCGATTTCCAAAAATATTTTGTAGTTTGAAAGATTTAGGATTGCACTAAAATTCATGGAAGAAAATTTTTGATTATAGGTTCGTGGACTCAGCCAAGGCCCTACTGAGTCTCTGCTAGGACCCAACATGTTTTTCTTATCCGATTTTAGTAAATCTTTTCTTTCCTGAAAAATAATCAAAAAATTGATTATGAAATGAAATTTGGGCGAAATTAGATAGATAGATAGATAAATTTATTTAGCGTCAACCTAATCCAGACTGACGAACACAATTATACAAATACAATTGTACAATATTGAATTACAATCAAATAAGTATCACATACAGAATTTTGTTACAAAACAATCCATTCACGAATTTCACTATCTGGTAAGTCAGAAAGCTTTTGTTTAAAAACAGCACGAGGAAGGGTCGGATCGATGAGATTTGCTACACAGTTGAAGATGTTGCAAGCTTGCTCTAAGGGGGAATGCAATGAGTGGTCTGTTTTGAGATTACGTGATTTGGTTTTGATGAGCTTAGCATTTCTCAGTATTCGAGGATTATCATTTACTTCCAATTTTGATCGAAGAAATGGTGAACTTCGTCTCCCAGAAAGCAGATCGTACATAAACATTGCGGCAGCGTTGAACCTGCGCCTGATCAAAGTCACAATTTTAAACTTTGCACAGCGATCTTCGTATGGGTCGAGAACATAGTTTCCTGTATCTCTTTGCTTCTGCCTGTCGTTATTCAAGAACATGACAAATTGACGCTTGAACACTTTCAATCTCATTTATATGCACGGCATGATGTGGAGACCAGATGACACTTGCAAACTCAAGGTTCGAGCGAACTAATGACGAGTACATCAGCTTATTAGCATCCACATCAAGTTTTTTAGATTGTCGTTTTACGAAGTTGAGAGCGGCCATAGACTTATTGACGATGTATTCAAAATGTTTGTTAAAATATGCTTTGCAATTCATAATAACACCAAGGTCCTTGAACTCATCAACGCGTTGGATATCATGTCCATCGATTTTGTAGTCATATTTGATTATTTGCTGTTTCAGTGAGAACGAGATTATCTTGCATTTCGAATGATTCACGTCCAAACTATTTTCGTTACACCAATCCATAAATTCGTTGATAGCTGATTGAAGCATATCAGCATCACCAATCTGAGACAAGATTTTCCCTATCTTTTTATCATCCGCAAAGTTTAATACAAAGACTTCACTCGATGCAGGATCTGAATCATTGAAGAAGACAATAAAAAGAGTTGGACCCAAAATAGAACCTTGTCCCACTCCCGATGCGACAACAAAAACCTTGGACTTCGCTCTTCCAACTCGAACATATTGCCTTCGTCCCGACAAGTAGGATGCTTTCCACAGCAAAAAACTATTTGAAACTGGAAATTTGGCGAGTTTTCGTATGAATAAAATTACGTCAACAGAATCAAACGCCTTACTAATGTCAGCCACAAATATATAAAGTTGAGCGTTTTGCGCAAAGGCATCATGGATATGTACGTTGTGCTCCATCAAATTTGTTTCAATATTTCTATGAGGAATAAAACCGTGTTGACTTTTGAAGATGTGAGGGAAAACAATCAAATTTAGCTGGTCCTTTACAATCCGCTCGAACAACTTAGCGATGTTTGGCAAAACATTTACTCCGCGGTAATTTGAAACTTCTACGCGCTTCCCATACTTGAATATTGGTGTCAATTGTCCTATTTTCAAGCTGTCGGGATAGTAGCCGCATTCCATAGATTTGGAGAAAATTATGTAAATCGGTTCATGTAATTGTTCGGCACATTCTCGCAAAAATAACGACGATACTCCATCAAATCCACAACCTTTGTTTACGTCCATTTTCCTCAGCGCCGAAAGAACAAGAACCGGTGTAATCTCAATTTGGTGACAACCCGAGTCATCTCTATTTACAATAAATTCCATTAGATCAACGTCATGAACTCTCTCCTTATAAACTGATTCAAAAAATTTTGCAAACAATTTCGATTTGTCTTCATTTGATATTGCTATTTCATCCCCGTAACATATTTTGCTGGGTAGACCAATTGTTTTCCGTTTTCCAGAAATGTGTCGCCAAAAATATTTCGGATCCTTTTTTGATTTTAAGGACAAATCACGCACGTAATCACTAAAAATTTGAGTGCGATACTGCTCAAACTGATGTTTAGCGTCCAAAAACGGTTGTTCATTTGCATCACCTAAAGACTCTCGGTTACGGCATAATTTTTTGCACGATTTATTTCGAGCATTTTTCAGTTTGGATAACTCTCTATCGTTCCATACCGGTTTACATACACCGGAAGTAGCTAATTTTTTAGGTACAAATTTTTCAAAAACATCATTTAATGTGTCGTAAAATTTTGATAGCATAAGGTCCACATCATCATGACATTCAATAATTGAATCCGTTAATCTCAACGACTCTAAATAGCGGCGGATAACGTTATAGTCTGCATTCCTATAGAGATAATTGAGCTCTGGATTATCTTCTGGTATAGACTGAATTTCGCCCACTCCCAAGAAACACACAATAGTAGCGTGAGCTGGGTCGCTTTTGGCAGGCGGTATTAAGGGAAAATCGGCTTTACTTATTGTTAAAATTTCTGGTGAATTTGTGTATACGAGATCCAAGACGTTTCCGTACACATTCCGAAAATTACAGACTTGAATCAGTCCTGATTCGGTGAGGACTGTGGTTGTTTCTCGCGCAATCACGGCTTTTTCAGATTTCGAATTTCGCTGATTGGAGGAACGACACCACATCCCGTATCATTATCCTCCCATTGAACAGTTCTCAAATTAAAATCGCCGATGATCACTATTATTGGGTCGGTTTCACTGGTAAGATTTGCAATCGCTTTCATGTGGGCAGTAGAGATATACTACTTTATCTTGACTATGAATTTTAACACATACCGATTCAATTTGTTCCATGTCGTCAGTTCTGACTTCCTCACAAAGAATACCAGTTTTTACAGCAATTAATACTCCGCCGCCTTTGGATGCATCAATGTTACTATAGATTCTGTCTTTGCGAAAAACTTTGTAATCATCGCTGATAAATTCTTGATCATAAACCGTAGGGTCCAGCCATGTCTCACTAATAGCAATGACATCATAATCCAAAGTTGTTGTGGAGGCATGTAGGTCTGACATCTTATCCAGTTTTTGTAAACCGTCCATGTTCTCGTAAAAAATACTAATAAATCCATCCCCGCCCCGTTTTCTTGCGCTCTCATGATTAGATGGCTCATTTGAAGTGAATTGTTTGTTGTCGGTCTTGTAGAAATCGGTGATTTTCTTTTTCTATTTTTCTATTTTTGCCGCTGCCAGGGACGATCCTGGCATTGTCTAAAGTCTGTGACTGCTATTGCGCATGCTGATTGGAAAATTCATAATTGACACGTTTCCGCTCTGCATTCACTTTTCGTTGATAGACAGTACAATTTTTATCAAATGCAGAATGAGCCACATCCAAATCTATTTTTAATCGCTTCACTGCTGCACAACAATTCACGCAGTTTTTAGTAGATAACTCACATTCATTTCCATGAGATTGACCGCATTTAGCGCAAATTTTAGGGCTTGTGCAAGATTTAGCAAGATGATGGTATCCACAGCATTTATAGCAACGCAATACATCAAAGGCTTTATATACAATACACGTATCCCAACCAATAGTTACTCGTCCAACTTCAGTTAGATTCTTGAAAAAAGCTCCGTCAACCTCAATCTTAACTCCAAATGAATTCTTCGTCTTGAATTTGTTTACAATTTTAGGCTTATCGTAGTCAGCAAAAATCTCGTTATTTTGCGTCGTCAGTGATTCTATTAATTTCTCGTCACTCCAATCTTCTTTAAATCCAATAATTTTATTTGATTTAGAACTTTTGAAGTTAGGGTCGAAAAAATTTTGAAAACTGTGATTTTTGAAGGTTGTTGAATGAATGAATGAATGTTTAGTGAAATTTTTTGACTAACAACTATGCGAAACATCCGAAAACAAAAATCGCGCTTCGATGTTTTGAATGAGAGATATGGTCATCAGAAAATTCGTGGTAATCGGTTGAGTGATTCGGGCTGTAGGGGTCTCAATGTGGGCCCAACTCACGCTACGTGACCTTAGACGATATTTGGTGTTCTTAGTAAATACTTCTTTAATGATAAGGTTTAAATACAAAGTTCTTCGAAAAGGTGTCTATTGCGTTTACTACGACGTTTGTAACCAGTCGAATTTCGACCAGTTGGTTACTTTTCCGTTTCGGGATCTAAATAACAGAAAAATCGAGGGGTAAACTACTCTTAAATAATCCTCAGATAGTCCAAATAATCCTCAGAGAATCAAAATAATCAAAATTATCATAAAATTATACAAATAACAGACTCACTATTAATAGTAAATAACTAATTGGATCCTAGGAGCTACGCAGTGCGAGAGTTCGCCACTCACTAATCATTCGCTTGTTAATCAGCCTGTGGTGCTGTTGGCAGCCCCTTCTTTCCATCCAAAAAAATTTTCCGTGCCCGTAGCCCCCGTCCAAATCGCCAAAAACCCCGTCTAGGTCTTCTTTGAAACCAACCAGTCTGAATTAAAGTCAATTTATGTTACAGTGACAAGCAATTGTTTTTGACCTCCTGATTATAAATTTCAATATCTCTCGTATAATATGCTACATATTCCACATTTGGTAGACTTGAACAGATTGCGAACATACGGCCAGCCAATATTAAAGAGATATTGCAACTGCGATGTTACGAGGACCCGTACGACTGAAAAGTAGATCTGCTGAAAAAAATTCTTAAGTTTTTGGAGTTTTTAAAGAACTGATTTTTTCCTGAAAATTCAAAATTTTTGAAAACAGAATTTTTCAATAATTAATTCCCTTTTAAGAAATTCAAAATTTGTAAAAAAATTCAATTTTTTGGAAAACTGAAATTGTTTAGAAAATTGAAAATTCTAACAACAATCAAAATCTTTAAACATGAACATTATTCAGAATGTAATTCATAATTTTCATTCTGGAGTATTGAATTCTGGACCCATACAGCGTATTTTATGTGGGTATTTTCAGTTTGTGTATGGCTTTAGATGTGATTCTAGTGATCACTTAGAAATACTTTGAATATAATTTCAACACGTTGTTTTTCACCGGAAAAAATCATTTGAATGTGATTTGAAGCCAAAAGTTACAACAATTGACAAATTATTTACGGTTTGTGATTTTTGCAAAAGGTGTTTTTTCCGCAAAATGTGAACAGAATAAAAATTTCGAAACATAAATTCAAATTCAAGTTCTTTTTCGCATTCCTTATGAAATTCTTGGGAGAAATAGCTTTCATACGGTATCATTGCAGTATAAAAGTTTCTGTACATGTAAATTCAAAGTTGACTCCGTCATAGCTGTGAACAAAAATTGAACTTTGACGACCTGTACTTCTCACATAATTGGTTTTTTTTGTAAACATTTTTCAGAAAATATAAACTTTATATTATTTCTGATATTTTCCCTGAAGAAATCTATAATACATCTGGTGAACCCTTCGGGCAATAATCGCTTCAAAAACCCTCTACACGAAGAAATTGCTTTGCTCGAAAAATCGACTACTGGCATGAAGCCCAGCCAGAAGCCGAAGCCGAAGCCCCCTGACTAATACGCTTAAAACAGGAATAATTGAAATTAGACGAAAATTGAAATTGACTGTAGCTCGTCGTTCCATCAAGCACCAACGTCACGTGCATCCAATGGTCCACCTGAAACAAAGAGCATTGGTGGACTAGTCGTCTACACTAGCTGTTTTTGCGCAAGTCGGCGTGACTTAGAGTTTCATTTGAGAGTCGTGAGACCCGAGTTGACCAATCAGCTTCTGATTAGAGTGAGAACCAAAGGTTCAGTTTATGAAAATCTGATCTTACCATTCAGTTCACAGAAATGAAAAATGGTTGAATGCCATGCACATGTTATTGATTAGACTATATTTTGTTCTATGTTCGTCAACAACGAGAAAGTCACCGGCATGAGTGGGTCTAGGATTACGAATGACCTTGCTTTTAATTTTAGGTGCGTTGATAATCCCATTCATCGGATCGGATGCAAAAAGTGCGGAGGCATTGATTCTGCGTCGGGCGAGTGTTTCAATGTTGATCGATTCGCATCTCTCAATATATGGCGGGAGCTTTTAGTTTTCGTCCCTTTTCACTGTCCGCCTCAGTACGTACATCAAAAATTTTTTCTGAATTGATTCAATTCTGTCAACAAATGTGTCTTGATAAGGATGCCAAACAACTGAAACATACTCTAGGTAAGAACGAACGTATGCAAAGTACATTCTTTTTGAAGTTTTAATATTCTTAAATTCCTTAATTCTCATAACGAAGTCCAGCATTGAGTAAGCTTTTGCAATGTGTTTGCCGAATGTCAGTTTTTGGTCCAAGAGGACTCCAAAATCTTTGGTTACCTTAACACGTTGGTTGACTCGTGTCATTGAAATTGTAACCAAACTCAATCTTGGATCTTGGAGATTGCTACCCTGAGAACACCAGAGGTCACGTTAAACGTTCGAGAAGAGCAATTTCGTAGTTTGACGAATTGTGAACGTCGATTCAGAAAAGATAAGAAGACTTATGGACAAAAATTTCATTTTTAGTTTTTCGTCTGGGTTTGTTTCATTTTTAATTCGCTTGTGAGCTTTACTTGTTCTATTTTTAAGATTACGGAAACGAAGATTGTACCAGGGCGGATCGTTAATAACCATTTTCCTTTAGAGCGGAATAAATTTCTCTAATTCGTCTAACAAAGTGTCGTAAAACATGTTGACTATGTCATCAACGTCAGAAACGTTCGACAACAGTTGATTCCAGTCAATAGATAGGAAGGGTAATAGGAAGTTCGACTAAAATTCCTCGATTTGTCCTCGATTTCATTTACTGTAGAACTAATCTTAAGAATTTTTACGGCAACTACTGTTTGCTAACCTAACAATGGTTGGCCAATTTCGTCAGCAATGTTTTGTCAGTCATCATTTCTTAGCCATTAACTTGAATGTTTGCTTCAAACGTTCCGAGAAATCGTAACTTGTGTCCTCCAGATCCAGTAACCACAACATCAACTTGATTAGATTGAATATTAACGCTGACGCCTTTCGCTTGCAATTCTCAAAGTGTCACGGTCTATAATATTGTACCTCGTTCCCGAATCTACAATTACTTAAATTTTAATTGACCTAACTTTACACTAAATTCGGTTTGCTGCCGTATCGTTGGAAAAAATGCGGAAGATGTTGGGAAGTGCTTCGACTCTAACATCGGCCTTTTTTGAACTTTTTTTCCAAGTTTTGGGCTCCTTTTTAGGGATTTGGAGAGGTTTTTACACCGTTTCTTCGGACGGGTTTTTCAATATTGCCTTCTCGGCAATTTCCAATACAATTATGGGTAGACGTCGTTTCATACACTTTAGAGTTAAGGCAATATTTACTTAGATAAGTTCGAGTCTTTTTGTAACATCTAGAGGTGTGCGCCAATATATAGTTGATCGGCGGCGGCGGCGGCGTGAAAAATTTTTAGCCGGCGGCGGCGCGCCGAAGTTTACCAAACAGCGGCGGTGGCGGCGCGCCTTCAGCGTGTTTCTTTAAAATTGGCACATGAATGCATTGGAAATCTCACTAGAAAGTTGATAACGTTCTATTTTGTAGGCAAGCAAAACAGATTATCCAAAAATTGATGTGTCACTGAGGTTTTGTATGCCAGAATCCTATTCTCAAAAGTTATATTTCAACGTTTTCGGAAATTTCAGAGTATCGGGCTGACATTTTCCAATCGTACGTACACGACAGGGGGGTCTCAAAATTAGTACGGAAGCGTACGATGGGGGGGAGGGGAAGGGGGTCAAAAACATCAAAAAAACTGCGTACGTAATTTGTGCATGACTCCTTACGGAAATATATTTTTGCATTAATAGAATTTTGTTCTTCGGCGCAGCTTTTTAACACTGCAAAAACCTGCGCAGAAGTACAAAATTCTATTTGATGCAAAAATATATTTCCGTAAGTGTACACACTCAACCCAATAAATTTTCGTTTGACACCAAACATCTATCTCAAAAAAAAAAAAATTTAAAAACAAATTATTTTTCCACCTAAGTCCATCCCATACCATCGTCGGCCATTTTGTTGGTCACCCTGACACACTACACACTCAACGCACTCAACCCAATAATTTTTCCTTTGACACCAAACATCTATCTCCAAAAAAAAAATTTAAATTTCCCCCTCAGTCCGTCCCATACCACCGTCGGCCATTTTCTTGATCACCCTAACACACTACACACCCAACCCATCCTTTTGACACCAAACATCTCACACCACACACTCAAAAATTTTGCTCATATTTGACCCATACTTTGAATACACTTACACACACATAAAAAACATTATTTTATATGGGCTTTATATGGCGCCTTCTAAAAGCCCTGGCGCCCAAAGGAGGCCGGTACCCCCTTTTTTAAAATCTCATATGGCGTAGAATGCCCACCCGAAAGTCCCTGCAAAATTTCAAGAAAAGTTATCGAGCCGTTTTCGAGCACGAGGCAAAAAAGTCGGTTTTCATACAAATGGCTCTGGAACTAACTAACTAACAAACCCACTAACTAACTAACACACTAACTAACTAACGCAATAACTACTATATTTCGGGTGATTTTCTCAGAAATAGATCAAAATTCAGCGTGATTTTTAGAAAAGTTGCAAAGTTCGTCGCTTCACAGCAGACATGTTCTTTGCCATTCTATCTTTTAAGAATCCACGAATATAAATACTGATTTCGTCTTATCAAGAACTCATCAGCACACCTATGCCGCAAGGCTATGTGTATAACTAACAACAGTAACAATAACTAACGTAGGATGTTTCCATTAATTTTGGCTTCTATGAAATAGCACATGACGATTTTCTAAAAGTCATATCTTCGGATCCACTGGACCGATTTCAATCAAAATTTTACGTAGAGTCCGAAAAACTAGATCTCAGGGGGGTACGACTCAAGGGAAAAAAGTCAAAACTTAGCTGTATATGGAGTATCCCACGGATGTAACGCGAGACTAACGATACACAATATGTTACTATAGCTCGTTAGAGACCGAAAGAAATTCGTTTTCTAAAGTTTCATACTATTTCGTTGTGTGACTTTTGGCTCGAGAGTAATCACCGTTAGTCTCGCGTTACACGTGTGGAATACTCCACACTGTGGAATATATGGTTCCGCCGTCTACGAAAAAAAATTTTCTTAATTTTTTGATCGTATGGGGACACTGCATTTTTATAGAACAATTTGTACATTTTTAATCGAATAAGTTTTGATAGAAATGTAGCTAACTTAAAGAAACTTTCAAAATTGTATTAGTTTAATCCAAATTTTTAAATGCTAAATCAAAAATATTCTGAATATTTAAAAGAAAAGTTTAAGTTTGAGCAAAAAAAAAATCGAAAAAATTTATATAATCTTCAACTTACACACGCGGCGGCGCGGCGCCACAGCAGATTTTTTGTAAGGGTTTACTGCAAGAGTGTATGCTCGTCGTAGATATTTTGTACGCAGGATTTCCTATTTTTCTCTTGTAGAGAAAATAACTGGCTATCAACGACATTCTTTTATAATTTTTAAATGCCTACACATTTTTTTAAAGCTCGGTCAAAGTTGACCCTCTTTCAGGAGGTTCGTCGTTTGGTAGAGTTTTTTGGAGCAAAGACTCGTCGAGCGACGAACCTCATTTTTCGGAATTTTTGACTTTAACAGAGTTTTTAAAAAAATGTGCGGGCATTTCAAATTTCTAAAATAATGTCGTTGATAGCCAGTTATTTTCTCTACGAGGGAAAAATAGGAACTGTTGCATAGGAAATACCTACGACGAGCATACACTCTTGCAGTAAACCCTTGCAAAAAATCTACTTTGCGGCGGCGTGAACAGATTTTCGTCGGTGGCGGCGAGATATCGGCGTAATCCTCTTTTCAACGGCGGCGCACACATCTATTCTGATGCGTACGGGTCCCCTGCATATGTTTTTGAATGTGTAATTTTCGTTTTGTTATTGAAGTGACATTTCAATGCTAAAAAATTGTCGGGTAGACCAATTATTGCACTCTTGACTTTTATTTTTTTCATTACAGAAGCTTATAAATTTTCTACGAGCGAACAGTCATGCCCATTGTTACGCTTCAAGTATGTCACCACCAGTTACACAGCAAATTTTGACAACGATGAAAATAATTATGGGACTAGATGGAACTAATGATGGCCAACGCCGAACAAACCAATTAGCACGAAACACAAGATATTTCCGAAGAAGATTAGCACAAATCGGAGTAATTACATATGGCCATGAGGATTCACCCGTTGTACCTATGCTGGTGTATTTATTCTCAAAGATAGCGTAAGTTCATGTATCTTGTCACGAATCTCAGACACTCGAATCTATATGAGGCACATTTTGGAACTTTATTCCGTATGTCTACGGTCGGTTAAAGTATCCTCATGGTATCATATCTTTTTGCAGTTTACGGTATTTTTATTGTTTTAACATATGCTTCAAATATTACTGTGTTTTTGTAGAGCGGTCGTCCGAACGTTAACCAAAAGAAATATTGCTGTGGTCGGCGTAGGATTCCCAGCAACACCTATCATGGCAGGAAGAATCAGATTCTGCTTATCGGCCTCACATACCAAAGAACAACTGGACTATGCCATTAAAGTAATTGACGAAGAAAGTGCCGCACTAGGTTTAAAGTATTCACGAAAACCACGCAGTCAAGATCCAATTGAGTATTAAAAACACGCTAATGTTGATACGGGTAAAAATTTTTTTAGAATGTTAAGACTTTGCCCTTAATACCTAGTTAAAACCATCTAAATTTTTGGTTCAGTAAAGTATGAATCAAACAGAAAATTATTAATGGATTTGCCCAGTCACTAAAAAATGCTTTGCAACAATCAAAATAAAAGAAATTGAATACAACATCTTTAGGCTAGTTTATTTCAATTTTTGTTTAGGAATATTAATTAAGAAAATGTACAAAACGCTTTCGAAAATACATTTTATTCAATTCAATATGCATTAACTTGATACTCTCACAACGACAAAAAGTTTCAGCCACAATTGTTACACCCAAAAAAACGGTATGATTGCAGTTATCCCAAATGGCAACAGTATATTATGCCGGTAGTTGTCATATGAATTTTTGCTACAGCTAACAAGAAATGCTAATAAGGAGAATATCTACATCGTACTCAGTACATAATGCTTACTATTAGTACAAATTTCCTTCTCAATAGTGAAAATCATAATATGATAATTACGATCATAATAATGACTGTTACCACTTGGGATAACTGCAGAGCCTCTTATAACATACAAGCGCAGAGGAAAATTCCCCCTCCCCCATTTTTCAGAAGTTCTTCCCCCAAAAATCGCCTTCTCACTTTTCAAGAACCCCCCTACACTTTTCACGGATACCACGCCCCTCCACCCACTTTTCACACAGTTATTTTTAGACCCGTACGAAGAACGAAGTTCTTCGAAAAGGGGTCTTATGCCTTTACCACGACGTTTGTAACCAGTCGAATTTCGACCTGTACACTGTAAAAGTAAAAGTTCCCTAGCTTCCTTAGCCAACTAGCTTTTCGTGACGTTTCCTAACTTTGTTAGACATTTCGTAGAAGGAAAAGTTTCCCAACTTTGTTAGCCACCTAGTTTTTGTGATATTTTGTAAAAGTAAAAGTTCCCTAGCTTCGTTAGCCAACTAGCTTTTCGTGACGTTTCATTAAAGCGCAAATGCCCTAGTTTCGTAGGCCACCTAGTTTTCGTGACATTTCGTAAAAGAAAAAGTTTCCCAATTTTGTTAGACATTTGGTAAAAGGAAAAGTTTCCCAACTTTGTTAGCCACCTAGTTTTTGTGATATTTTATAAAAGTAAAAGTTCCATAGCTTCGTCGTTAGCCAACTAGCTTTTCGTGACGTTTCATTAAAGCGCAAATGCCCTAGTTTCGTAGGCCACCTAGTTGATGAAAAATTACATTGAAAACTTTCTTCTTTGTGTAAGAGTTTTGTTTGAATGTTACGTCTTCCCATGTGCAAATAGTCTCTTCTATATATCTTCGGCTATTTCCACACAGCCACACAGCCACATAGCCAACAATATATAGAAGAGACTATTTGCACAATGTGCAAATAGCCAACAATATATAGAAGAGACTATTTGCACAATGTGCAAATAGTCTCTTTCTAAAAAAAATGTCCGTCCGTCCGTCTGCCAACACGATAACTCGAGTAAAACTCAATCGATTTTCAAAAACTTTTTTTCTCTGAAAGGTAATCGAAAAATCTTTTATGTGATTGAATTTGGGCACTGTCGGACCAAGGGCCACCAAGCTAGGGCCGTTTCAGTGATTTTTGATCTTTGTACATAACTCGAGTAAATCTTTTCTGATTTTCAAATTTTTTTTGTTTGAAAGACCTGGGCATAGCCGACAATTTATGGAAGAAACTTTTTTGAACTTGAGTCCTTGGACTTAGCTGGGGCACTAAAATCGAGTCTCTGCTAGGGCTCTATGTGTTTTTTGTCGATAACTCGGGAAAATCTTTTCCGATTTTCAAAAAAAAAATTTTGTTTGAAAGACCTGGGCATAACCGACAATTTATGTAAGAAAATTTTTTTGAATTTGAATCCTTGAACTCAGCTGGGGCACTAAAAACGAGTCTGTGCTAGGGCTCTATGTGTTTATTGTACATAATTCGAGTAAATTTTTTCCGATTTTCCAAATTTCTTTTGTTTAAAAGATCTAGGCATGACCGACAGTTTATAAAAGAAACTTTTGCCTGTGCTTAGGGCTCAAGTGGGCCATGTCGGTCCTAAGGTCGGCCCTAACCAAACAACAAATTGTTTTGCTATGTTGCAGAGGAAAATGAGGGAACCATTTTCGGCTATGGAATTGTGTGTCTGAGGCCTCTACTCAGGGCCCTAGGTCGGTATTAAGGTTGACCCTAGCCCAAAAAATGGTTTTTTCTATGTTGTAGAGGAAATTGAGTAG
Organism: Pseudolycoriella hygida; assembly: GCA_029228625.1. Lineage (NCBI taxonomy): Eukaryota > Metazoa > Arthropoda > Insecta > Diptera > Sciaridae > Pseudolycoriella > Pseudolycoriella hygida. Next base: position 90,471,303 of record CM055403.1, read on the forward strand.
AACATTTTTCTATATTTGGGGGTCAATTTTGTGCTTTCGGAAAGGTGTTTTTACACCGTTTCTTCGGACGGGTTTTTCAATATTGCCCTATCGGCAATTTCCAATACAACTTAATGTGGACGCAATTTCATACACTAAAGAGTTAAGGCAATATTTACTTAAATACGTTCGAGTCTCTTCGTAACATCAACTCTGTTTGCCGTATCTATTCTGATACGTACGGGTCCCTTCATACGTTTTTGCCTGCCCATCCGATAATTCATCGTTACTATCGAATCCCAGTAAGAAAATTTGATTCACGAAGAAAACACTGTTAAATTAAAGTAATCAATTTAAATTTGTACTTTCAAATAATTGAGAAAAAATACAAAAGAACCGTGTATGTATTGCGCTACTTTGAAAGGCATTTTTCTGTATATGCGAGAGCATGTTGGTTGGTGCACATGCAACAAAAGTATGCTTTCACTATCTAGTAATGGGAATACACACACGAATACTCTCTCGCTTAAACAGAAAGTACCTTAAATGCATACATTGTCTTTAATGGAGGAAACATACCATTAATTACAATTGTCCAACTCAACAATTCTGTGACAGAGATATCAACGAGCTCTTGTTAAAAATCAATAATCATAAAGATAGATGTGTGCTATTGCTTTTCTGATGCGTGAAATAAGAATTTAACAGATGAATCAGCAAGGATTTCCAAGAAATTAGAAATATATCAAATTCTCTACAATCTCTTTTGACGATTGCTGATTTCGTAAAAATGACGAAACAGAGCGAAATTTCCACAATAAATCCACCCATCCACTCTCCTCGTTGTAATATTTACCATTGAAATTGCTCAAGACAATGTTGGAAATCCCGTCTCTCTCTATCTCTCTGAAGTATTGTCAAATAATTTATATAAGTATGATTGTGAAAAAAATCTGGCAAGATATAAGTTTCGAAGTAATAGGTTGTGTCGTGCATCACTTTTTCATCAGGAAATAAATCTATCTTCTAGTATGGAAACACTGATGGCTACACCGACGACGCTACATGTCAAAATTAGATTCAAAACATTCAAAATAATCAATAGGTTATGACTGTTTCCTTGCTTGACCTTGACCTTGCAACATTCGAGCGGGCCCCTGTGGGCATTCCCAGAGAGCATTGCGCGCCTAAACCCTGAGTGTGGTGTAACCACTTCAGGGCTGAAACTTATACACTCACAAGTCATGTTACATTAGTCGCGCGGGTGTGTTACGATGGCGTGGGAAAGGCAGCATGAAGACCGTTCCCTCCGGGCTACCGGAGCAGTATCAAGGTCTCCAATGTTTAACCATATGCGAGATCCTAACCCTTCATCCATAGTCGAGGGGACGTAGTTCTTCACGCTGCTTATTTAAAACCAACATGTAATATGATAATATGACAGCGCTGGGTCGCTACTCGAGATGCAGTAAACGTACATGCTAACAACAATCACCGTCGCTCGACAAAGTGATCGGACTAGCTACTAAATTTAGTTCGAAAAGTTGCAATATAGTAAATTACCTTATACCAGACAACCTATGAAGTTTTGTGTATATATTTTGTGTCAATTATCTGTGATATCTCATTTATCACTCTCATATAAGGTAACTATTAGCGTTCCCAAACTGTCGTCATGCCGTGTTCAACAAATTTTCAACGTAGGGGTTACAGCTTCCGTATGGGTTTGAAGTTCACTCCTTATATATGCAATAGAAGGCTAGCTGTAGGAATTGTTGAAAAATTGACGTTACGTTGTTACATATAATCAATCGATCTGACGCTCGATCAAGAATTTATTCCGCGTCCATAATAAATCAGTCCAAACCAAACACTGAAACCATGGAGGAGGTCCAGTTGGGTTGAAACAATTTTCGTTGCGTGCAGATCATCCCCCTGATGGCAATTGTTTGTTCGGTGCAGTAGCATATCAACTGTTTCGTATGTACGTGACCTCAACTGAGCATGCTGCCTACACCACAGCGTTGCGTATGGTGGTCGTTGATCATATTCGTGAAAATCGCAACAATATTCGACTAAAAGGACTAATATGTGATCATTTGAAGGACGAATATCCCCATTATTACACCGGCAATTATGAGTCTGATGTAGTAACGTTCATTCAGAGGTCGTCCCGAAGAAGGCGTCGTTAACCTACATTATTTAAGCGAGCTACATCAATTACATGAGAATTGGTTGGAATTCCTACGTGTTAACAACATTTACGGGGAGACGGATCTAACGCAAGTAACCATCCAACGTTTTCATATCCTAATAGATTTTCACCATCGACGCAGAGTTGCCCCTGCAACAAATGAACAAGGAGTACTGCCTGTCCGACCTTCGACAATTATTATTATAGCAGTTTAGAATTGCTAAACCTAACTCCAGACTCCGTTTATCCGTATGTTGTTTAAAATTATTGACCCCTTACACCGGCTCCCCAGGTCGTCCGGTTTTTCCCAACAATGTTTAACATTTTGAACCAATCACTTTTCTCGCCCGAGGAGATGTCGTCCAGTAGACTTGTACTAACGAAGCAATGTAAAGTAGTATTGCAAATACCGACCTCGGGAGAATCCCATAAGTTCACCATCATAACAATTGCGCCGTGCTCTCATATATATCACCACCAGACCAAACACAGCTTCCTGAGCGCCAGGACGATAGATTGATCCGTTCTAGAAATAATACGCCCCAGGCTATCTCTCCCAATTAACACTGGCTGAGCGACCACAACTTTGCCGAGAAAGGTCCGAAGATGAGGCTTTCGAGTCTCATGTCCGTAATACCACATTCCGGACCAGAATATCCACTGGGACTCGCGTGGTCAATGGTACGCTATTGAAAATAGTGTCTTCACATCACCATAACGATAGGTTCATGTGTACTTACTTGGTTGGACATCGATATATGTTTTGCTACCTGTGTACAGTCGTAGCGTTTTTAAATGGTAGATGCTATTCTCACATTGTGCGAATAGTCTCTACATATATACTGCGGCTATTCGCACATTGTGCGAATAGCATCTTTATTATACATACTACGGCTATTCGCACATGGTGGGAATAGCCACAGTATTATAAAGATGCTATTCGCACAATGTACATATATAGTATATATGTAGACACTATTGGCACCGTATGAAATAAAGGAACAAGAAGTACGTAGAATGATGGAGAAATAATTAATTAATATTATGATAACACGACTTGTTTTTTCTCATGAACACACAAATGTTTCCTTAACTCACTGCAACAATGTCTCAATCACTCTCATGCGAAGCCATATGATCAATTGTCAGTGTTTCGGACAGATTTATACGTAGTTCTGAGCGTATTAATCAAGTTTCCACGCCGAATCAAAACGATGTTCCGATTTCAAAAGCAACGTGTCGCCACTAGAAAAATATTGTTAAATCGCGACGATGTCATACGTTTTGACGACATTCCAGACTTCATCGTTGATGCTTTTTTTGGTATTGCACATACAAAAATAGATTGACAGCAACAACTTTTGGTTACCTCAATGGAATCAATATGGATCAGCTAATGCAACTATGCAAGTGGAACGACATCAAGAATACCGAAAAGGAAAAGATGAAGAAGCTCTACATTTTTATGAAATGTAATGATGAAGTTGGTTATGTATTAAAATGTAGATATAAGAAAATATGGCAAACGCATAGAACAAATTAATAAAGTTTAATCATTTTAATGTGTGCGCTTTTTTACTTGTACAAGATTATGAAACAATGAAACATACATACAAACTTTATGTAAATTCACATAATTTCAACTATGTATCCCCTCGCATCGCACTTGAAGAAAAAAGAACGATGTCGTTATTTTATTTTATTCACCTCCTCACACTGCCTTCTATTACAGTGCTGACCGATGAGCGCACCAATTTAAGGGAGACTGGGGCTAAACTGGATATTTGACATAACTTCAAAACACTTGAGTATATCACATCATTATTGACTTTGTTGTCACTCTCCAATAAGTTCATTGTTCATTTTTGACTTTCAGTAAAAGAATTCAGTTCCTAGGTTTGTTAGCCACCTAGGTTTTGTGCTTTCCGTAAAAGGATTTAGTTCCTAGGTTTGTTAGCCACCTAGGTTTTGTGACTTTCCGTAAAAGGATTCAGTTCCTATGTTTGTTAGCCACAGAAGTTTTGTGATTTTCCGTAAAAGGATTTAGTTCCTAAGCTTGTAAGCCACATAGGTTTTGTGACTTTCCGTAAAAGGACTCAGTTCCTAGGTTTGTTAGCCCTCTATTTAGGAAGATCTTTCCTAGGATTGGTAGCCACCTAGCCACATTTCGTAAAAGGGAAAATTCCCTATTTTTGTTAGGTTTTCGTGACATTTTGCAAAAGGAAAAATTCCCTAGTATTGTTATCCACCCAGGTTTTCGTGACATTTCGTAAAAGGAAATGTTTCTTAGTTTCGTAAGCAACCTAGTTTTTTGTGACATTTCGTAAAAGGAAAATCTTCCTAGTTTTGTTAGCCACCTAGTTTTTTGTGGCATTTCGTAAAAGGAAAAGTTTCTTAGTTTCGTCAGCCACCTGGTTTTTGGGGCGTTATCGTTAAAGCGCAAATTCCCTAGTTTCGTTAGCCACTTAGTTTTTGTGGCATTTAGTAAAAGGAAAATCTTCCTAGTTTTGTTAGCCACCTAGTTTTTTGTAGCATATCGTAAAAGGAAAATCTTCCTAGTTTTGTAAGCCACCCAATTTTTTGTGACATTTCGGAAAAGGAAAAGATTTCTAGTTTTGTTAGACACCTAGTTTTTGTGGCATTCGTAAAAGGAAAAGTTTCCTAGCTTCGTCAGCCAACTAGTCTTTTGTGACATTTCGTAAAAGGAAAAGTTTCACCTGGTTTTTGGGGCGTTTTGGTTAAAGCACAAATCCCCTAGTTTTACTAGCCACCTAGTAAAACTCGAGAAAAGTTAATAATTTTGTTTGAAAATCTAAGTACTGGACGACTTCTAACTTCACGAAAATTTATTGGCAATAAATTTTGTAGTTTTCGCTAAAACAATGTTTTCTTTGAAAATCAGTGGAATGTGCGAATAGTCACTTTATTATACTGCGGCTATTCGCGCATTGTGCGAATCGTCACTTTATTATACTACACTTTATTATGGACACACAATCGATCTAAATGAAAAGGTATACAAAACTTGCGATTTGTGGGTTCTGTGAGTTCTTTGAGATCTAAAACCCACACCCAGTTTTAGTGTTGTCGCTTTCGGCTTTTGCTAAATGTATATCGATAATGCAGTTTCATTTAGTTCGTTCATTGGCGCATTTTTTTGTAAAATTCAAACGTTCTCTGACTTAAAATTTTTGCACATTTGCTTGATGACTCTGTTGTTAGCAAATTTCGGAATAGATCCATATTTGTTTCTTCGCATTATTTTTTATTTAATGTTGGATTTTGAAATTGCTTCAACAATTTGAATTTTCTTGCAAATGTAGTTTTTTGTTTAATTTTGTAATTTTTCTAAAAGCTTAATTTTGCAGAAAGTTCGATTGCTTCGGGGATTCGCATATCTTATAAAACTCTAATTTTCTTAGAGAGTCTAATTCTTTTGAAAATTTTAATTTTTTTGATAATTTGAAATTTTTCTAGAAATTTATATTTGGAGAAAGAATTGGGATTTTTCAAAAATTTAACTTTAAATTTCTTGAAAATTCAATTTTTTCGAAAACTCAATTGATTTTTGAAATAACCGTACGGGTCAACCGTATCTTGATTTTCATCATCTTTATCTACATTATCATCCATTGTTTTGATTGATGGCTTTGACAGTAGCAGTACTTCAGTTTATTTTTTAAAATTTTAGATTTTCTAGTGAAGTATCTCACAAATTATTGTTTTACTTCAGTTAAAATAATTTCAATTGTTATTACGTTTTGATCATTTGTTGTGCTGTGTTTAACTGTTCAGTTTTGAATCTTTTTTTAATAAATAGATTGGTGTATCCATCAAAAAATCGCTAATTTCTACCGTGTGATAAGTGATAACCTTCCAGCTTTTGCAAGCATTATTTCGCTTTCTTCTAGTGGATTTTCGAGAATTTTGTTTTTATTAGAAACGTTTATCTATTTAGAAAAAGTTGTAAAATTTGGTGAAGTTTCGAATTAACTTTTCTAATCAAAAAATTTAATTTAATTTGTGATCATCAC
>CM055403.1:90478009-90488018 GCA_029228625.1 Pseudolycoriella hygida
CGTCTTTCCATTCGTTAATCCACCTTTGGAACGTTCCGATAGAAATCCCAATGCCTGGTTCCGGACCCTCTAGGCCATTGACTGACGCCTGACGAGCCAGTCTATCTGCAATTTCGTTGCCTATGAAGCCGCTATGGCTATGAGAGTTAGAAAGTTGGTTCCAAAGCCGAAGTTATAGAGAATTAAATTTAAGCGAACACGTGTTTCAGGGTTTTGGGGAAATATGGCCCAATCCTGGTATATGGCCACTTCCATAATTGGGCAGGATGACCCAGATCTCCAGAACTATGAGAGTTAGAAAGTTGGTTCCAAAGACGAAGTTGTAGAGAATTAAATTTAAGCGAACACGTGTTTCAGGGTTTTGGGGAAATATGGCCCAATCCTGGTATATGGCCACTCCCATAATTGGGCAAGATGACCCAGATCTCCACAACTATGAGAGTTAGAAAGTTGGTTCCAAAGGTGAAGTTATAGAGAATTAAATTTAAGCGAACACGTGTTTCAGTGTTTTGGGGAAATATGGCCCAATCCTGGTATATGGTCACTTCCATAATTAGGCAGGATGAACCAAATCTCTAGAACTATGAGAGTTAGAAAGTTGGTTCCAAAGGCGAAGTTATAGAGAATTGAATTTAAGCGAACACGTGTTTCAGGGTTTTGGGGACATATGGCCCAATCCTGGTATATGGTCACTTCCATAATTAGGCAGGATGAACCAAATCTCTAGAACTATGAGAGTTAGAAAGTTGGTTCCAAATGCGAAGTTGTAGAGAATTAAATTTAAGCGAACACGTGTTTCAGGGTTTTGGGGAAATATGGCCTAATCCCGGGATAACGCCACTTCCAGATTCCAGAGGGATGATTCATACCTCTAGAACTATGGCAGCTAGAAAGTTGTTTACAAACTTACAAAAGTACTGATATCCGCAAAAAAACCTCTTACAGAGGAGATGTGACGCAAGTCTTTATGCCTGCTTACTAAAGCTGTGAAATCAGAAAAAGTGTGACGCATTAATCACCTAAGGTAAAACTATTTTCTTCCAGCTACAAAAGTTCTGAAATCAGAGGGGGGCGACGCATAAAGCTTCGATTCGCAACAAAAATTTTTAAACAAAATTATGTTGAGTTCAAAAAATTGCGTCACAAATGCCAGACCCACCAGCGGAATAATTTTTCAACACTCAGTTTTTAGACGCAAAAATTAAGATGTAATAAGAAATAAAAGTCAAATTTTCGCAGCGTAAAAACTGAAAGTACAGAAAAATTGTTTCGTCGTTGGGTCTGGCATTTGTGACGCAATTTTTTGAACTCAACATAATTTTGTGAGTTCTTTGAGATCTAAAACCCACACCCAGTTTTAGTGTTGTCGCTTTTGGCTTTTGCTAAATGTATATCGATAATGCAGTTTCATTTAGTTCGTTCATTGGCGCATTTTTTTTTTGTAAAATTCAAACGTTCTCTGACTTAAAATTTTTGCACATTTGTTTGATGACTCTGTTGTTAGCAAATTTCGGAATAGATCGATATTTGTTTCTTCGCATTATTTTTTATTTAATGTTGGATTTAGAAATTACTTCAACAATTTGAATTTTCTTGCAAATGTAGTTTTTTGTTTAATTTTGTAAATTTCCTAAAAGCTTAATTTTGCAGAAAGTTCGATTATTTCGGGGATTTGCATATCTTATAAAACTCCAATTTTCTTAGAGAGTCTAATTCTTTTGAAATTTTTAATTTTTTTGATAATTTGAAATTTTTCTAGAAATTTATATTTTCCTGTAATTTTGGGATTTCCTTGAAATATTTATTTTCACAAAAATTTATATTTGGAGAAAGAATTGGGATTTTTCAAAAATTTGAGTTTTCTTGATAATTTTGAATTTTCACAAAAACTTTAAATTTCTTGAAAATTCAATTTATTTTTGAAATAACCGTACGGGTCAACCGTATCTTGATTTTCATCATCTTTATCTACATTATCATCCGTTGTTTTGATTGACGGCTTTGACAGTAGCAGTACTTCAGTTTATTTTTTAAAATTTTAGATTTTCTAGTGAAGTATCTCACAAATTATTGTTTTACTTCAGTTAAAACAATTTCAATTGTTATTACGTTTTGATCATTTGTTGTGCTGTGTTTAATTGTGGAGTTTTGCCTTTTTAAAAATATCTATTTGGAGTCCATTTCCATACAACATAGCAAAATTGTTTAATTCATATCTTCGGAACGACTGAACCGATTTTAATGAGTGAAAAGGCACTTCGGCCTAAAATTTTCCGTAGAATCCGGGAAAAATATTTTCCGGGGGGTACGTCGCTGGGGGGGGGGTCAAAAAGTTCCTGTGTATATGTTCCTTAGTCTACGAAAAAATTTCTTGTGAATTTTTTGGCGTGTAAGACTTGCGTCACGGCCCCTTACTTCCGTGGGGCCATGATATTTTATATTAGCTCACATTGGGATCTTTAGATTACATAATATAATTTATACATATTGGAACGCTCAGACTGCAATCATTTAGTCATCTTCTGTTTTTCTTGTTGGAATGCGAATCTCTAAAAATATCTGTATGGACTAGCAGAAGTTAGAGCTGTGTGAATAAACACATCCAGCATAATTTATCAAAGTTGTGCGAAAAGATAGAATTTTTCTGAATGCAAGAGCTTTGTTTTTTTTTTGCAAATCATATTCACGAAAGAGTGTAGCTCTTACAACGTAAAACCATTTTACACTCAAACCATTTCTAACACACACATAGAAAAATAATTATGAAATCAGAAATATTTTGGTGTGACTTTAGTCAACCTTAAACTGTCGTTGTAAGCTACAAATTAGTTCAGTGACATAATAATTTGAGTCAAATGACTATTCAACTTGAAATGAAAAAGTAATTGTTTGAAAGACCGATATATCTTAAATAGGCATAAGGTGATACCTGCTTGTAATTTAAAGTCTATTAGTGAGATTACGATCAACCTTCGGAAGTATGATATGAAGATGATATTATAATATTATAAATATTGACAAAATAATAAGCTAAAAACAAAATAATGACTAACAGAAACACTTAAGTTAAACATTGCACATAACATAGAGTTTACCGACGTTAGTCTAAAACAATTTGGTGCAATATGTAGTATGTGCGATAACATGTGTTTTACATTTTGGTAAATTATCTGATAAAAAATTATCGTTCATGTTTATGATAAGCGCCGCGGACCAAATGCTGTCTGTCTGTAAACCCTATTTAGGCCTTTTCTAAATGCTCTTTCCCGTTCGTTACCCTGCTGCTTCAGGGGTACAGGGTGAGTGGTCGCGCTAATTGGGCGTAATCCGAATTATTTGCACAACGAGAGGTGTGGTATGCTGGGTTCACACGCTAGCAGCAACTGCATCTCCTTTTGCGGAACTGGCTTACTGTCAAATGTTTTTTTTTTTGGAAAAAAAATCGAGGATTTAAAACGCGCGTACAGAAATTATTTCTTCATTCAGTTAATCCTAAGTTATGAAGGCTCTACGCGCTCTTAAAGAGATATTCATCTGTCGACGATACCCAACATGCGCGTGTTGGATTCGTCGCGATGAAGACTGTTCAGTTTGTCTGTAATTTTATATCGAAAACATTTTCACCAGACTGCTTTCGCAATCAAAGTTATATAAAAAAAATGAACTTCTTATGAGAAATAGAAAAAATTTTTCGCATACAGTCAAAAAACTTTTGATTTCTTTTTCATAGCTTAAATCTCCCGAAAGCTGGCTAAAGGAAGATTTTGGTTTACTGGGATAAGTAAGAGACGTTGTTTGAAATTTTTGAAAATTCTATCGCTTGAAAATTTCAGTCGAATATACAATGCCTACGTTGTCCTTACATGAATTCTAGCTACAGTATAAAGAATAAAATAAGTTATGAGGAAGTTAGATTTCTTCGCGTTCAGTTCATAACTTTCAATCAACGATTGCCACGAAATTTCCATTTAAATTGAGTGTAATTATTTCCTATGGCTTATGTATACAATTATAGGGTTTATACCTAAACTAATGGCCATACGAACCATAAACAGCAATTTCATACAACAGTTTTATTGTGTTTCAGCCACATGAAAGTTGTTTTCAACTGTTGAGAAGAATTGTGAAACGTAAGATACAAGATATCATTACGTGTCCTATATGCTAAACAGTTTCGATGAAACGCAGAAAATATCAGAACTCTCCGTTGTACCAGTCAAAGATTCAAGCTTAATTCAAATCGAAACGAATAATGCATATCGTCTGCTTAGATAATAATAATATAATAATAATCTGCCTTACAACCCATGAAGGATTAGAGGCTAGATCACTATTTACTAGTTTCGCTGTTTGTGGTTCTAATTTTTGAGATCCTTTCTTTACCGGAAATTTTTACTGTGCGACAAACCCAGTGCCATCTATGAGATGTAACTAGGAGCGAAACTAGTAGGAGTAGAATACCGGTTCTCCCAACAATGCCTTTTTCCGGTAAGCCGTACGATGGCACTACATTCAACTTCACTTGACTTGAACGATTCAATCAGTTTTTGTTTTTGTTTACAAATCTAACAATCTGTACAAATCTGTCTGCGGGTGAGTTTCGAACAAACGCATGGCTCGTAGTAGCAAGCAGACGTGTTAACCACTACGCTATCGAGTTGTCTGCTTAGATAGTTCGGCTAAAATTTCACTTAACATGAAGTAAAAGCATGTAGAGAAGCAAAAAGAGAAACAATTCTTTTTTATGAATCATACTTTACTACCTACCCCATGCGAAAGTTGATCATTTTATGTGAATATGCCCCTTGCGAAAATGATAGCACATTTTAGGTAGTTTTCGTGTTATGTAAAATTCAACTTTCTCATAGGCAGGCAACAAAGCATTATACATTGGACCCTGCTACATAATTCATTGATTCGAAGAAAATCCTGTGAACTCGCAAACTCAATCATTTATTTTGAGAAACTCGCTTTAAAAATGTTATTTTCACTCGTGTTGTTCCATACCTCGCCTTCGGCTCAGATATGCAAACTCTACACTCCTCAAAACAATAGCTTCCAAAGCAACAAAAAAAAACACTCGTGAGTTCAGCTCTTATCACAAAATTGCGTCCTCATGCAATGAGTTACTTCGCAAAGTCCAATGCAATTTACTATAATGATTTCGTTAAAGTCCGATTACCTTTGAAAACACGAGGTCTCAAAATGTCAAGAATTGCATTGAAATAAAAAACATTTTCTATATCTCGTAATTCAGACCTATGGAGACACAACAGAAATGGACTTTGGCGGCAATTGGAGTTGCGTCATTCATCGTAGGTTTTTTTGCTGGATACGAAGCAAAAGCACTTAGATTACGATATTTGGAATGGAAGAGAGAAAGACTTACCAAAAAACTACGACTAACTGAAGCTCAAATCAGGAATGCCAGTACGGGGTCAAGCAGTGCGAAAAACGATTTAAAATCTAATGCTATATTACGAGAAGCATTGTAAACGAAAAATATAAGTTTTGATTGTCTTATATATTTTTTGTGTTTTTTGATGGGGCAAAAAGGAAAAGGTGACAGTTTTATATCACTGAATTTAGCCCAAGATTTTGAAAATGAGACAAAATCAAATTTTCGTGGAGTTTCTTGCCAAGTTGACATAAATACCCGAACGAAAAGTGATAACGTTAAAAATTTGAGCCACCTCACAAACGTGAGATCAAAATCGAAATACTTACTCAAAAGTCCATCCGTAGTCTTTTGTTATCCTATCCTTCAATGTAATGAATGCACCAGGCACACTTATAATGGGACGATTCCAGCAATCTCGAATTCTACGGTACACATACGCCATGTAAAATCGTTCAAAGACATTGTAAAGGGGAACGTAACCCTGTGAACGAACGATCATTAATAAATATTCGCACACAAAATACAATTTTCGTATAAAACGCTCACGTCACGATGGTTTTCCGTTTGCAAATTTGGCCTCACAAACAACTTATTCACATAGCCAATAAACATGAGCACATAGAATCCAAAATATGTAAGACATGCAGTTATTAAAGGCACCTCCTCAAACGACTCTTTCGTTTCATATATTTGGCTCTGCCTTTGGTCATGAAAACTATTATGATAACCATTCGTGCCATTGTGCTATAAAAAATATTGACAAGTAAGCAATTTGTTTCAATATGATGGTAAATCGTTTCATTCATTCGAAATTAATAATTAAAACTAAAAATGCAGACTAAACAAAATAAAAAATGATAATAAAAGTACTGTTCACAGAAATATTTCTACCAACACACTCACATTACATAGTTTGAAAATATTGAGTACTAGAGTGACTAACGAGGTCGATAAAAAAATACTGATTAAATACGGATATTTTGTAATTGTTCTGACTTACCTTGGCATGGCCATTTAATCCGTTTTTAGTATGTCCGTTTGTATGTACCTTCAGCATATCTGATTCTGTTGCAAGATGACGAATTGATCCGTTCTGATAGCGATAATTCACACCGGTTTGTGAGACATCATTTTCTGCCGTCATCGCCATTTTTTTTCTCGACATACAGAATGCACAACCTTGAATAAAAACAGAACAACCAACATTTAAACAACATATTTTTAACGCAGTGCTTAGTTCACTTTAGTTCACCAGGTTCACCACGAAAGGAGGAAAAGAAGTAACAGGCAGAGAAATGATAACTGCACAACACTGAACTGAACCACACTCATAATGGAATCAGCATGTGAGCCAAGCGGCTGAAAGTTTATTAATCAAACAACGTTAGCGTCGGGTGGGCGTGATACACTTTGTATACGTCTCTTCAGAAAATTGTGTATGGCCTTTATATTAAATTTTTTTGTTCTAGAAAAAAAATTCTTTGGTGAGCTTTTGAGATATTGAAAAAAATTTATAAAAACGATTTTTCCCCATACATTTTCAAAATTGTCAAAATAACCGGACGTCGTTTGTGCCCCATTAATTCATAAACGATGATGATTTGAAATCAAATTGAATAATTTTAGATAAATTTTAATAGCAAAATCTTATTCGGGCGTACATAATTTGTTTAACTGTTCCAATGAAAATTGGTTCTCACTCAGCCAACGCAATTTGGTTTGTGCTCTAATCAACATCTCATTATTCTCTGCTCACGCAGTAGTTGCGGTTTTAAAAAAATTAATCCAGTAACTCAAGTATTTCGATTTTCATAAACTTTTTTTTGTTTTAAAGATCTGGGCATGGAAGAAAAGTTTTTGGATTTGAGTCCTTGGACTTAACTAGGGCACTAAAAACGAGTCTCTGCAGTAAATCTCACTCGATTTTCAAATTTTTTTTGTAAAATCCAAAGGTCTAGGAATGTCTCTCATTTTATGGAATAAAATTTATTGATTAGACTCGGACTCTGAAACTGAGTTTCTACTGGTACCCAACGTGTTTGTTTACATAAATCGGAGAAATCCTAACCGATTTTGTTGATTCTTCTCCTATTTGAGAGGTAACCGAGTACCGAATTATTTTCAAAAACAAATTTGGACTCGGTGCGTGTGCTTAGGGCTCAAGTGGGGCCTACTACCGTGTCAACCATAAACGCCGTATATCATAGTTTCTTTGAACTGAGTAAAATAAATTGTAAAACACTGCAGATACTTTGAACGCACTCAGAAAAAATTCGCAACGATTGCAGCGGTCGTTGTTTTTCCTCATTAAACTTTGAAAAAGTCAAGTCTTTGCTTGATTATATTTTCTTAGTCTATATTCCTTTACTAAACACTTTTTATTTTGCCAAAACGTAGAAAACAAATTATTTTTTCGTTATTTAATTTCATGGCATACGCCAACATTTAAAATGAGTGAGTTCGATGTTTGAACTAAACTTGACTTACGGCCTTTTTAAGAAAATGAACAAAATACTCTCTTATAACGTATTTATCGCAATTTTTATTGAATAGATATTATTATTTATTTATTTATTTATTTATTTAGGGTTAATATACAGATTTCTCCAATAACATATTAACTCAAAATTGCTCAAATAAATTGCTCATCTCTGCTGTACAATAAAAGCAGAGTAAAGGGAAAACTATTGTGATTTATAAACAAAGTTTTAGTAGATCGCTTCACTCAAAAACATAAAAAACCAAAAAACATGTTTTTACGATTGAAACGGCAGTGGCGATCCGCATCCATGACGCTTGAGATCCGAGATAAATGATTAAACTTACAGGTGATACGAAACGCTTGTGGATATGTATCATGTACCTACATATTTACAACAAAGAACAAATTGCGCCAATTTTATATGTATTGTTGTTTCTAAAAACTTTTATTAAACAGCTTCTATACCTAAAAAATTGAGTAGAAAATGTTTAATGCCACGGTTCAAAACAAACTTGGTACTGTAAAGGTAATCTTTCTCATTAATACTCAAATGAAAATATTGTTGATTTGTTCTCTATATGTAAATTTGGTTATTAAAATTTCAAGTCAGGTTCATCGCCCGTTAAATTTAAATTTAAAAAAATTGCCCGCCCTGAAACGTGCCCGTAAGTTTTGTGCCCTGCCCTGCCCATTCCCTATCGGGCACGGTCAAAATTTCAAATTCCCTGCCACCCGCTCATCTCGTGGCCTGTTCTATGGATTCTAGAGCTTCAAACATTCATTGGTTTTTTGCTAAAGTCTTAGATGGACAGCCTAGATGAACAATGTTCACTTATGACGATGTGTCAAAAAGTTTCAACGATCTTCACATTTTCTACCACTTTTTCGGTCATATTCACAAGCTCGTACATACAGGTTAGGGAAGTGATTATATTTGGCAGTCACATTTCGGCGAATTTGGCAAATTTGCCTGTTTTCAACACTCAAATGTGACTACTTCCCCAACCTGTATCTGGCGTTCTCGAGCACATCTCGGCACATTTACTGTCAAAGTTTTCAAATTTGCATTGACTCATGGCAAATGTGCGACGGGAACGACAAATGTGCCACTTGAAAAAAATAAAATTTCACATTTGCGAGGCAAATATGACTCACATATGTGAAAACAAATGTGGAAATGTGAATACACATGTCCACATTTCTTGACTCAGAACGAGTTTTTCAATGAAAAAAGCAGACTGGCACAACAAATGTGGCAAATGTGCAAGAAATACAGCTCAGTACTTGAAAAAATAGAAAAAAAAGTACGTATATTCGGAAAAAACACAAACAAAATACGGATCACTTACTACGTCGACGAAATTTTTTTTGAGCCAAAACGGCCGTACGTAAAATTCACGAAACATAAATTTGGATATGTATGTGAGAGGTTGGAATCGACATAGTGCTAAAATTTTCAAAAATTTCGCAGATTGTTTGTGAAATAATGAGTTCAGACAAACATACCCACTGAAAAGAGAACGTTTCCACACATTTGTATTTTCGAAAAATAAAGACGATATTAATGAACTGACAAAGTTCAGTAGTATTTTTCATTGAAAAGTAGCATTTCCCGCAACTCCCTGGATAGTAATACTTTTTATGTAATAATGTGTAATAATTTTATGTAATATCACCTTACTTCTTCACTAATAGACAATTGATTATTCCGTGATACTCTGTGATATTTATTAGACCTATTTCTATAATATATTTTTTCTTATAATTTTTTTCATTTATTTATTTTTTTATTGGACCCGTACGAAGTACAAAGGTCCTATACGTTTACTACAAACAATTTTATTGTAACATGGGGTAGATCGAGGTGGGAGTTGGGGGGATGCATCTATTATCGTCTAAATATGACGAATCAGCAATAAAAAAAATGTCCGCCTGTCCGTCCGTCTGTCCGTCTCCACTTTTTTTTTCCAAACGGCTCAACCGATCAGACTAAACTTTTTTTCCCTAAAAGGTACATGCCTCCCATGATTCAAGTTCGAAGATGAGCAAAATCGATGAAGTGGTTCCGGAGATATGGTCGAAGAAGTGACCAAAAACATGGTTTTTCGAGGGTCGGTGAAACTTTT
>CM055403.1:90488518-90514338 GCA_029228625.1 Pseudolycoriella hygida
CTTGGATATAAGCTTTTCTAGATTTGAATGGTCTGAGACGTACTTCGGTAGGGCCTTTGACATTACCTTGGGTAATTTTTATGGATCTTTGAAATTCTTACAGTTATAAAAGAACAGAAAACGTTGGATTGTTTGCTTATTTGTATATTTAGGTACGTTCGAGTCACTTTGCCACATCTATTCTGTTTGTCACATCTATTCTGATACGTACGGGTCTTTGGTTATGTTTATAATTGATTTTAATATTTAAGAATTTTAATCTATATTTGCACATACCTTAAACTAAATTATCCAAAAACATTGTATTCAACTCAGAGATTAAAAGGAATGATAAATAAACACTTATTAAAAAAAATATCTCTGGAACCAGTTTTGCAATTTTGTTCAGAGGGCCGAAAGTATTTTCGGTTCTTAAAAGAGAGCCGAAAGTTAGTGATGAAAAAAACATGATGATTGCATCAGCAATTTCGTTGTGATGAAAATTCGAGTTTGGGAAGTGAAAAATTACGATTTCCGTGGTTCTCGTGACGAAAAATTACGTGAATCACAAAGGATGACGTATAAAAAGTCAACCTGTGCGATGCAGCCCTTGCCTTCGGCGCGGGCAGCGCTCTCGCACAGGGTTTAATTTTTATTCTTTCATCCCTTGTGATCCAAATAACTATTGCGTATCGAAGGTGAATTCGTCACCTCCCTCTGAGTTCATAACTTTTGTAACTGGAAGAAAATTGTTTTACCTCAGAGGCTTAATGCGTGACACTTTTGCGTCTCACCTCCTCTGTAAAAGGTTTTTTGTGCGGATATCAGAACTTTTGTAAGTTTATCTCTCGTCAAAAACTAATAGAAGTTGAAAAGTTCTATAGAAATCCACTAATCCCTAAAAACTAGTAAGCCCCATTGAATGATTGATTAACAGACGTGACTTGTGGCCTGCTGGAGTTGTCTTGAGAGAATTTGTTCTAAGACGAACCAATTCCGCTAAACATAGAACACTTCCTGTAAGCAAGAACCAATTTACCGTTGACGACCCTGTCACACAATCGAAATTGACATCGATACGTTCTGCCGGCATTGTGAATAATTTATTCTACTTCATCTACTCAAATTTCAAACGAAGAATTGATATCCACAGTCCACAGATGGTTCGGATTTTTTATCAACCTTGACGAATGCATTTTCAGTAGTGTTGCCGAACTCAGAAATGGAACAGACAGATACAATGAGTTAGTGGAAAACATGATAAATACGATAATTTCTATTTTTAACCTGACAAATTCTAACTTGAACAAAATTTACGATGTTTGTACTTTTATAGAATCTCATCTGGAATCTATCAATAAATCCAATAATGTGACATGTTATAACCAAGTTTCAAATTCTAATCCAGATTATACAAGTAAAAAAGGAACGAATAGTGCTTCTCAAGCTCCGGTTTTGCAAAGCTCATGCTGTGTTGAAGCCTGTTACCAGAACGTTCGTGGCCTTCGAACAAAGTCATCCAATTTCTTGATTTCCTCTACATCGTGTAATCATGATGTAATAGCCCTAACCGAAACATCACTCCACCATGCGATTTACACTGGTGAGTTGTTCGATCAGTTGCAATTTTTTGTATACAGGTGTGACAGATCAGTTGAAAATAGTGACAATAATATGGGTGGTGGAGTCTTGATAGCCGTTGGATCACATATATAGAGTGAACGAGTTGAAGTTCCCGGTATTGAAGGCGTTGAAATGATAGTGGTGAAACTCCAGTTTAAACATAGTAATGTATTTGTTTGTTGCGCGTACATACCATCCGGCTCTAACGTCGCCACTTATCGCTTATACAATGATGTACTTGGGAAAGTCCTAAATTTTATTGATTTAGACGTGTACGACAATTTATGGGTTCTTGGTGATTTCAATTTGCCAACAGTAGAGTGGATTTCGCAATCTGATGATAGTCCCCTGCTGACAATAACATCTTCGACAGTGGAAACACTCTACCCCCCAGTGATTTCGGTGATAGCTCAAAAACAGAACTATTACACCTTCTGTTGAGCGTTGATCTGCACCAAGTTAACGGTGTTAAGAATGCTGATGGTAGAATTCTTGATTTGGTTTTCACATCGTGCCCATATAGTATCGTAGTCACTGAATCTCAGATGCCTATGAGCAGGATTGATAGCTATCACCCCCCGTTAGATTTCTCCATTCCGGTTTCGTTTGATGACAAGGTTCAACCTTCGGGTAGGAACAATGAATTCAATTACAATAAACTACTCTGGTTTGGATGCCTATATCTGTTCAGTTGAATCGGAGTCAGTGTTGAGTAGTTGCGATAATGTTCATGCTGCAACTGCTGTTGATACTTTTTACGAGTTTCTGATGTCTGGTTTGAGATCATTTGTACCTTATAAGCGAAAAATTCCTATGAAGCATCCCCCTGGTATACTAAGAAAGTCAGGACATTGAAGAATAAGCGCTACAAAGCACATTCTATTTATAAGAAAACTGGTACCCGTAAAGAGTTTGAAGTGACTCAGGTAAGGGCGTACGACGATTATCTTAAGAGAACACAGAAAGAACTGGTTTCCAATCCGTCGAAGTTTTGGAACTACTTTAAATCGAAAAAAGGTGACGAGTTCTCCTCTTCCGACCCTGAGACCATTTGCCAGTATTTTGCCGATTTCTTTAAGAGTGTGTATATCAATGACAACGGTGAAGACTCATGCGTGCTATATAGAGCATCTTCAAATTTGAAAGATCTCTGCGGATAGAACCATCAACATTACAGTACAGACAACTAAGATGAGCAGACGTGTCAATCTCGTTGTCTTCATCACGCTCATCCATTATTTGATTATAAATAAGTATTTAATAAATTTCAAGTTCAATATTTCTTGGTGATGAGTTAGCTATAATCATTTTTGTTGGTTTAAAAAAACTGTGCTCAATCAACTATTTAATTATTTTGCTTGCTATAGCAATGCAACATGTATTTCATGGCAAATTTCGTTTTTTTTGTCAATTTTTTGTAAAAATTGAACTATTGTGTGCTGCATTGAATTCGTAACAAAAGGAACACGTTGGACCGAGCTGTTGGTGAATACAGTGTATACGTAACGTATCGATGACAAAGTAATCAACTTATTGCTTCATGGTTCTGGTTTCTCATATAAAATGAATAATGGACATAATACGAACAATTTTGGCAGATCATTGATAATGCATCTTAAACCAAAATATATCGCTTGTAGAATAAGTGCGTGCATAAGTTATAATTTCATTGAAGATAAATAATAAAAAAACCAATTGAATTTCATAGGAAAAGTGATCAAAAGAATCAATTTTATTGGGTCTATAGAACATTTCAGTTATTGTTGAAAATGATTTCATTGTTTATTTCACGATGTTTTTTAATAATGTTAAAATGGTAGAACTCCTTCAAAGTGTCATACACAGTGGAGTCCCTTATATTAACTTTTCTTCTGTTTTACAAATAATGCTTATTTATGTGTAGATATAAGGAAGATTTGTAAGATTTCATGATGTAGAAATAAAATATCTATCTATCTATCTAAAAAAAAAACTCTGTCCACCTCACTTCTGATTGTTGATACCTCCAAAGGAAATGGACCAGATGATATTTCTCTCATGCTTCTAAGGCATTGTCATAAAGGCCAAGCTTCTCCTTTACTGTTTATTTATAATCTATCGCTTTCATCCAAATGTTTCCCGAAACGATGGAAGACGTCTTACCTGAAACCTATCTATAAAGATGGTTCAAAGAAAATAGTTAAAAATTACAGAGCAGTCGCAATTTTGCCTACTTTCGGCAAGTTGTTCGAATCAATTGTCTGCAAGTTGATCACCGATGAGCTGACTTCTTCTATATCTTGTGCTCAACACGGTTTTCTGAAGGGTCGCTCAACGGCCACTAATCTGCTTGAGTTCGTTCACTACGCTGTGAATGTAATTGAATCCGGGTCTCAGCTTGACTGACGGACTTTCATAAGGCTTTCGATAGGGTTTCACACAGAGTGCTTCTTACGAAACTTGAATCTATTGGAATCACACCTGATCTCTTATGTGGGATCAGTAGTTATCTCACTCTTCGTTTTCAGTACGTAAAGCTGATGGGTTGCGTGTCTGAAAGGTCTGAAAGTTTTATCGTTCCGTCTGGAGTGCCTCAAGGAAGTCATCTTTATTGTTCATTTTGTTCATGGATGACATCAGAAGGTATTCAAATCTATTAAAATCCTTTACGCTGACGACATGAAACTTTTATGCAAAGTAAGGAGTATTTCTGATGATTTCTGATGCTCTAGATTTGCAATCAGACTTGTGCATGCTCAAAGATTGGTGTGATAGAAATCATTTAGAGCTAAATGTTGAGAAATGTAAAGTGATGTCCTTCTACCGTATCAGGTCGCCAATTCACTTCGAGTACTGGATAGGTCAGACGCCACTGACACGCGTCCGATTGGTTCAAGACCTTGGGATATGACATGTCGACATTATCACATCCAAGGCGTACTCGATATTGAGATTTGTCAAAAGAGTTTGTAAGCAATTTACTAGTATTCGTGCTTTGAAGAGTGTTTACTCTGCGCATGTTCGATCCCATCTTGAATACGCCTCTGTTGTGTGGTATCCCCATTTATTGAATCAGGCGTTTAGGATCGAATCCATTCAAAAGAAATTTTTGATCTATGCTCTCAGGCGTACTGTCCACAGAGATCAGAACTACAGACTTCCGCCTTATATGGAGCGCTGTAAATCCATTGGAATCGAGTCATTATGGCGGCGTAGGATTAATTTTAGCGTTATGTTTGTCTTCGATCTGTTATGTGGAAGGATTAATTCCCCAACAATTATGTCAAATGTGAGGTTGAAAGTTCCCACGCGTCCGATGCGACCGAATGAGTTTTTTATGATCGATTTTCACAGAACTGATTATGGTCAGCACGAACCAATAAGCATGATGTGATGCTTAGAATGTTCAATTATTTTTACACTCACTATAACTCCAGTGTGTCTAGATTCGTTTTTCGTGCTGTTGTCAAGTCCTCAAAGCTACCTGTGTGGTTTCTTCAGCAAGTTGGTCTGTATTCTCTAGCAAATTTAATAGATCAAGCAGAGTGATGTTTTAATTGACTTTGTTTCACCATAGATAGTCTGGATTGTGCTTCATTGTTATTATGTAATGTAATTATTGGATTTGTCTGGTAAATTTCTATATATTTTTATTTCATTTTATTTTTTTTTCTCTTCTTTCCATTTCTTGCCTATTATTAATTATTTGTTTGGATTTTATTTTATTTTTATATTTTCATGATATTAATTTGATGTAGTCAGGTAGTTTTTGATTAAACAGTTGACGTAATAATAAATAAATAAATGATCTCACTCATGTCGAGAATAACCGAAAAATATCAAACAACCTGATGGAAATTGAAAAGTACTATAAAACCCTCAGAAGTGATTGCATGCTGGCATAAGGTCATTTTTCCAAAAAATCCTGAAACAACATTGCCCTCAGAAGCTACTTTCCATTTTCCAACTCGCATAGTTCTAGAGAAATGGGACATCCCTCCCAGGACTGTACCATTTTTCAAAAAACCCTGAAACACGTGTTTACTTAAATTTAATTCTCTACAACTTCGCCTTTGGAACCAACTTTCTAACTCTCATAATTCTAAAGGTATACGTCACCCTGCCTAATTCTAGAAGTGGCCATATCCGAGGATTGTGCCATATTTCCTCAAAACCTTGAAACATTTGTTCGCTAAAATTTTATTCTCTACAACTTCGCCTTTGGAAGTAACTTTTTAACTGTCATAGTTCTGGAGATACGGAATACATTTCATGAAATTATAAAACCCTACAAATGTCAAAAAAAAATTGCCACAGATCCCAGGAAGGATTACCAATTTTACTATTTCAAAATTGTCGATCCGTTTCCATACAAAATAGCAATATTGTTTAATTCATATCTCAGGATCGGTTGAAACGGTTTTAATGAAAATTTTTTCCTGTATGTGTTTCTTAGTCTACGAAAAAATTTTTGTACATTTTTTGGCGTGTGAGACTTGCGTCAACTCCCCTTACTACCGTGGGGCCATGATGTGGACTTGCGTTACGGGTTTATTGGTACCGCACTTCCGTCACATCGTCATAACTAGCATTTGTGCAAATACGGCAAATACTCGTATACTTAAAATTTCTCATATCGTTCGTTAGTAGTAACATCTTTTCCATTATTCAACAATTTTTGTTACCTTGTAGAACTTCACACAAACTGTTGGGTTTTACTGCAACAGCAGTGGACTTTCAAGATTATCTTATTTGACGCCATATGTGAAAAAAGTTTGCAAATGTATTAATTAGGTGTGTATCGTATGCGAAATGGTTCATTTGAAGGAAAACAATCATTTGGAGTTTGGACTATTGGGATGTGCGTCATAGATGTAATATGATTACGTTACCCATTTTAGAAGCAGAAACTTTGTTGACTTAGTTCATTAGGTTTAGTTAATGTTTAAAATGTATGTTCAATGAAAATGTAAACAGCAAAAACTTTCTGAAATATGGTGTTTGCATATGGAAGTGGAATGTGCGCGGTATTCTAAGTAATATTTTGAGCAAAACTTTTTATTAGAAAGAATATGTAACGAATCACAAACCCATTCACTACCTTTAATTCAAACACACTTCAATATTTCAATGGTTTCATTAACAAATCTGTTCTAATTCTTTTGTTTTTCACAATTTAAATCACAACTTAAGACTAATTGCGCACCCCTTAACACTAAAATAAGACTAACCTGACTCTACGTTGGGCGAAGAGACTTTTTCTGTTACTGCAATAGATGAACTTTCTAAACAAAGTCCAATCCGGTTTCGAGAATTCTCGTCAAACAAAACTTTTTTCCACGTCCACAGAATTATCTGCTAACTGCTTTAAAAGCCAAGCGTGGCAGTAAGATTTCACACCAAATCTCGTTAACCACCAGTAAATAACTTCTACCTAAAAGCTGTTAACAGATCTCCTCATTAACAATTTTAGTTAATTTCTAACACCTTATCTCGTTAGCTTTATTTCTCTTCGCGCAGTATACCTTTATTTCTATTAAAAACTTTAAACGAAAGTCTATACTGTAGGCACTTTAGCAATCGAATATCGACTGACTTCTATAGCGTCCGATTGTAAAATCATTCTTTCTCTACCGTTTATGGTTTAGCTTGCTAAACGCGAGGCTAAACCGTTACGTCTCATCTTATTGATATAGATGCCATCTATTGCGCAACGTTATCACCGTCATGTCTCACAAAATTGTCACCAGATTAATACAAAACTAAGTTACGGCTAGATTATTTCTTTAACAAAATTCACAAAGGGGACGAAACCTAAGTTACATTGCACTCCTTCCCTTCTTCAAAAAAAAAATACCCAATTAGACTTGAGGTTTTTTCCGTTACATCCGGAATTCGCCGGGAACAAAGTCAAATAAATAGCAAAATTTAGTCCAAAACAGGGTGCGGCTGCTAATCCGATTCAAAGGAGTATAGGGGTTGCTCGGGTTGTTCCCTTCAGCTGTAAGCTGCATTACCAAATTTTGTAAGAATAAATCAAGCTCAAAGAAACGGGTGAGCAATAATACAGATGTTTGGACCCGTACGAAGTACAAAGGTCCTATACGTTTACTACTACAATTTTATTGTAACATGGGGTAGATCGAGGTGGGAAGGGGGAGGGGATGCATCTATTATCGTCTAGAGATGACGAATCAGCAATAAAAAAAATGTCCGTCTGTCCGTCTGTCTGTCCGTCCGTCTCCACTTTTTTTTCCAAACGGCTCAACCGACCAGCCTAAACTTTTTTTCTCTGAAAGGTACATGCCTTCCATGATTCAAGTTCGAAGATGAGCAAAATCGATGAAGTGGTTCCGGAGATATGGTCGAGGAAGTGACCAAAAACATAGTTTTTCGAAGGTCGGTGAAGCTTTTTCGCAAATATCTCAGCAAGTATAGCACGGACATTCTTCCTTTTGGTGTCAAATGAAAGCATTTGACGTCACAAAACTGGGAAAAATTTTTTGTGGGAATCGGTACAGGGGTCTGGGCACTGGTACCAATGGAATGGACGAAATTGAAATTCTTGGACATATAGGAAAACAGTTTTTCGTCTATATTTCCTTAACTATGCAATATGGAGATTTACTGTCAAAGGCAAAGTTATAGAGAATTAAATTTAAGCGAAGACGTGTTTCAGCGTTTTGGGGAGATATGGTCCAATCCTGGTGTATGGCCACTTCCATAATCGTGCAGGATTACCCAGATCTCCAGAACTATGAGAGTTAGAAAGTGGTTCCAAAGGCGAAGTTATAGAGAATTAAATTTAAGTGAACACGTGTTTCAGGGTTTTTGGGAAATATGGCCCAATCCTGGTATATGGCTACTTCAATAATTGGGCAGAATGACTCAGATCTCCAGAACTATGAGAGGTAGAAAGTTGCTTCCAAAGACAAAGTTGTAGACGATAAAATTTTAGATAACACGTGTTTCTGGGTTTGAGGGAAAAACGACTTAGCCTTTGGATATAAGCTTTTCTAGATTTGAATGGTCTTAGACGTACTTCGGTAGGGCCTTTGACATTACCTTGGGGTGGCTGAAGCCCCTATCTTTTTTTTTTTGAAATAATGAAAAAGTGTATGCGAGAAAAGTTTTTGAGATCCTTTCCTTGTTCTCCAAGTGTAAATTGATATTTATAGCACAACAGACGCAAACTTTTGGATTTTTCAAGTAGGTAAAAAAGTGCGAAAACCGTCTTTTTTTGGGCCGTTCCTTTGCTTTTTAAGAAAATTTAGGAGTGTACTTTAGCGTCGTAAAATTTTAATATATGAAAATCCTGATTCGGTATCATGGGCGCGCGGTAGCAATGCGCCCGTGACGCAAGTCCCCACGACCAAAAAATTCAGAAAATTTTTTTTCGTAGACTTCGGAACCATATATACAGCTAGATTTTGACTTTTTTGCCTTGCGTCGTATCTTTCTGAGCCCTAGTTTTTCGGATTCTACGTAAAATTCTGATTAAAATCGACTTTTTACTCAAAAAAATCGGTCCAGTAAATCCGGAGATATGACCTTTAGAAAATCGTCATTTTCCATACAAAATGTGCACTTTCATAGAAACCAAAGTTAATGAAAATATCCTACGTTAGTTAGTTAGTTAGTTAGTTAGTTAGTTACTTAGTTCCAGAGCCATTTGTATGAAAACCCACTTTTTTGGAGTTTTCTCGAAAACGGCTCGATATCTTTTCTTGAAATTTTGCAGGGACCTTCGGCTGGGCATTCTACGCCATATGAGATTTTAAAAAAGGGGGGGGGTACCGGCCTCGTTTGGGCGCCAGGGCTCTTGGAAGGCGCCATATAAAGCCCATATGTATGTGTTTGTGTGTGTGTGTGTACGGAAGCATATTTTGTATAAGCATGGTTGGGTGTTCGAGATACAGGTTTGGTGTCAAAGGGAAAGATGTTGGGTTGGGTGTGTAGTGTATAGGGGTGACCGCCAAAATGGCGGAAAATGGGCCGGGGGCTCAAAAAAAAACTTTTGATATGTTGAGGGGATTTTCGCCCATGAAAGTAGTAGCCGCCGCGGCTCGGTTTGGCGGCGGGGGCGGCTCAAAAAAAACTTTTGATATGCTGTAGAGGAAGTTGAGGTGATCCTTTTCGCCCATGGAAGTAGTAGCCGCCGCGACTCGGTTTGGCGGCGGCGGCGGCGGCTCAAGAAAAACTTTTGATATGTTGTAGAGGAAGTTGAGGGGATCATTTTTGCCCATGAAAGTAGTAGCCGAAACTTCCAAAAGTACTGATATCACAACAAAAACCCTTTTAAAAGGGAAATGTGACGCAAGTCCTTCTTCCTCCTTCCAAAACAACTGATATCAATTTGGGGTGACGCTTAAAGCTTTGAAACGCAAAAATTCTTTTGGAATGTTTTCATTTTTGATTAAAAAAATGCGTCACAAATGCCGGACCCACCAATGTAATAATTTTTCTACGCTTTCAGCTGTCATACGCAAAAATTTGATTCCCTGTTCAAAAATACGCCATACATAATGACAAATTTTTGCGTTGTGAAAGCTGAAAGAACAGAAAAACTATAACATTGGGGGGTCCGGCATTTGTGACGCATTTTTTTAATCAAAAATGAAAACATTCCAA
The DNA here is from genome assembly GCA_029228625.1 of Pseudolycoriella hygida. NCBI lineage: Eukaryota > Metazoa > Arthropoda > Insecta > Diptera > Sciaridae > Pseudolycoriella > Pseudolycoriella hygida. Next base: position 90,498,731 of record CM055403.1, read on the forward strand.
CAGAATTTTTGCGTTTCAAAGCTTTAAGCGTCACCCCAAATTGATATCAGTTGTTTTGGAAGGAGGAAGAAGGACTTGCGTCACATTTCCCTTTTAAAAGGGTTTTTGTTGTGATAATTTTTCTCTTTACTTTCAGTTTTCGCTGTGCAAAAATTTAATTTGTAAATTAGATTACTTTAATAATAATAATAATAATAATCTGCCTTAACATCCCATGAAGGGTTAGGGGCTAGATCATTATTTACTAATTTCGCTACTTTTTGTGGTTCTACTACTTGAGATCCTTTCATTACCGGAAAGTTTTTACTGTGCCAGTGGTAAGCTGTGCGACTAACCCAGTGCAATCTATGAGATGTACTAGGAACAAAACTAGTAGGAGTAGAATACCGGCATCTCCCAACAATGCCTTTCACCGGTAAGCCGTACGATGGCGCTACACTCAACTTCACGTGACTGAACCGATTAGATTGCTTTGCGTCCTTTAATCGCCCGATCGCTCGCTTCAGTGCTAATTTTGCATCACGATGTTCCTCGCACCTCACCGCTCTGACGCTCTCGTTTTGGCCCTTTGCATCCTCCTTTCCCGTCGTTCGTCTTCGCTCTCTTCTACGAGTCATCTCTCTTGTCGCCTCCGTACTCTTTTTCACAGTGTACCTGTACCTCAACGCCTGGTGATCGCTGTGTGTATAACTTTCGCACACTCTCCAGTTCAGACTTGGTACTAGTACTGGACTGCAGAATGTCATGTCAATAATCGACTCTCGCCCATTCTTGCGGAATGTATTTGTGTTTCTCACGTTTGCCAGAACCACATTCAGTCTATCTTCTCCCCTACAATTTCTTGCCTGGTGTCCAAAGTAAATGCACTTTTCTAACTGCTGGGTTACCCTTATCGAGCATACGGTCCAGCCCACCTTTACCTTACCGATTTTCAGAAACCTAAATCGCTGAGTCCACTAAGAGTTTTATTTCCACCCTTTGGAGTTCGTCTCTCGTTTTCCTTATGTGTATCATCATTATCTCGTCATTTATATTACCTTGCTCTTTCAGTGCTTTTCGAAGGTCTTTGCTTGTCGTGATCTCGTCCATATGTCTACATTCAATCGTGGCCATGTGGGACATCGTTTTCACTTTTGCTGATTCGCCCAGTGACGTCTTGACTAGATCTTTATTATCTGTACTTTTAATCTCTGGGCCCTTCTTAAGTTAATTTACATTTCACCTTTCTGCTTTCGTTTATTCTCGTATTTTAGCGTCCGTTATTCCTTCTTCTGCCGCCACTATCAGAGCATCAGCTTTCGGTCTCAGCCATTTAATCTTCGACTTCTCGTTTTTCTCCTTCTTTTTGTTTCTCACGTCTCTCCACTCATTAAGACTAGGGTTTCGTGTTTGTGTATCTGATCTTCTTGTGGTCCTTTCGTTATTTTTCTTGTCGTTTTTGCTCTTCTTCATCGCGTTTCTGGGTGTGAGCGCAACATCCGGCGTTTGTTTTCTTTTTGAGAGTGGGGTAGCTAGCACTTCGATCGCTTCGTCTGCTTTCTCCTTCTTGTCACCTGTTTCTGCTTTCCGCGTCCACGACTTGAGGTCCTGTTGCAATTTGTTTAAGTAGGCTCTAATGTAAACTACCATCCTCTTACGTTTACTACTTGTCTTGAATAAATTCGTGGTGCTCTTTTGTCATTTTTTTGGCTAGCTCCAATTTTGTCAGCTTTGGTTCGTCGGTATCGTTGACCTGGAGCGCATTTGCTCTTTTCTCGTTTGTTCTCAAGGACGACGTCTCCATCTTCGCGCTTCTTGCGAACAAGTCGTAAATCTGAACCTCCGATTGGTTCATCCGCTGATCCTCCGATGTCTTCTGCTGGTTTTTGTTTTCATTATCATTATTATTTCCTTCAATTCTGTGCATTTCCTTCCAAGCAGTGAATTCATGCTAGGGTTGACACGGTTCTTCATGGCGCAACGTATTCGGAGCTAGATCGGTATTAGTCAGGAATGTTCATCTGAGCCTACACCTCCTTTTCACAGGACGAGCTTTCGAACGTACTTGGAGACCTGCCATGGTTTTACCGGGACGAGGGCAACCATGATATTAGCCCACTAGCCGCTTCGTGAAAGTGTCACCCTTCCTTAGTATGATAGTGGAATACCACAGTTGTCAGCCCTTGCTTACATATCACATCCGTTTAACCAAATTCATTGTCCGTGTTCAATGATTTGCCAGTATGCCATAATTAAGACCTCACTGGCGTTGGCCTTAATGTGCCCGTTGTTTGACTTTTGAAGATTCATGAAATTGTACTAGATCACCTTTTTACCTCTTTCTAAGGAGTCGTTCGTTGAAATAAAGGTGATACTTCGGTGGTTAAAGAGCAGGAGGAATGTATAAAGAGTTGAAGTTATGATTTGGTACATTTTTGAATCCTCACGCAGACGTCTGGTACATGTGGGAGTCTGTCGAGAATGAGATGGGATTGTTGATTTTTCAGAGGGTCGGACTTTTTCTTGAATTTTCCAATAGTCATTAGCTAATACATATGGAGTGGCTGTGCTGGATTTGTGAGCGTGGGCATGATAGTTTTTCCTACGGTATATGACGAAGGAAGGTGCGGACAACATAGGTAATTGCAAGAACTATATTGAAATTAATGCTTCAAATAATATTTAGTAGTTAGACCGAGTTGGTAGTTACCGTTACAGGAATGTAACAGTATATAAGTGTACAGCATCAACAAGTACAGTACAGTACAGTACAACAAGTACAGCGCTGACTGATGTATCGGGACTAGATAGCCACAGAAAACTCTGAGCGAACTGGTTTCGAGACATTACGGTCTTGAATACCTCAGTATTCAGTACCTGCGCCATATCCCACGCTTGAATTGCGCAGTCTGAGTCTGAGTCCATCAACAAAGATTTTGAAATTCCAGACTCAACAGTATCAAATTAAAGAAGTAGGGTGGTTTGGTGGCCAGAATCGATCAAAGGTGTCTAGAATGACTGAAAAAGTATTTTTTGATATGTTGTCGGGGATGGTCTGAAACATCGAGAAAACATGGTTAGGTGTGGTTCTGAGATTTAGCGTTTTGCAAATTGTTCCAATTTAGGGTTTTAGGACCATGTGTTAAGTTATGGCAGAAAGAGCATTAGCTTCCGTGGGAAAGCCTCACAGTTTTGTTGGAATTCACGAATCAATTTAGGGTTCAAGAATTGTGTGAGCTGATCGAACAGGGATTTAGATTGCAATTTGGACGGGTATTTTGAGGTGGTGTTGGAATTGGCTGTTACTGGTACAAAAGTAAGGAATTTTACGAAAAGTTACTAGATGGATAACAAAATTTCAACAAAGTTTCCCGACTTCACTTGGGTCATCTCTCGGACTGAAGTATTTCAGATCAATTTCTTCGTTCGTTTTAATTATTTTGTTCATCGACTGTCTCGTTTAACATTCACGATACAATCTAAAGGTGTCTGAAAAAGTATTTTTTAATTTTCTAAAGTTAAATACCTCCCGAAAGTGGCTTTATCGCTAGTTAAAATGTGTAAGCAGACGCTAATCAATGATTTGATAAATGAGGTTGTTCCCAAGTAACAATTTGAAAATCAATAACTTATTGGCTAAAATAACGTCATTATGACGTTGCCAGGACCGTTATTTAAAGGTCATTGTCCAGTTATAAAGAGACCTAGTTATTTAACCGTCAACAGACGCTAGGCTTCCTCTTGAAGAGTTTTTTTTGTTAAAAAGCCGTCATTTTACGGTTAAATAACTTAGGTCTTTTTATAACTGAGCAATGACCTTTAAATAACGGTCCTGGCAACGTCATAATGACGTTATTTTAACCAATAAGTAATAAGTCATTAGTTTTCAAATTGTTACTTGGGTTGGGATCAAAACTACGTCTTTCCCATCTGTCAAACGAAAAAAAAAATTGAAATAGTTAGATAATCTTTTCTTTTTCCTCGATTCTATTTGAGCATCTGAATTGAGGAAAAATAAAAGATTATCTCACTATTTAAATCCTTTTTTTCGTTCGACGTTTAAAACGTAACTTTCACAGATGAAAAAGACCAACTTTTGATTCCGACAGACTCAAATAACGTTACAGTTTCCAACAGAATTTTTTTTTAAACTTCAAATTATTTTAGAAGGCATCACTTTAATAGTAATTCCCGCAATCCCTTGGCAAAACTGTTCTTCAGTAAAGATAGGTTTCCATTCATTCATTACACCAGTGTAAAAAAATATGAAACCGAAATCACATTTTTAATTTGTTAAATTATTATCTTTGCTTTTTTTGTTGTCTACAAATTTCGCGAAAATTTGGTGGCTTTGAAGCATCACAACTTTCCAAAGGACGTTGAAATGGACGCGCTCTACCACCGAATCGCAATTGCCCAGATTCTTTTTTTCCGCCAAATCCTCCGCCTAGTCGTCGAGGCTTCCAGCCCTTAAGTGTGCTGAAACAGTAATGGCGTCAATTAGTCAATTACAGTCAGTTCAAAATACTCATAGTCCTAACTCAAACAATGGAGTGCCACGGTCACACTTTGACTTTGACAAAATATGAATTTGACGCTCGAACCTTTCAGAGCAAAGACCATTTTTAGATTTCATTCCATCAAACGATGGAGAGAAAAATTAACTGAGCAATTGGGGTCTTCCAAAGATCAGCAGCAAGTTTTGTGAGACGTTTGATTCTAGTGAATTGTGTGACAGTTGCTATGAAAAATTGGCCCGTCCAAAATTGTTCAGTCCAATAACGACCTGTCCAATATCGTTCAGTCAAATATCGCTAAGTACTAAGTCGATGCACAATGCAACTGTCTGATTGTGCAAGCGACTGGACAAACGCACAATCGACTTAGTTTATTGTGCAACTGCCTGATAGTGCAAGTGACAAACGCACAATTTAGTAAGTCAATTGTGCATTCATATCTGCGAATGAACAATGCAACTGCCTGATTGTGCAAGCGGCTGGACAAACGCACAGTGTACTAAGTCGATTGTGCACTCACATCTACGGATGCACGATGCAACTGTCTGATTGTGCAAGCGACTGGAAAAACGCACAATCCACTAAGTCGATTGTGCACTCATATTTGCGAATGCACAATGCCAGTGGCCGATTGTGCAAGCGACTGGACAAACGCACAATCAACTTAGTTCATTGCGCACACATATCTGTGAATGCACAATGCAACTGTCTGATTGTGTAAGAGACTGGACGAACGCATAATCCACTAAAGACATTTTTTATTCGTTTAACGACCAGCTAACAGGCCAAAGCCCAATAACAAACCAGTCCCATATGACTTACAATATAAAACTTGAGTATAAAAAATGTGTATAAAATATAAATTAAATTAAATGAACAAATAATCTAGATACAAATTCTCTAACTAACAAAGTATTGAAGATCATTACCAGTCGTACTCCGTTTTTACCATTTTTTTAAATGTTGATAATTTGCTTATGCCACTAATGCTTAAATTTTGAAAATATTCGTCGTGATTCCTTTGTAATCGATGTACAGGTGAGTTCTGCTGATAATTGGTTCTTGGATCTTTGGCAAGTAGAAAATACGCTTGTTTTTCGTTAGCCTAGAAGCCTTGTGAAATGTAATTTTTGACAAAGAGATGATTCGACATGGTTGTGGATCAATTTATAAAGCATAATCTCGTCGTTTTCCAACCTTCGTGTTTCAAGAGAGTGCAGTTTTAAATATTTCAACCGTATATGATAGCTTGGTCGAGGATTTGCAATGCCAAATTTGAAGTAGAACATTCTAGAAAAAATTTTCTGAACTCTCTCAATTTGATCTTTCGTATCATATATAACGGGTTCCAAATAGATGAACAGTACTCCAGACGATTTCTGACCAGTGAATAGTAAAGTAATCGCATACTGGATTGACACGAAAAGTACTTTCCACAGCGAAATATGAACCCTAATGTACTGTATGATTTACGTGTTATGTTATCTATATGCTCACTGAAGGATAAGTTATCGTCAATTATTACTCCCAGGTCTTTTTTCACAGAAACTCTTTTGAGAATTTCGCCAGAAATAGAGTATGGGAAAATCACTTTGTTTTGACTATGTGAACTTGACATAACTGCACATTAATCAGCGTTAAGTGACATTTTGTTCCTTTTGCACCATTCTACAACTTTAACAAGGTCATCCTGTAACAGATTGCAGTCATAGATATTACTAATTGACTTGAATAATTTGAGGTCGTCTACGAAACCGGAACAAGATGACAGGGATTCTAGTAAATCGTTTATAAAGATGATGAAAAGTGGAGGTTCCAAAATCGATCCTTGTGGAACTCCAGATGATGGTACAATTCTATATGACTTGGACCCACCAATTACTACAAACTGTGACCGATTACGCAAATAAGTAGAAAACCAGTATACCAAGTTGTCAGATAAACCAAATGCTCTAATTTTTTTAAGGAGGATATCATGGTCAACTCTGTCAAACGCTTTCCAGAAATCAGTATAGATAGTATCAACTTGACCCCCTGCGACCATAGCATCAGCAACCATGGAGACATATTCGATTAGGTTTGATTGCGTTGAGCGTTTCCTAAAAAATCCATGTTGGGAATGGTGAATGTAAGATTTTATGTCTTCAAAAACCTGGTTAAAAACCAATCTTTCAAAAATTTTCGATACCGCGCATAGAATACTGACCGGTCTGTAGTTCAACACTTTGTCTTTATCTCCTTTATATCCTTTTATCTCCGCGATGAAAACAACAGCGACGACAGCCATGGAAACGCTGTTGAATATTGCACCCATGCAAACAATCATAAAGGCTAAAGCATTTGAAACTGCGGATAGAATCCGCCTTAATGATCTTTGGATGAGGACCTTTCACACTGGACATGGAAAAATTAGGGGGGCAATAGCCAATCCGATTTTAGACATGCCCAGGGACTGGATAAAACCGGAAATCTCCTTTGTGAAGCACTACGAGGCTATCATACCGGATAGACTAGAATGGGCAAGAAATTGGCCAGACAGTCTGTCTTCTGATGGACTCATTTGCTTCACAGATGGATCAAAAAACTCTAATGGAGTAGGGACTGGGGTATTAACTCTGGAACCTATGAAAGAAGAGTTCTTCCACTTAGGAAACTTCGCCAGCATACTTCAGGCAGAAACATTCGCAGCAATGAAAGGATTGGAAAGCACTTTGGGACCAGAAACGGTAAGTGAAAAAGTCACAATCCTGTCTGACAGCGAAGAGATGATCGGAGCGATTATGTCGCCTGTTACCACATCCAAACTAATGAAGGAGTTCAAAGGTACACTAAACCGACTGGGCCGGAGAAATCAGGTGACGGTTGCTTGGGTGCCGGGACACTCTGGAATTGAGGGAAGTGAAAGAGCGGATGAACTAGCGAAGCTAGGTACTACATCTGCCATTTGTGGACCTGAACCGTTCATTCCTGTATCACAGTCAGAGTGTAAAAAACTCGTAAAGGAATGGGTGCGTTCAGAGGGAATAAAGCGTTGGCACAAATATGGTGGAGCACTGCATACGAAGCAGTTCCTACCAGTGCCCAACTGCAAATGGACAAATGCACTGCTGAACATGGACCGGAGTCGCATAAGAAGAGTGGTGGGAGCGATAACCGGGCACTGTGGTCTAAACAGTCATTTGTCAAAAATGGGAATCGTTAGCGATCCCAAATGTACCTGTGGCTTTAGTAACGAAACTGGATATCACATAATTTGTGAATGTCCAAATTTTTCTCAACTGAGACTCGGGACTCTGGGTGGTCATGTGATTAGACCTCTGGATGTGCTAAAGCTGGGACCGCTTGTCCTTGACAAGTTTCTGGCTGGTACGGGCAGGTTCGAAAGATTTACATGATGAACGGGAGAGAAACAAAGGATCAATAGATCTGTGTTTCAAGACTCAACAAAGAGTCGTCCCAACCTGAAAAATCTTATCTCCTTCTTTGAAAATGGGTGAAACAAAACTAGTTTTCCAATCAGAAGGAAATTTTCTTTGATTTAATGACATGTTAAATAGGATACTTAGCGGAAGACTAAGTGATACCGATAAACGAATGAAGAACAGCATAGGAATATTATCTGGACTTGCCACTTTGTTCTTGTCAAATCCTTTCATCGCAATATCCACTTGTTCCGGGGTGAATGATATGTCAAACCCTTCCCGGCATGAAGCAATTGGCAGAGAGAAAGGGTCGTAAATAATTTCCTTAACGGGAGGAGGAACGGGGTTAAATACTGATGTAAAATATTTGGCAAATAAGTTGCACACAGATATCCTATCAGATGCTTCTTCGATCCCATATTTCATACTCTTCGGCAAAGAGTTGGTTTTCCTTAAGGATTTTGTGAAGGCGAAAAAGCATTTAGTATTACCAATCTTTTCTTCGCAGTCTCTTACATATTCGTCGAAACACGATTTAATGCCCTCCTTGACAGATTTACGAAGTGAAGAAAATTGAGCTTCTAAATGAATCTTACGAGTGTAACATCTCTCCTTCTTTATACTATCTTTCAATTTGGCCTTCTTTATTATCGAGGATATAAGTTTGTGAGAGTAGTACACTGGATAGTCTCTAGATTAGTTACATCTTATAGATGGCGTTGGGTTTGTCGCACAGCTTACCACTGGCACAGTAAAACTTTCCGGTAATGAAAGGATCTTAAAAAGTAGAACCACAAAGAGCGAAACTAGTAAATAATGATCTAGCCTCTAGCCCTTCATGGGCTGTAAGGCAGATTATTATTATTATTATTATTATTATTGATATCAGACTGAACGATATTGAAATAGATGATTCTGGGCATGGCGACGAATTGGAACAAATGATATTGGACTGAATGATATTGCACTATATGTAAATGGACAGGCAATGGATGATGTTGTACTGTACGAAAATATAAAGAAAGATATTGGACGCGGACGAAATTGTACACTGTGGACGATATTGGACCGTCCGATTTTGCGAGCCACCGGTGCCACTACATTTCGAATAAAATTAAAAACGCTAAAATCCATTAAAAATTGTGTCGGTCGGGACTTCTCCATGTTAGAGTTTTTTTGGTCAGTTTTGGTCAAGTTGTTACATGATATGTCAGAAACAAATCCTTCTTTCAGGAAAAAAGAAAATGATTCCTTAGGAGGATATTGAGGTTTTAAATTATACATCGAAACCGATTTTTTACCGATCTTCTGGAAAAAAGAATTAGTTCAGAAATTCAATATTCAAATATTCAATGGTCAGAAATTGATTCACAGAGCGAAATTTGTCGACATAGCCGCCTGGACTAAATGTCCTGTGTGTTTATGTAAGGAGTAAAACAAATCAATTGACTGAAAAGCTATTTTGACAATCGGAACCCATGATCTAAACGTGACATTCACCAAAAAAAGATATACTAACCGTTCACACTCATAATCCACAAGAATTTGACAGTCATGAATGATGGATTTGTTCATTGTGTTAATTGCTTCTCGAGCTTCAGATCTTGATTCGAATTCTATAAAAGCATAACATTTGGACGCCCCCGTTACTATATCTCTGACAACACGACACCGTCGAATTTTGCCGCATTTTCGGAATTTATGTTTCAGCTTCTCTTCATTGGTTTTGTCATGCAGTCGTCCGATGAAAATTGTGTGCCGTGCTTCACCTACAACTCGTTTGTTAGGTCTATACGTTGATTTTATAGCTCGACTTATGCCTCTGTCGTGTGGTTCAGTATCAGTACCTTGAAAAATGTCGCAACATTTATCTGTGAATAAAAAATCACTATCCATATCATACCATCAATGGAGCCAACTTGTATAGGATCGTACACTTCTTCCACAAATTTTGTCCATTTTTTCGAACTTGATGAATTTTTCTGTGACAAATGTTCACTCATTTTCTATTTTTATTTTTCTTGCTTCGCGTTTGTTTATTTACAAAATTCCAATTCCATTCTCGAAATGTCAATTTGACAGTTTTTATTTTCCCGCTGAGAACAGCGCGTTATGTATGAAGTGGATGAAGTGTATGAAGTGCGAGCAGCATATTCGAAGGAAATGTTCTTGTTGATTGTAAATGCTTCAAGAATTTCATTTTAAGAAGTGCAATTTTCGAGTAAAAAAAAGTGAAGTTATTTCACTATAATATGATGTCGTTGGATTTGTTTGCCTCAATATCAGAAAGCTCTTAGGGTAAACGCCCATGCTACGAGCCGCAATTCTCTTTCACGAAAACACAGGTATTATGAAAACATCTCTTTATAACTCACAAATTAAGGGCTAAAAAAAGGACGACTTCTCATTTCATTCATTTTTCTTTCAGGTGATTTACAAAAGGGCATTTCCCTTTTTGTAAATACCTTCCAATTTGAAGTTATTTGCCGTTTACTTCATTCTTTCCGATTTCCAATTCTTCCCGTTTGCTAACCGCAAAAACTTTGCTCGAGCTTTCTAAAGCGTATCGCCTACAAGATAGAAAAACCATCAACGTTAATAATTATTGTCAAAGAAAAATTTAGCCAATTTATTTTTTGGAAACTCCTTTCCAAACAAAACAAAACACATAACTTATGCATATAAAAAAAATTCGCAAAAATCACCAAAAAGTGTCAAAAAGATTGAAAATCGAGTTTTTACGAAAAATTGTATATTTATATATTCTTTATTTGAGTTATACGTTTTTTTCTATATGTCTCCAGCCCAAACTCTCTACTAAGTAAATTAAGCTGACATTATCTTTCACTGAGCGAAAATTTTAGAAAATCGAATTGATACATTCGCTTTTCAGCTTTTACAGCTTGCTTTTACAGCTACATAGCAAAAATTGGCTGACGATAGCCCGCCACGGTTTCTAGCAACGTAGAACCGAAAATTTTACCAAACGAAATCATTGAAGTGAGCTTGCGAAAGAATAGAGTGATTGCGCCGCAGGCAAAAATATTAAGGATTGAAACCCCCAATGACGTGAAGCTTTAAGTTTTGCCTTTGTGGCTCAGCCATCAGCCTACGGTCCTGCACGAACATTATAAAATAGGTAACCAAAGTCGCCCAGTGTATTTTCGTGACGATGCGAATTAACAGTAAATATAATCCTGATGGAATATTATCCAGTAAACAATATTATTGTCTGCTGATATAAAAATATCACATCATTTTCTTCTTCAGATGAGGTCTTGTATATATCAATTTAAATTGTCGTGTTTTATCCCCGAACCTAAAGTAATGACACCTATGTTACTTTCATGGCTGAATTAACGCCTCAACATAGTAACTGGTTCCTTTTCTCTAGTGACGACTCTTTCATAGCTAAATGATCTACCGTTAACCTAATATCAGTCACTGTTTGTTCCTCTCTTCTTTATCGACGCTTCAAGCGCTCAACGATAAAATCGTACATACCATACATCTTTTATGGATGCTAAATGTTTTTCGATTGTGTGGACGCTGCGAACCTTTTGTTATATTGATTTGTAAAGTTCATCGGACGTCGGACGACTATTCGAAATTGCAGACGCTCTAATACGGTCAGGGTCGAAAACTACTTAAGAGATATTCTCCCCGTACTTACAGTGCCAGAAATCTCTGTCCTACTTCTACTGCGTCGGTCACTGCCCTGAATAGCAGTATCGGTAACCACCGTTCTAATCAACTGCTGAGAAAAAGCATTATAAGACATGTTGCTGTTGCCCTCTAGAAGGTTGAGTTCATTTTGCCTCATTTTTTATACTAAAGCTTTAGACCACTATAATCAAATTAAATTTAAACGGACACTTTGATTTCTTAACTCTGAATTTCGGAAAACGTTATCATTATTCAATCGTTAATCGTTCAATGTCCTATCACAGACAGGTAGCATGCGTGTTAACCTTCGCTATTTGAGGTGTCCGCGTAGTGGTCCGTTTAGTTCCGTTAGTGGTCCGTTTACTGTCATGAAAACAATGGAAGACTGTCAACTGTCATGTAATTGAAGACAAAACGAGAGCTAAACGGACAAACCTATTTCAATCGTTTCGCCGGTTTCAGAAGACACAAAGATTGACGTGTTGGCTCCGCTGGCAAAGGTTACGAAGCTCACTTATTCATCAAAATTCATTCATAATTCATTATGGCTGAAGAAGAAACAATCGGTTTGTAACTCGATTCGGCCATGCAACGTAAATTTTTCGATTTTTGCGAATCCAACAAACTGAAAATTAAAAAACGATGTCTATAAAATGTAGCCGAAATTAAAAAAAACGGTGTAAATGTTTATAGTAAGTGACACCCTGTGACGGCTGACAGATGCGTGTTTTCCACAAGAAGTGTCATTCAGAAAATTTTTGTAAATTTGGTGTGTTTATGTTTCCGACCGAAGAGCAATTTTACAGAAATGTTGGGCTGCATTGTATCTGGACGATTAGTAAGTATTGTATAATTTACAGTAAAATGTCCATGTCAAACTATTTTCGCAATTTTTCATCCCATTATTTCTTAGGTCCAAACTGACTTCCAACAAGTCGGAGAAACTCAGTTTCTTATCAACATACCTGATGCTGATAATATTAATCACATTGTTGTATTTCTGACTGGAGTAGTTCCGCTTCCTAATGGATCAGCTGGATCTGTTTATTTCAGGTAAAGTTTCGAATCATATTTTACCTTTTTCAAGTTGCGAACGATATTTAATAATCCACGAAACATACTGCTACTTAACGAATGTAATTTTGTACAAAACGAGTTTGCTTTATGATGGCGGCTTAGTCGTGAAAAATCTTGACCAAATTTTTGTGACATTTTGTCTGTTAAATCATGTCAAAAACGTCAATAAATAATTCATACGTCTGCAATTCAGTGAGGGCAATTTCACAGTAACTTTTACTAGTTTAAAAAAAAACGTCGCTATCGCTATGCGCTATCCAAAATAAATCAGTATTTTTTGCGTTATTGGGGTGGATTCTCGTTAATTCGTCCCTTGAACTTACCACTAAAAATCCTTATACGAATTAACGAGAATCCACCCGTATTTCAAAACATTTGAAATATTTGCAAATATCTAACCTAATTTATCTAAAATGTTCTGCGTATGCGCTATTGTGTAGCACGTAAAAAATTAAGTCTTCAGAAAATTCGAGACCGGTGTCGTGTAACAAGTAAATAGAACTAGACAAACGCTAAAGCTCCCTTGTATATAGAGAAGCATGTAAAATTTTGTATGCTTTGCGCTATCGTTGGCGCTATTTGAAGATAAATAGCGCTGCGCTATCACTATAGCGAAAACAGCAGTGTATTTTTACTTGACTTGACTTGACATCATACGAGTTGGTGCACTGAAACCAGTAGAGCTTGAACGTGAGTATTTCGTTGTTACAATGCTGAGCATTTCACAACGAGATACTCCCTTTTCGCTCATCAAGCCAGCAATGATAGCGTAATAGCCTACAAATGTATTCAGTACACTATGGTGTTATTGTTCACAAATATATTCAGCACACTATAATTACCGACAGCGCTAGATCGCCACTCAATATGTGTAATTTTTAAAAACTAACAACAACCTCTGTCGCTCGACTAGGGGTCGCACTAGCTACATTTAATTTATTTTTTATTTAAATAGCGACACTTTCACTTAAGTCGAGCAAAATTCTTTCGCGAAAATAGTCCCTTGTTTCAACTGATGGCTTTCGTCGTCCTCTGACTTCTTTATAATCGTTTGCCTCATTTACCGGTTGATTTTCCTGGACTGCGTGGTACGGGTGCGGGATGCACTCATGTTGCAAATTGTTTTGATGCACTTGAACCGCGACCAATGCCTGTTTCTCTTCAGCTTCAGCCAGCTTGGAATTCTTATCCAGCAAACGACCAAGTCAATATTCTTTGCGATTCAACAATTCGCCAGAAGATTTGCACATCCACTCCATTTTCACGCTAATTTTCTCTTTTCTTCTAATTTCCTATGTCTATCGTTAAAATTGTAACCCGATAATTAACCTTATAAACTTGAGAGATTTTCCTTATTTAAAAATGGCCCAAAACAAGTATGTTAACAGAAAATTCGAAACTTTAATTTAAGTGCTTTTTGCTTGTTTCTTGTTGTAACACCACACTGGTTGGTACCGACTTTCCTCCATCCGACCTGTAAAAACTTCTATCGTTTTAAAATAAGTTCAAATACGACCCATATTCTTTGTTGATAAGTAAACTATAATTTTTGTTTGGGTTACACCCGCTTCTACATCTGCGAAGCCACTCTGAAGAACTCCCAAATTATTTTCCCTAAAATTTACAGCCTGCTTCTTCAGTTCGAGTTGCGAAAGAATAACAAATAGACATATGCTACATGTGCCCTATCTTCGCAGTATCTGTACTTTATGCTCTAAAATCTTCGGTTTGATCCAGTTTTCGTTTTCTACTGCCTTGTCATTTCGAATGAACATGGTGAAATAAAGGAAAACTAAGGTTTTTATCTCCACTCGACTGGCAATCGATGAGTGAAGTAATCAAACAAGAAGCGACCAACATCTTAAGATATCAGGGCCTTAATGACTTCAATACCGGGTTTGATGCGGAGTGTGCTGGTGTTACAGAACGTAAAAACGCTGCGCGATTAAGAAAGGAAACTGCAAGAACGAGAGAACAGAAATTGACTGCAGATGCGAGATACAAAGAACTGAGGAAAGAGGAAAAACGTTTGCACCGGCGCAAGAGAGAGCTCGAAGTTAGGACGCTATTTCAGCTAGATAGATTGTGTAGCGCAAATGAGTCACGAAAGTTTTAGAAACGTATAAACAATTAAAGAAAAGGATTCAACCCCAGAATAATCATATGCAAAGCAGTAAACGAAACGTTGCTTGCTGCAAGACATGATGTCTTGCAGAGATCCAAAGAGCATTTTGATGCATTGTACAACGGGGATGATGATGTGACTGATGATAGCGATGTTTCCTTTCTTGACGACGACGGTCGTATCGTAGCAGCGCCAACAATGGAGGAAGTCTCAGCAGCAATTACCTCACTTAAGAACAACAAAGCTCCCGGTCCCGATAATATTGCAGCGGAACTGCTGAAGATGGGTGATGAGGAATTGTCAAAAGTGATGTATGATTTAGTAAAACGAATATGGAACACGGAAAACTTGCCTGACGAATAGTTAGAGGATGCCATTTTACCTCTACATAAGAAAGGCGATAAAACCGATCGCGAAAACTACCGTGGAATTGCCTTGCTGAACACGGCGGTATCCTATCAACAAGGAGACACATTATGCGTAGGAGAGTTCAACCTCGAGGTAGTGGATGAGTTCATTTATCTTGGAGCGCTGACACGGTCAGATGGTGATAATACACCCGAAATTCACAGACGTATCATGGCGGCAAGCAGATGCTATTATGGTCTAACTAAACATCTACGCTCAAAGTTAATATCGTAGTTAATTCTGTATAACAATACCTAGACAGTTGGTTTCTTCAGGAAAGTTATATGAATCAGTGGGAAGAAGTCGTGACACGAAGTGTTTCGAAGGTAGCCGAAGGTGACATGAAGTGTTCCGAAGGTAGCCGAAGGTGACACGAGGTGTTCCGAAGGTGATACGAAGTGTTCCGATGGTAGC
>CM055403.1:90514838-90525288 GCA_029228625.1 Pseudolycoriella hygida
CTACCCCATGTTACAATAAAATTGTTTGTAGTAAACGTATAGGACCTTTGTACTTCGTACGGGTCCAAAAATGTCATTTTCAAACCTCGATATCTCAGGCAATTTAAAACCGATTTTGATAAGCTGCTCGTTGAAAAGCAGCTGTGACATAGTCTTTTTAAATAATTTGGAGAGAGAGAGAGATAGGGGGCAGGGAAAAAAACTGAAAGTTTGCGTTATTGGAGCTTTTCATGCAGAGAGTCAGAGCGCATTATTTTTAATTGTTTCGCTCACGTATGACAAATACTATAATCTGATTGGCCTAGAGAAATTTTTATCGCTCACGTATGACATTGTTCGATCAGCTGTTATGCTGTTTTGAGAGAGTTTCAGAGAGTCTCTGAAAAGTTTCTATATGGCTCCTTGCGAGGCTCCTTGTCCCCTTGTGTTAGGGCTGCGTCACGCCCTCCTCCACCGCTGCGGACATGTTGCTAGAAGTGACTATCAGTGACAATGAGACCCTAAATTGTACATTTGAATAAAATTGAATTAAAAAGTGCGAAGTTAGTTGCTATTGTGTGTAATTCATTGTTTTAGTGTTGATTGTTTGGTTATTATGTGTTGAAAGTTTAAAATAATGTTTGCGTGTATGTATGGACAAATATAAATGACTTTGTAAATATGAAAAGCATTTTTAGAAAATTCTTGTCATAAAGGAATACAGCCATGTACTTTTAACTTTCATTATTTTCAGTAGAATTCTTTTGTATTCTTTTGTTTAAAATTGAGGTATGATGAAAGTTAAAAGCACATGGCTAAATTCAATATAAATTCATTCAAAACGGAGTATCACCACCTGTCACTTATACTTCTCAATCAAGTTGGGCTATTGATTCAAAATATTTATATCGTGCCATATCTATTAATAACTGTTTTGAGCAATAAAAAGGTTGAAAACATTTTAGATTAAATAAAAATTGAACAAAAAAAAATCAAATTTTAAGTCACTTACATATTAAGCTGTCATGGCATTAACAAAAATATAATGTTGCTTGCCGATTGGAAATGAGTGACAATGTTTTCATAGGTGGAGGAGGCAGCAGAAAATTACGACTTGCGAACGGCAACATTTCAAAAATGTATTTTAAATAGAAAATAAAATTGTAACTGTAATGACGACAGCAATGGCAAACGTCAAATGTCAATAAATCCCGATAAATCCCATAATGTTGTGTTGCCAGTGCTCTGCTATACAAATGTGAACGAATTTTAACGAAACAACATTTTGGACCGAACGAAAGTGAAAAACGTTATACTAAAATTTCTTTGAAATATTATATGTTATAACACTGTCAGGTATGCGTGTTAAAGCAAAAACATTATTTCTAATCAACAATTGGCCGGTTTATTATGAAAATAAGACATTTTTGTATCACTTGAAAGAAAGAAATATTATCTTCAACGATCTGTGAACACCGTGAACACTGCGCATATTTCCTTCGATCAATGCCAGTGTAATGTCAAAAAAAATTCTCTTCTGCGCAACGGACGCGTAACTTTTTCATTATTAATTAAATTAATTAAAAATACTTCCGGATACTAGTGAACATTTTAAAGTGCATAGTTATCATTTTCATTAATATCTATGACTTTTTCTCAAATAACCCAACTTGATTCAGAAACTGTCAAACTCACGTACGTCGTTATCTAATCAATATAAACTCGTTTCAACATTTTTATGAACTTTTCATTTCTGCGCAGGTTTTTAAGACCACAAAAACCTGCGCAGAAGTAAAAAGTTCATAATTGAAACGAGTTTCAGTTCATTTTAGATTTTGTTGCCTTTGAAATCATTTCTCTGCGTATGCATATCGACATCGTAGCGAAAGAGATCCCAACGGAAAAAGTATTACTGACGATATTATCATAATAATGATCTAAAAAGCAAATTCATTGTCAACATGAGAAGAAAAAGAATAAAAGGACATAGTTTTGTTTGACAGAAAAATTTGTTTGCTTCGAGTGCTGCGAAAAAGTTGAGAGTATTAATGTGTAGTCCACACAAAATAATTTTTAATGTAATGTAAGTTGTAATATAATTGATCGATAATAATTGAATACAAAATTAATTACAGCATTTCCGGCATAACAAATGATAAGAAAAGCCAACCAATGAATTAAAAGCTAAACAATGTCTTCCTCAATGATTCGAGGTGTATCGGGTATATCGCACAATTCATTAATAAACATCGAAATGCGAGAAAACGCAATTATTGATGTAAGCGATTCGAGTGACGATTCAGATGACAACACTCTTCATATCGTTGAGGAATCGCTCGACGAATCTATTGAAATGGACGATTCGGATGAGAAGGCCATTGTAAGTACAAATTGTTTGAAGCAAGTTTATAATTTTGATACGAAGGAATTAGAATCAGGATAAGAATTTTTGTATATTTTTGCAAAATGGCTTAAAGTCTCGTGCTTAGTTACAAATTCTACACTCGTCAAAATAAGAGCTCGATGAGTATTACAAATAGTGGTTAAAATTCTACGTCTTTTATAGTGTAGGGAAATTAAAAAAAATTATATGGAAGAGCTTGCAAAAATCAGGACAAAAGCAAACTAAGCGGGATTCGGTAGACCTTAGGTACCTGAATGACGTCTAAAAAGTCCCCCTGGATATTTTACGAGTGACTCGAGAAAATCGGAAAAAGTGAGGTTAAGTGTAACGTTTTTTTCGTTTACCCTTATTCTACCCATCCCAACGTTTTCAACGATGTATCAAAATAAAATTTTGGTTGTTTTATACCCGAGATATGAATTTTCAAAGTCAAAATTTCATGTAAAATGTGACCCCTGCGAAAACTTGTTTTGACTTTAAACGGTCATTCCTAAAATATGTATCGCTAAATTTTTTATGTTAGCGGCTTAAAAACATCTTTGGACTATGCTGAACGTTTCCTAAGAAGTATGAGGAAGAAGTAAGAAAGCAGAGCGCATGGAGAGCAGGGCTTATTTTGTAGAATTTTTTCGGAATTTTTCAGAATTTTTTGCAGAATGTTGCTTTAATCGTTATAAATCATTCCTTAGGAGAATTGTGAAGACATTTAAGTAAATATATTTGCTTAGATTTGCGAACTTTTGGTTTTTTCTGTTTGGGTTTGTCTTTAGCTGCTTCGCTGAATACTCCCTTAAACCAATTTTGTTCTTTTGCCTTCGGGCTAGATTTTGGTCTACGATTCTTTTGAGTCATCCAAAGATTGATGGCCGGAGTAGGATCAAAGTTGTCTGTAGGGGGCATGTTAAAATAAATGTACAAATAATTGTACAGTGTAGACGGAGACATTGAACCACGGTCCCAATCTTTAAACTTGTTAGAGTCACCTGAAACGAAGAAGTAAAGTTTATTTGTGTCTAATTGGAGTAGTTTTTAATAGACGTACTTATCAGTTGCTGTACGTCAGCTGAATGTGGTTTGATAGCTGCTACTCTTGCCAGAGCAATTTTTAGTGTAGAGAATCTATTCAGTGGAAGTGTGTTTAGCTTCTCCAAAGTTTCGATAGAAGTTTTACACGTGTCATAAAAGTCGGTTAATAAATTGGCAGCTTCATAATAATCTGAATGAAACTCATCCATGTCCATGTCTGAAATTATGTATGAGCCACAAGTATGAAGATCGCATTCTAATGTCGATGGCGAAATTTTTACCAATGGCTGTCCAATCCAATTCTCACTTTTAGATGCTTAATAAAGTGACTGATAACAAAATTTCTGATTTTGTCATTAAACGAAAACGCCCGACGATGTCTAGTTTTCAACGTTTCTTTTAGTTTAACGATGTCCAGCTTTCAATGTTTCTTTTCGTAATTCAAATCCGTAAAAGTACGTTTTTCGATCATTAGTACTGATGTTTTCAAGTTTTTTTTCTCCCAACCATCCTCGGCACAGTTTTGTTTGCAAAGTTCTAATTTTTCAAATAGTGCTTCAGATAATGGCAACAGGTCCAAAATTGATAATGAATCTGACTGACATGATTTTTGTAAATTTTTGAAGATAATATAGAACATCCGTTATAAATGAGAGAAAATGCAGCCGAGCATAATATAGCCACGGTTTTAAAAGGTTTGTCAGCATTTCTGACTGTAAGTAAGATACGCAGGCTCGTCAGTTTCGTAGTGTAACACTGAATAAAGAATAAACAAATACGGACCATCTGACTTCGAAGTACTTCGGATATCGCAATGGAAGTGATAAACTGTTTGATTGAGCGATCTGTTTGAGTTTAAGTGTACGATAATCCGATCCGTGAAAATGTTTCGATAGACTCTTACATTGGGCAATTGTACTAGCAATCGGATTTAGCTTTGAAGTAGACTTAAACGCTAAGTTAAATCGATGTGCAATGCAACATACCCACAGAAACGGCAAGTTACTAAGCATTGACTCAACCCTTTCATGTTGCAAGCGAACTCCTAATCCTGAAATTGGTCCACTATTTAAACTCTCTCCATCAGTGACAAGAGACGTCAACAAAGAAAACAGCTCTTCCCATTGAATAATTGCATTAGGCACGTTTTTTATGCATTGCAGGTAATGATGCCCACCTCCTTTTTTGGACGTTCCGAAACCAAGAAATACTGTTGTAATTTTGGCATCTTTGTTTACGACTTGTGCCGTAGTGTAAATATTGTGTTCTTGCATTAAGTCAGTAGAACCGTCCAGTCGTAAAGAAATAGCTAATTATTCTCGTAAGTGACGCGTCATGACGGGTGACATTATGCAGGTCCCTTTTCACTATACAATCCAAAAACTCTCCATGATTTTTGGGGGTTGTGTATTGGAAATTTAATTGCGTTGAAACAGAACTATTGTTCTTAAATCGCATCGCAATCTGATGTGAAATTTGTCGCGATGGCCAAGAATTTGCGCTAAGGAAAACTCGTTTCGCGTCATTATAAACATCAATCATAAATGCACCGATCGTATAAAATAAATCAGTTTTTTCATTGAGATTTTCCGCTGTAACAATCAACAACAATTTTGATTTTGGTATATTCGCCTAATACAACGTTTACCTTTCAGTGGTATCTCAATTAAGTCTTCAAAATTGTATTTACTAGGTGCGCTTGATGAGTTCGTTTTAGAAGTATTCAACTTGGAACAGAAATCTGCCATTTCGAGTAAGTCGTTTCTATCCTCCAATAAACTTAAAGTTTCTCTGGTTATTTTTTTAGCGACAGAGATATAACCCGACATCCTCATCAACTACCATATCAGCTACAAAGTCCGTTCTCATCACCATTTCTATTCTAGCTCATCTTTTCCAGCGTAGAATAGATTTTCGAATCCACACTTGCAAGGTGGACTTGGAAAAATTAGAAGTTTAATAGCGACCCCAATTCTCACCATGCCTCGAGATTGGATAACTTCGAAACCGGATTTCATCAGATGCTTTGAGTCGATTATCGCAAGTAGGCTGGACTAGTTAGATGGCTAGCCAGCAAGAACAACCTTGTAAGATTTACAGATGGCTCGAAAACCATAGAAGAGAGAGAGGTTGGAGTTTAAGCTCCAGAATCTGACACTTTTACCTGGTTCAATCTGAGAAGGTTACAGTAATCTTCCATGAAGAAATATTCGCAGTGCTGATGATGCCACAACAGACAATAGGAACCGCATTTATGGGCATCATCTCAACAAACAACTTTGTCCTTCACACCGACCCGATCTCCTTGATACTTTACCAAAAAAAATCAAATTTTCACTTAAAAAGCGATGGTGGCGCCACCATAGCCAATTTCATACAATTTTTTGGTCACCTTAACATCAATTAGACAACGAGAAACTATTTTGCTGAGTTAATAAATTGATTTAAAATGAATTAGTTTAAAAAAACATCGAATATTTTGCATATAAATTTTGGTCTCGTTGACATTTTTCACCGTGCAAGAAAATTTTCGACATTCCGACATGTAATTAGAAAAGGTGTTTCAAAAAAAGCGCTGTAATTTTTTCAGAAAATTAAAACTTTGAACACAAGATTACATTCGAACAAACTTTTATGTATTATAAGCGATAGCGTCACCTTAAGCGATATCATTAATTTTGGAAGCGGTCTTTTACGGACTGTGTCACACTTTACCTTTAAAGAGGTTTTTGTATGCGATATGAGTCGTTTTGGAAGTTTTCAGTTGTTATAACTAAAACTAATGTGAAAAATTTTCTATTTTTTTAAAAAAAAATTTTACAAAAAAATGTTTCTTAAAAAAAACAATTTTCTTATTCCAAAAAAAATTTTCTCAGAAAAAAATTTCTTCAAGAAAATTTTTGTTTAAAAAAAATTTTCACCACTGCGTTGTCGCCTTTGACCACCTTCGGAACCTTTTTTCGACACCATTAACATACTTCTAAACAACCACAAATCGTATTTTTTCAAAACATCTTTTACTCTAAGCAAATTAAAATTTTGAAAATTCCTATTGCATACATCACGCATTTTCATTATTTTTTTATAAACAAAAATGAGTAACGGGTGTGCCATATTAAGCGGTAATTATATTGGACGCGGTGCGATGAAAATCGCTCGAACAAATTCACTTACTGCACACAGAATACGAATATGTGGTATGTCCCGTGTATGTCCCGTGTATGTCATTCAATGATAAATGTCTTATATTTACTGTTTTCATTGAAATGTGTTCAAATAAAACGTAAATAATTAAATTATTAACGAAAAAGAAAAAAAATCGCGCGAATAAAATAATTTGCGTGAAATGTCAAATGTGGAAGAAGAAAAAAATCGCTCGCGATTATGTTCCACAGTTCTGCGAATAAAAAAATCGCGTGGAATTTTGTTGTGTTTGTTGACAAATAAATGGTTTTGATTTGTGTTTTCGATTTTTCAATAAAAAAAGTTAATATAAATTATTTATGAATGATTGGCATGTACGGGACATGCTATAATTTTATAGATTGTGTGCAAAATGTTTCTTCTTGGAGCTGGAGCGATGCGATTTTTATCTCATACAATATAACGACATGAACACTATTCGCCTGTGGCAAGAGAAAAAAATCGCATCGCTCGTCCAATATAATTACCCCTTTAGTGGCCTTACTTGTTTTCAAGACTGTGGAAGAAGTTTGCTTTGTAGAAGGTCTAACTAAATACGTTATTTTAGAAAGGAAACATGTAATTTCGTCAGAAAATTTTATTTATTTCACACAACAACCTTGTTTCAAACAATGATATTTTAAAATTTTAAACCGATTTTCGTTTCAGGATCTGTCGACATCGAGTAGACATGTTACGCCGAAGACAAGCGAAGAAACAAGCCAAAGGAAAAAGGCAAACAATTTGGGGAAGGCAGTCTACTCAGCATTTCCAAAACACGCAACCACCGAAAAGTCAAAATTGAAGTTAGTATACCAACAGCACCATTACGGGCTAAAAAATGCGAACTGTAACGAAAGAAGTCTAGCGAAACCAGTCGCTACGGCCGTACTTCAAGAGCAAAATAATGGCTTTTTGTGGACCATTCCAATTATAGACATTAACAATAGTCTCCCTTCAATTAGCGACGATCCAGTAATCATCAATGAGTCTTTTATCTATCGGTGCGAATTTTGTTCGGAACAATTCTCGTCAGATCAATTGTTGATCGACCACTGTGCCCGGATGCATACGAAAGACATAAAATGCCAATATTGTGAGAAAACGTTTTATTGGGAAAAAGATCTCCATTTCCATATGCGAAAACACATAAAAAAAGGCAGAGGACATAAGTGTCAGATCTGCACTGGTTTATTTGCCAAAGGTGCAGAACTAAAAGAACATATGAAAGTGCATGACATAGAGAATGCTGGTGCGGAAGGTTCATATCCCTGCAACATTTGCGATAGAAAATTCAAAACTAGTAGAACACTACAAGAGCACAAACGACGTTTTTCCCATAAACAATGTGAAGTGTGCCTCGAATATTTTAGTTCCAATACCACATTGTTGCAGCATTTTAGTGTGCACGTGACTCAAGTGAAATCAACTTACAGTTGCGATCAATGTGATGAAGTTTTTTCGAAGAAAGTCTTACTCAAAATTCATCGCGACAAACATCGATTATATGTTTGTGAGTTGTGCTCAGCTGAATTTCGACGTAAGGACGACATTAAATGCCATTTACGATTGGATTGTACGAAAAAGAGTTTGTTCAACTGCTCCGTATGCAGCAAATCATTTCTCTCAGAGTGTAGTGTAAACGCTCACATGAACGTTCGACATTACGGAAAGAACAAATGTGAATTTTGTTCGGAAAGATTCCTTCACACAGCCGAATTGGTTGATCATCTAAAGTATCACGACATTGAACATCCGTACCAATGCCAAATTTGTTTATCACCAATGTCTTCGAAACGGATATTTAATTTTCACTTAAAATCACACAATGAGAAAACTAAATATAAATGCGAACGTTGTTGCCGATGGTTCTCGAGTGGATTTCATTTACAAAATCACATAAAAAAGCATGCGAAAGACACTTTCAAATGTACCATTTGTACGATGACATTTTCCGATCTGCAACGACTGGAGCAACATTCACGGAATCACGAAGAAAACGAGTTTCAATGTGATATTTGCAAGCAGTCGTTTCGAACTAGACATTTGATTTTCCTGCACATGATCGATTCTCATCAGTCTAGAAAGAAATGCCATATTTGCGACAAAGAATTCAAAAACCAAAGATGTTTGATGGCTCATCTCAAGAGTCACTATGTTAAAGTAGAATTTCCTGATGAGGTGGGTAGTATGTAAAATGTAAACGTAACGAAAAGCAATTTTAAATGTCAATTAATATGTGTAATGACTTCATAATTAACATTGGACATTAGAAAAGTTAAAAGTAAAGCAAGTAGACCAGGAAAACCCTTGTAGAAAATTTCTCTACGCTTTTTATAATTTTTTTTATGTTTCGTCAGAATTAAAGACTTATTCACCAATTAAACATTTACAAACATTAATTTATGCTAAATTGTTGCCCAACATCTCCTGAAAATTTAGCGACATTAACAGTAATTTAAGTGTCTGTAGATGGGTCACGCGAAGCTTTTATATGAAGCAAAATTATAAAAGTCGAAAAAAATGAGCTTGTGGCAACCTTTGATTACATTAAAAAAAAATTTTTGCCTGTTTAATAATCAGAAGACCATGCTGGATCTCCCATAGGGAAAGGCCTTCCAAAAAAAAAAAATGCATTTGCAAAAACGCTACACCCTAATGTACATGTACTGTGTACTCATACATGCTACTTTTTGATAATTTCGCAGTTTTAATATTTTCTGATCAACAAATGCTAGTAAACCGGATTACTCTCAAGCTTTACTAAATTTTGTAATAATTTTCTCTCGTAACAAAAAACCGTCACTTTTAATCGAAAAGCAAAAAAAAAAAAATAATTGTCAACTCGTACACAAGTTGTTTCTTTGTTTAAAACAAACACTGAGATCTGTTTCGCAATTACGACAACTGCTGTTGTGACGTGAACGACTTACTTTACTTTTTCGGCGCTACAGCCACTTGTGGGTTTTGACCTGCTCGAGTATTATGAACCAATACCGCGTCTGTTCCTTGCCGCGTATTGCCGATTTCTTATTCCGAGCGCCCGAAGATCTTGTTCGACACCATCGATCCATCTAATTTTTGGGCGAACAACTCCTCTTCGCCCTTCTGGATCGTCATCATCATCATCATCATCAAACTTTATAGACCATTATTACCCTCCGGTGTGAGGTCTTTATGTCACAACCCCAGAATGGTGAACTATCGTCCTCCATGCCCTTCTATCGCCTGCCAAGGAGATGGTTTGTTCGCCCAGAGAAAGTCCCCTAACTTCTAAATCTGATTTACTTGAATCTATAAACCTTCTCCTTGGTCTACCCCTTGGCCTAACACCCGGGACCTGTGCACCCAAGATCCTTTTCGGTAACCTGTTATTACCCATCCTTTGAACGTGCCCAAACCAACGTAGACGACTGGCCCTTGCTTCCTCTTCCACTGACGCAATCCCTAAGTTTTCCCTAATGTCGTCGTTCCTGATATGATTATCCCAATGCTCCCTCCTATTAACTTTCGCTATATTCCTAAGAACCCTCATATCAGAAACCTCCAGGTCATGCACTAGATATCCGCAATCCACCCAACTCTCACTACCATACAGAATCGTCGGCCGGAATATTGACCTGTGAATAGCTACCTTCGTTTCGCTACTTAATTCCTTCTTGTTGAACACGTGCGACCTCAACTGACTGGCCACCGCGTTTCCCATTTTCCTCCTTTCCTCAAATTCCCTAACCAACTTGCCATCCTCTGAAAAAATGGTTCCTAAGTACTTGAATTCACAAACCTGCTCCAGCTCCTCCCCATTTAAATTGCAAGCTATCTCCTTCCGAGATTTGCCTATATGCATAACCTTAGTTT
>CM055403.1:90529852-90555005 GCA_029228625.1 Pseudolycoriella hygida
TGCAATTTACCGAACAAAATCACAATAATTGGTCGTTTTCTTTAAATTCATCATTTAATTTAGAGAAACTTGTTAAAAAAATCTTTGATTTAAAAAGAAAAATCTTTAAAAATCTCCTGAAAAGTAAAATCCTGGTACACGATATTTAGGAGTCGTTCCCCTTCGCATCAACCCACATTGTACGAACATAAACTTTCATGTTGCAGGAATTTAAATTAAATCCTTCGTTTTAATAAATCGTGATGCCCTTTATTTGTATGCGTTTGCACATGCGTATATAATAACTTTCGTTTCGTTGGCGTTGGCTTTGCGTATTTGACAAAAAATTTGGTCTTCTGACTCTAAAACGTGGGTCTACGCAAAATTCTCTTGTTAAGTGTATTGCGGTCAGACTATCAACTTTTTATCCAAAGTTTTCTTTGTATTTTCCATATGGGTTCACAAGAATAGAAAACAATATAAACCAAATATAGCAGTTAAGCTTAATGGCATTAATCTTTTTTAGAAATATTTAGGTTAAGCGTTGTTTAGTTATTGTAATAAATAATATTCAAATGTTCTACAAGGTACAAAATTTTGAATTGACATTTTGTTTAAACGCCAAGCCTGTAAAGGGCGCATTACTTGCATTTTTTTACATTTAAAATATTAAATGATTTTAGACAACCGAAAGCGAGCGTCTTTTAAGGCTTGGCCGTATTGAAAGAATAATAGTTATTAATGCAACTCGTACCACATATGGCTATAATAGTGCGAGGTTAGAGAAAAGCCCCATGGCGGCATATGTGGTATAAGATGGATTTCTAATTCGTTCTCGACTAATAATGGAAAAACAAAACAATTTGAGTAAAATATACTCTTAATGTGAATTATTAATTTTGATTCAAATAAGCATCGGTTGATGAGTAAGCTTTGCACTGAAATTTCAAGGTTCAAAAAAAATTGTTTTGCAAAACATTTTGAGTTTTAATGGGCAAATTACAAACATTTAAAAATGGGGAGAAATTGTAAAAAAAAAAATAATTTTATCCATGCATTGTTGTCAGACAACATTTTAAGGTCATTCTCAATTTTTAATCATTAATTCTAATCAAAACAAACAATCACAATAGCCGTGTACTTATAAATTCATATTAGTCAAGTCTACCAATAAGTGTCATATATGTAACTCTGTTTTCTAAATTTAAATACATCTTCCTTTATTAGTCGAGAATGATAAAAAAAGCTTTAACATTATTACGAAAGTATCTTCCCATCATAATTAAATAGCCTCAATGAAGACACATAAATCTGTGGTTGAGTAAAAAATTACATGAAATAGCTTTAGTGGCTTAGGGTTCATGATACCAAACCTCAAGTTTTGAAACGATGAAACGATGCGTTAGAATTCGAATGGGAAATACGGAGTTCATTCAAAAATCGATTGTTTGAAAGAAATTTTGACCGCATAACAACTCGTACAAGTCGAACCAAATTGATCATTTTTGTTGATAATTCAAATTGATCATTCTCATAGCTCATACTTATGGTTGTTGCAAAGTGGCTTTATAGAATTCAATTTTAGGGAGCACGCATTTGAGTTTCTCACCTAGTACATCTCATAGATTCACAGCTTACCACTGGCACAGCAAAAACTTTCCGGTATTGAAAGGATCTCAAAAAAAAAGAACCGAAAACAGCTAAACTAGTAAATAATGATCAGCCTCTAACCTTTTAAGGGTTGTTAAGGCAAGATTATTATTATTTTTACTATTATTATTACAGGTATTTAGTAAATTCATACCATTTTCATCCTAGGTTGGGCTGAAGACTACTGACTCTCCGCCGCAATAAGTGTGCACGCGAACGGTGGAATTAGGGAACATTGCGTTTAACTCCGCGTTTCGATCCTCAACCACGCGGAAGCCAATTTGCCTACAGTGGGAGCCTCACCTTTTCTGCTGTACCGGTTACGGTAGCGGTATCAAAACCCGTTAGTTTCTAGACCCTACCGTAATAGGCCTGAGCTGTCCAGCGGTGTACGCGTATAGGAATTTGTCATATAAAAATTCGAAAAGTCGAAAACATGTTGGGTCATG
Organism: Pseudolycoriella hygida; assembly: GCA_029228625.1. Classification (NCBI taxonomy): domain Eukaryota; kingdom Metazoa; phylum Arthropoda; class Insecta; order Diptera; family Sciaridae; genus Pseudolycoriella; species Pseudolycoriella hygida. The sequence continues at coordinate 90,531,931 of CM055403.1, forward strand.
CATTACTGTGGATAATTAACATTCTAGAAAACTGTGGCAGTTAGAAAAAATGTTAGCTGATCATTCATCTTGAATCAACTCGAACCAAACGTGAAACTGTTGCCACTCCGTTCTAATGTACTCAAAAATCGATTCAATTATTATTCGAGGAGGAATGCGTGCTACTTGCAAAAGTAAAGCTATTATAAATCATATAATGCGATAGAAATGTTAGGCCGACCAACGTATTACGTTTTTACGATTTATTTTACACAAAAATACAGTAAAAGACAAAGACATGCATTGTAACTGCTAGCGTTTTTTCTTTACGGTTACAAATCTCTTGTATGGAAAACTTTGAATATTTCATGTAATTTTTGACGAGACCGTTTTAGCGTTAATTTTTTTTCTTTAAAGTACGTCTGCCCATAAAACATTTAGTATTAAATAAGCCTTCAAACATTTGAATAAAGGTTGAAACATGAAAGATTGAGTAAATAAATATATATATGAATTTCAGTGAATTATTAAATCAAAGAAGGAAGTAAGAGGAAGTAGCATTTTTTCTTAAATGAATCGGTAATATTGAATCGTCCGAACACGACAGGACGCAGACACTCATACCAACTAGAAAGTTGTTTCATTTAGACTATTTATCGACCTACTGAAACCAACTTGCCCTAACAAGACTCCTTACCACAAATTACCTTCCACCAGTAACATGTCATTTTCAGAAAACATGCATTTTCCTTGAATGCGGAACAACGAATGAATTGTATTAAGTTGTATTAAGTTGACTCAAAATGAAATAAATGAATGAATGAATAAACTTTTTTATTTGACTTTTTTGAATTTACTCGTTAATAGTCACAAAAAATATCAGTTAGTTCAACGGAAAAACTTGAATTGAAAAGATTTTGCATTTTAGAAAATCCTAAAAGAGTGACTCGCACTGTTTGCCCACACAAATTCCACATAGAATCTGAAGTTGGCAATGAGACATTATCGCAAATTGGTGTGATAAAATCACTAGTCATGGTACACGCCAAAAAATTTTCAAGACAATTTTTTCGTAGACTGCGGAACCATATACCTATTCATATGAACAGCACAGACTCGTTTTTAGTGCCCTAGCTAAGTCCAAAGACTCAAATCCAAAAACTTTTCTTTCATAAATTGTCGCCTATGCCCAGATCTTTCAAACGAAAAAACATTTGAAGGGACCTGTACGTATCAGAATAGGTGCGGCAAACAGAGGTGATGTTACGAAAAGATTCGAAAGTATTTAAGGAAGTATTACCCTACGTCCACATTAAACTGTATTGGAAATTGCCGATGGCAATATTGAAAAAGCCGTCCGAAGAAATGGTGTAAAAAAACCTCACAAAATTGACCCCCAAATAGAGAAAAATGTTCTCCTTAATTGTTTTTGAGAATATCTTTTATATTACTCGAGCTTTGCTTGATCGTAGAACAATTAAACTGAAACGTGGAAATTTTACTTTAATTTTCGATCACAAAGACAATTAACAGAAGGTCACAGGTTGAGCATTTTTATTTTGAATTATTTTTTCATTGTAATGACGCTCAGATTGAACTCAACTAGAACAGTTGTGTTCTTGAACATATTAGAAGCATCAACATTTCGGCATCCAGTGCCAATCATCAGTCAAGTCATGCACCTTGATATGCTGATATGGGGTGAAGTACCGACTATTTGATGTTCCATATGAACAATCTACGGTGAAACTAGGACTAGTGAATTATATCTGAGAATGAAAGTATAACTACATCTAACGTCAAAACTCCAAAGTTTATCCTAACTCAAGCACTGAAACTCTTACTGTGTCATAGCCGATTAGTGGCGGAACCACTATTTTGTTATGAGGAATAGCGCGTTATTTTTTTACAATGCTGTGCTTACATTGCATGGAACTACATATATGATGTTAGGAACCATTATGGGTTTGATGAACATCTTATTTTAGATGTTCTAATGAAATTCATTATCATCTTATCAAATTGTTTTTGAGAATATCATATATATTACTCGAGCTTTGCTTGATCGTGGAACAATTAAACTGAAACTGGAAATTTTACTTTAATTTTCGATCACATAGACAAGTAACAGAAGGTCACAGGTTGAGAATTTTTCTCCTTAATTTTCCATACAACATAGCAAAAAACCATTTTTTGGGCTAGTGCTGACCTCAGTACCGACCTAGGGCCCTAAGTAGAGGCCTCGGACACATACTTCCATAGACAAAAACGTTTCTCTCAATTTACTCTGCAACATAGCAAAAAACATTTTTTAGGTCCATTTGAGCCCTAAGCACACACAAAAGTTTCCTTTAGAAATTGTCGGCCATGCCTAGATCTTTCAAAAAAAAGTCGGAAAAGATTTACTCGAGCTATGTACAAAAACGGGTTAGCTCAGTGGTAACGTATTGGCTTTCCTCAAAGAATATCCGGGCTCAATCCTGGTGGGGACATATTCTTTATAGGATTTTTCTTCAGTGGATAGCATGAAAGTAACGTTCCTAGGCACACCAAGGATTCATAATTTGGGTAGTTGAGAATTTAGTGCCGCAATGAATCGTACATAGAAGATTGGACGGACTTTGGACGGATATATAATTAACACCAGAAGAAATCCTAATGGTAAAATGCTAGCTACCGTTAGGCGTGGTTCGGAATTTACGTTAAGCATGTGGTCCGAAAAATGTCTGCCGGTAAAACACATCATAGATGGCACTAGTTTGTGTGCAATTTACCACTGACACAGTAAAAATGTCAGTAACGAAAGGATCTCTAAGAGAATCCATGAGGGCAAAAGCTCACAAAAAATTGCGGAACTAGTAAATAAAATGATCTAGCCTCTGACACGTAGGGCTCTACGAGAGACTCGTTTGTAGTGCCCTAGCTAAGTCGAAGGAGTCAAAAAAAAAGGTTTCTTCCATAAATTGTCAGTCATGCCCAGAACTTTCAAAAAAAAAGAATGTCTGAAAATCCGAAAATTTACTCTAGTTATGTACAAAAACACGTAGGGCCCTAGCAGAAACTCGTTTTTAGTGTCCTAGCTAAGTTCCAGGACTCAAATTCAAAAACGTTTATTCAATAAATTGTTGGCTATGCCCAGATCTTTCAAATAAAAAAAAAATTATGAAAATCGGAAACGATTTACTCGAGTTATTAACAAAAGACCCAAAACCACTCTAACGGCCCTAGATCGGCGGCCCTTGGAGGCCAGATTCAATCCCATTAAAGATTTTTTGATCACCTTTCAGGCAAAAAATAATTTTTGAAAATCGGTTGAGTTTTACTCGAGTATTGACGGACGAACGGACGTTTCTTTATTGCTGATTCGTCATCTAAGGACCATGATTGGTGCTCCCTCCTACTCCCGGGTCGAAACTCGACTGGTTACAAACGTCGTAGTAAACGCAATAGACCCCTTTTCGAAGTACAACGTTCGTACGGGTCTAAAAATGTCTGTCCGTCAACACGATAACTCGAGTAAAACTCAACCGATTTTCAAAAATAGTATATTTCAACATACCCCAATACACACGAGATGTGTACGTACGCGCGGGCGAAGCTCAAGCCAAAATTACACATCGAGTGTGTATTGGGGTATTTCCAAAGATATTTTTCTGTGATAGTGAGATTGTGTTGGTGCACATATCGCGGAAAGCAACTTTTCGTCCAAAGTGATGGCAAAATATTTTCCGTCACAACCAATACACTCTCATGTATACAGAAAAATCTTTTATTGGATTGAATCTGGGCACGGTCGCCCCAAAGGCCGCCGAGCTAGGGTTTAAATGATTTTTGGTCTTTTGTACATAAATAGAAGAAATTTTTTCCTGTTTTCGATTTTTTTTTTGTTTGAAAGGTCTGGGTACGCCTGAAAATTTATGGAAGAAACATTATCGATTTTGAGTTTTTGGACTCAGGCAGGGCTTTAAAACTGAATCTTTACCAGGGCCCAACGCGTTTTTTCTACATAAATCAGGTAAATCTCATCCGCTTTTCAAAAACTTTTTTGTTCCTGAAAGATAATGCAATACATTGATTAGAGGATTCATTTTGGGCAAAATCGGTCGAAAACTTTCGAAATTACGATCGAAAAATTGGTCAGAAGTGTAGTTTTTTGAAGGTTGGTGGAACTATTTTACTTACATCTCTGCGAAATTAGAATGGAAATCGCTCTTGAAGGTTTAAAATACAAGATATGGACATCAGAAAACCACGAAAATTAAATAAGTCAAAATCTGTTGAGCGGTTCGTGTTGTAGAATCCTCAGTGTAGGCCCAACTCACGTTACGCTACCCCACACCATATTCGGTGGTTTTTCGTGAATATTTCTTTGGTAGTGCAGTGTTGAAGAGAAAAAATATATGCGGACGTTTTTGTTCATGAAAGTATGCATCAGAGTCCTCTCCTAAGTGCACTAGGTCGGTTTCAAGATCGAGTTTTTAAACTGTTTTCAATTTTTAAGTTTTGTAATTTTTTTAGGGATTTGAAGAGGTTTTTGTGCCGTTTCTTTGGACGGGTTTTTCAATATTGGCCTTTCGGCAATTTAATGTTAATTAATTAATTAAATGTTAATTTCATGCACTTAAGGCAATATTTACTTAAATACGTTCAAGTCTTTTTGTAACATCGACTCTGTTTACCACACCTATTCTGATACGTAAGGGTCGCTTGCATATATTTTTATTGCTGATTCGTCATCACTAAACCATAATAAATGTATCCCCCCACCTCCCACCTTGATCTACCCCATGTTACAATAAAGTTGTTTGTAGTAAACGTATAGGACCTTTATACTTCGTACGGGTACAAGAATTCAAATAAATTGCTTTGATGTCGACTTGCCAATAAGTCTAAAAGATGGCACAATCATCGTGAAAGATATTGTTTTCCGCTCTCTTTTAGTTTTCATTGTTTGTAAACAAAATATGCACACCCGCAATTGTTTTCTGCGATGTTTTTTTTAAACATTCGTCAAATTTAGAATTGACACTTCATCCACAAAAAAGCTGAATTGTTTGTTGAATTCGTCATTTAGTTGAATCATCAAGTTGAGTGAGTCAATTTTGTTTAATGATCTATGAACACCGGTGTTTGTGCATCGCGTTTTGTTGAATTGAGAACGAACAGAAACCGCGCAAGTCTTCTTTTGTTAACGAGAGAAATTTACTCAGTAAATAATTAAAGTCTTGTGGTGTAACTAAAACCAGACCAGTAAACCATTCGTAAGAGAATTGTATCTTCGAAAGCTGAACAATTGTGTTATTGCCCGCTTCGTTTTTGTTAGTGTGTGTAAATATTCTTTGGAATATATAAATTATCAATCGCCAAGAACATATCCAGAACACATTTGTAGTGCAAATTCTTTGTTTCAAAGTTACTAAACGCAAGAAAATTACCCTTGAAACGTTTGAAAAATATTTTTTTTGCTGTCGAAAAAGTTGCCATCAGGACGAGTCAGTAGGCTGTGAATATTATAATCGATTGAAAACGAAATTTTCTCTAATTTTTTGCGGACTTTTATTTGAAAAATTATTTACTGTAAAGAAAAGAATTTGAAAATGGATTTCGATTCGCAATTTACTTCTGAATTTAATGCCGATATTCATGGTAAACAGGACCACTCCCCGAACAAAGTTTTAGTTAAAGAAGACATTTTGTCTAGTGCTGCGAAAATATTAAATCCAACGGATGATTTCGAGAACATTGGGTCGAAAATTGATTCCGAATACGACCTACTTGACGGAGGTTACAACAACACATTGAAATCAAATGAAACAACGGATCTGTTGGCTGATTTTAAAACCATCACTCAGCCGCCAGTAAAAAGTGATAATTTTGAAGTGTTCGATTCTTTAAACAAGGCGAAAGAGTCCACAATGGATTTTATGACAGCTGAAAGAAGTTATGCTCCACGTATGCATGCTTCGCCACCAGCACCTCCAGTTATGACAGATATACCACCAGCTCCAATGAAGACTTCAATTTATGAAGATTTGGAAAATGACTATCTGAATCCTTATGCTTCCACCAAAAGCAACGAGAAATTTATTTCGTCCGAAGATTTATTGAGTGATTTCAAAGAGGTAACGGCTGAGGCTAGGGCCAATACACCGGATTTCTTCAAGGAGCCTATAGAATCCGTTGAGAAGTCAAAGGAAATCGTTTTCCAGGCAAAGCCATTAGTCCCAAAGCATGTTCATCCAGTTCCAAAACCAGTTGAAATAAAACAAGAAGTTATTTATTCGAGCAAGGAAGAGATTCCGGAAGTTGTCAAAGCCACTAAACCTAAGCAAAAGGAAGAAATGATTTCTGCAGAAGAAATGTTCTACAAAATTGGTTTAGGTAAGTAGATTTTATAAATTAGATGCGCCTAACAGAAAATTCAATACAATTTTAAGTGAAGCCACGTAATTCACAGAAAATCTTTTTTAAATTCGCCTAATTACAACCCATGTAGTTACGTTGTGTAATTCTCATATTGTCTCCAACTTAGAGCCTGGTGTCTTCGACAGGGAAAAGTTTATGCTGCTTGTGTTTCAAAAGTATTGTTTAGCGTTGCTTCCACATAGCAAGAATCTAATATCTTATGTAGTCGTTGACCGCTACAAACATAGGACAACTCGTCCGGCAAACTTCTTAGAGCAAATCTTTTGATGACAAATTTTTCCAAGTCATACCTTCCCCAGTTTAACAGATTGTTTCCATCATAACATGATCGAAAGTTAATGACTCTCTGCCTTGTAGGAAAACGACACCGAAACATTAATATTGTAATGTGGCTCTTCCACAGTAAACGAGTGTTTTCCCTGACTATTTTGGTATTTTCATTGGGCGAGGAATTGTTTTCTGTACCATTTGGTGGTATTCACATACTATAATAATTACTCTAAGAATATTTCAATGGAAGTGAAAAAACTCGAGTCATTAATTTATTATACCGGCTGAATTCTTAAAAAAAACGAGTACCGGGTGTTTTTAAATTAAAAACGATGTCTTTAAAATGTATACGAACTTGCGAAAAAATATTGGCATAGAGACAGCTTAGTATTTTCAAAGTGGCACCCATTTTGGTCATATGACTCATTCTTATAATTTTATTTCTTTATATCGATCTTTAATGTAGTTTTTTTTAACGTTTTAGGTATGGTTTTAGTGTATAAAATAAGAGAATTTTAGACCATTTCGCTAATCCGCTTGAATACAAATGAACAATTCGTTTATTTTTAATGTTGTTGTAGTCGCATTCGTTTTTTGAATTAATTTGTTGACGTAATCAGTGATTTTTTTTCGAATGCATTTGCTAATAGAACTTCGATGTGTCGACTTGTGTTATACGAACAGTGTGAAATGGATGGTCGGAAAGTGTAAATTTAGTATAAGCAAACTACACAAGACCCGCACAATTTAACTCAAGAAATGATTCCCTAAATCATTTTTCGCTACAAAGAATCAAATTCCTAAGATGAACTCACCTGTTCCTTTACCCGGCGCCAGTTCCGTTTGGTCGCATCGTGCGACCTCCTACCTGTTCTCTTACTAGTTCTATTACCTGTTATATTAGACAAGAGAACCTGTAACAGGCCAGGATCATTTTTAATCTATTTTCCAAAATTTCTTACGCGATTTTCCGAAACTAACTAATTCAACAATTCAATTTACCAATGACACCATACAGTCTCACTTGTTCTGAGTGGTATTTGTTATTTTCTAAGAAAAATGTAACACCCACAAATAAATAAGCGAGAAACTTTGTAGTAGAAAAAAACAGAACACTAGGGAGCCTCTAGATTACTAAGGTGAAATCTCTGTTATTAAAAAAATTTGTAAGAAGATTAAAAGCTAGATATCCTCGGACTTCGGCCTTTTTTGTTTACAGAAAGGTTTGCAAAGTCACCGGAATATTATTATTATACTATTAAATCCTAAAAACCCAAAAGAGTTGATTAGTTCTCTTTCATTTAATAACTGTTATAGTTTTGGTATTCTCTTCGCAGTAATTTCTCCAGCTTACAACTGCAATGTTGGGGGGTGGACCTGTACGTCTGTGATTCACTGAATCACTGTCAAAGTTTCCACTTTTATTAAGAAAATTCTTTGACTTTCATGAATATGATTCTCCCTAGCAACTAAACATGCACATTCGCTGTACGCGTATTAATTTATACATTTATCACAAACAAGATTGCTGCATGACTTCTACGCGAAATACGTTCTGTGTTGAACCTATGTATTGTTTTATATTTCACGATTGTTGATTTTAGCATCTCGGTGTTTGAACATTTATATGCCGTCTTAAAAATGTTAAAATGAAGTTTGAGATAGCAGGATTTTCGTTTCGAATAGCTAAAAATATTGAAAATTGCAAAAAATGACTACCGAAAGTCCTCAATGTGACTGCTTTATTTCAAAAGATTGATGAAGCTCATTTAGCTCAGCAATCTTAAAAGAAACTAACAAAGTATTGAACGTATTGTTCTGAATCTTAAGTTCACGCAGTAGATCGATACTTTCTCTATACTGAATCATACGTTGAATCCTCATGCTCTTTATGCTCTTAAAATAAATAAATTTATAATTTCTCTTTATGGCATTTTGTTTAATTTATTAGCTATTTAAAAACACATTTAAAGTGCACTTAACGGGCCATTGTCTTCAATTTTACGCAGTATGCTTCTTTATCTTGCTTTAGACAACTCCTTTAACTTTCTCTCGATTCTTCCGACTCATTTTTGCTTTTTTTAAGCTCCCCAGCTTTTCTCAAGTCTTACGTTTAAGAACAGATTAGAAATCTTATATTAGACATGCCTGGGGAAAGTCTGGTGTAGGGTTCCCAGATCGAAATTTACAAATAGAGTACATTTTTAATTTGAAAAAGAGTAGTAAAGAGTACGGTTGTCAGTAAACGCCTGAGTGGGAGGGGCGTCAGCGAATTTGTGACAAAGTGTGACAGGGAGGAGGAGGTCGACCGAAACGTTACACATCACTAAAATCGTTTTATTGTTGCAGCGATTTCGCAGTGAATTTATTACCTAGAGGGATCGTCCATTAAAGACGTCCACTTTTTTTTCCTATTTTTCAGGGTCGGTCCATCCCCAGTCCAAATTCCCCCCTGAATTAGGACGTCCAAAAAAAGAAGTAAAAATTGCAAAAAAAATATTTTTCAAGGTGTGAATTGACGAAAAAAGTTTCAACTTATCCTTAAATTTAAAAAAACATAGTTAAAGCTTCAACTCAGAACTCCTACCCCTGAATGCTCATAGCCTCTTCAATGGAAATTATGTGGACATTGTTTTCGAATAAAACAAAGTAAAAATGTCTGAATCTGTTATCTGATAAATTGGTTCAAGTAAACAATGAACAAATTATATGTATATTATCGGTTTTGAATACCCGCTACTGCTTCTTTATTTTTAACAGAATCTTAAAAGGACGTCCAAATTCTGTAAATGTGGGTCCATCCCCTGTCCTAATCTGTCCGTATTTTGAAAAAGTCGGTCCGTCCATAAAGTTGGACGTCTTTAATGGACGATCCCAGAGTTCGTAGAACATCAATTAATATAATTGTATTCTAGGATCTCGTACAACACTCGTTACACGGTTGACACACCAATTGTTGAAATAATGAAACTATAGAGTTTATTTTACTTTAAGTATCTTATTGAGGTAAGTTTACTAAACAGTGCTAGATAAAGAAACTTCTGTCATTTCTAGTCACCTGTTATGTTTCCAATCTACTTAAATGGAGTGAGATGTCATTAAGATAATGATCAATAATGAACAATCGTTCAGTAAAATTCACCACCATGTCAAGTGAAAACAAATTTTCTTTACAGTCAATCCAGGAGAGGGGAAGGGGTAGCGAGTTTTTGTGACACCAGCGTGAAAAGGAAGGTTTGGGTGGTCAAATGATAATTTTTCGTTACGTAATTTATGAACGGCCCCTTAACTAGAATAAAACTAGAAAATATCCTTGCCTAAAATAACCACGCTAGTTGAATACCTCGCCTTCGGCTCGGATATGCAAACTCTACCCTTGTCACAAAAAATTTCCAAGGCTTGTTGCTCGAAAACACACTCGTGAGTTCCGCTCATATCACAAAATTGATCCCTCATGGGATGAATTATTTTCACTGCATAGAACGTAATCTACTATTATTTATAATGTTTTATCACTTTAGTTTTCATTGTGTTCAAAAATATATTTTTGTACAAGACAAAGTATTCTGTCGTGGCATCAAAAAATGTATAAACTTGACAAAAAGAATTTCAACTTGACATTTAAATATTAACCTATATTTAGGCGCTCGCTTACTTTTTCGATATAATTCACTTGACTGAGAGTCAGGGTCTTATAAATTTAATGTTTGTACCCCTATGATTAGTGATGTGTATGTGTGTTGAAATGGTATGAAAAACGTTTTTTTTAAGAAATATTTATTATCATTCCGTGTACAATTATAGCGTGGAATACAATGTAGAGTTGAGACTATTTGTTGGGCGTTAATTTGGTTGATCAGAATATTTAGTCTTCGTCTTATTTAGAGTCGGTCAGTTTAAATAAAGAATTTGTTAGGTTCACTTGTTTCAATGTAACTAATTCGTTTCACTTTGGTCAATTTAGGCCTGTATAGAATATTATTGCGATTTTTTTCCGTCGTTAAAATTAAATAAATAAATTTAGTAAACAGTAAATAATGAGAGCGTAATTAGTCTATAAATAAAGTTAAAACAATTAAAATATCACAGGTATGTATGGCGATATCACAGAAAACTCGTTTTTTTCAGGTTTTTTTCAGTTTGACTCGGTTTTTGAAATTACGAAGGCATGTGATGTGCCGTATTTCACTATCCAGGGCATTGTATTCGACAATAGCTTTTTCTAAAGCAGCATTGGCCAAGTTCGAAGAGGATCGATGATTGAAAACGTGGATGTGGGAATCTCTCCTTGTTGGGCGGTTACGAACATTTGAATTTGTCACAAGTACAAAGTTGTTTTTAACTAACGAGTGAATCAGTTTGTGGACGTACACCGCTCTATCTACTTTCACGAGTTCTACGTTTAGGTGCAGTCTAGAACTGTACAAATACATCGAAGGAGTGAGTCTCTCTAGTCGATATGTGGCTTTTATACATCGGTTCGGTTGCGAGTACGTTCTTACAAAGCCAGTTATGGATCAAGTCCGCATCGTGTTGCATTGCACGCTGAATGTCCAACTCTGAGTCGAGGGCGTACACCAGTGCCGCATCGTCGGCATACAGTAGTAATTGGCCGATCAAGTTCAGTCGGAGCATATCGTTAATATAAATTTCATTTCATTTCATTGATTGGCCCGAGCTTGGATCCTTGGGCGATTCCAACGTTGACGTTTGCAAATTCGCTAGAGCAATTTTCAATAGTTGTTGCTATCTGACGATTTTGTAAATAGCTCAACATCAACTTCGCTGCTTTGGCGGAGAGCCCTAGCCGCCTCTGTTTCCTTGCTAGCCGTATTGGATCAACCGTATCAAAGGCCTTTCTGAGGTCGATGAACATAGCCACCACAAATTTCTGTTGGAAATTTGATCTGATAAAATCTACCAACTCGTCGCTCTCATGACAAAGGGGTCTATCTCCAATGTAAAAAACACTGCACTTTCACAGTTGGAACTTTTCAAGAATCCAAACTGATTGTCCACAAATAAATTCAGGCTTTCCAAATAAGAATATAATTGCCTCAGGAGAATTTCTTCAAACACTTTTGAGAGCGACGGAAGTATCGTTAAGCCACGAAAGTTCTATATGTCAAAGCTTCCAGCTTTGTGAATGAATTTGAGTTTGTCTTTCAGTAATTCTGTTGTATATTCAGATGAATCGATAATGACGTTTATGCAGGTTGCGATAGCCAAAGCAATAGATACGACAGATGATTTGAGTAGTTTGATCGGTACCTTATCGAAACTGGTTGATGTCTTGTTCGGTAGATCGTTAATGACGCAGTTACCATGTCGGAATTGACATGTTGGAATGACCAGTTGTTCGAGGAATGCTCCGTGCACAAATCGTCGATATCGCTTGTGTCATAACCATGAATGGCGATGATCGATGTCACCAAATTTTCCCCAGCACAACAGAAATAATTGTTTATCTTGTTACAGGACTCAGCAGAATCATCAGTAGGATATCCGTTTATCGTGGGAACTGTTTCCGTCTTCTTGGATTTGTTAAAAAGAATTTCTTTATACCAGTTATGAATTCTTAGTAGTACATGTGATAACTTACTGTGGTCACTAGTTACATTTTAGCACGAGGCTATCTTGATAGTTGGCTATCAAAAACTTCTTCCAACTGTCAAAGTGACAAACGTCAACAAAAAAAAATTCGAAATATCGAAAAACCTTTTTATTCTTCCTCAATTATATTATGGTTTTAGAATTGAGCAAAAATAAACAGGTTTTGGATATTTCGAAAAGAGTTTATTGTTTGACGTTTACAACGTTGCTTTGACAGTTGGAATGGACCGGGTTTTGGTCCCAACAAACTCAACTATTGAGTTAGAACCTTGCGCCAGTCAAAAAATATCGGCGGCGGCGATTGCCTTTTTTGATTTTTCTCGGCAGTGCATAGTTTGACATTTCTTTCAAAATGGCGGCGTGTGTCAAAATCGGGCACTACTCCAAATTTACCAAAAAAGGCAAAAGCGGATAAGGATGTTGAATCTATTATGGGCTACAAGCAGCGCTACGGTAATTTTTTTTTTAATTTGTACCGATTTTGCCTTATTTGGTAAATTTCGCGTAGTGCCCGATTTTGACAAACGCCTCCATTTTGAAAGAAATATCACACTGCGCAGTGGCGAAAATCTGCGTCAAAAATTCATAGACGACTGTGCACTTTTTCAATTGGCGATGGCGCGGGGCGAGATAATACGAACAATCCAGGAAACCTCGTCTAAATCTATGAAAATATTAGAACTTTGATTCAAAATTAGTTTATCATCTAAAGGAAAGCGAAGATCATTCCTTTGTACTTGATGCACACAAAGAAAATAAATAGTATACATGCGAACTAATCTCAGCTTTAAAATTGTATGTAACTTTAAAAGACTATAAACTAGTTTGGAATCGAATTTAGGAGTTCTTTTGGAAAAAATTTTTTAACTGCCAGTTTCATTAGATATGCGTCATCCCTCCAAACTCTAGAAGTGGCTTTATCACGGTGTTTGGTCATTTTCTTTAAAACCCTGAAACACGTGTTTCCTAAAATTTATTTCCCTACAATTTTGCCTTTGGAACTACTTTATAGCTCTCATAGTTATAGAGATATGGATCATTTTCTAGGAGTGGGCCATTTTCCCTAAAACCCAGAAACACTTGTTCTCTGAAATTTTATTCTTTACAATTTTGCCTTTGGAAGCAAGTTTTCAACTTTTATAGTTCTAGATATATCGTCGGTCTCATGACAAAGTGACGCAACTGCAACAAAATATATTCGCTTTGGTCTCATGACAAAGTGACGCAACTGCAACAAAATATATTCGCTTTTTTGCAGTTGCGTCACTTTGTCATGAGATCGACGAATGTGTCATCCCGCCCAATTCTAGAAGTGGTGATATAGCAGGAGTGGGCCCTTTTTCTGTAAAACCCCGAAACACATGTTCGCTAAAATTTTATTCTCTATATTATCAACGCGACAACGAATGGACATTGAACACGAAATAAAAAATGTTAAACAAACCTCTAACGTTTTCGGAATCAATTATTCCATCGACGGGAGATGATACAATGGAGTATGATGATAAAATCGCCTGCCGATTCTGCAAATATTCGCATACCTGATAACGGAGGTATTTGTCGTATATTTAAAACAATTAAAACATATCCATAGTTTTGTGTAAGGACGGAATATTATTTTGTTATTCTTTACATTTTAAAGTTCAGTTACCAACAAATGTTCTATGTTACTCTGTTTTCTAAATTTACATCGGCCATATTTAGTCGAGAATGATAAAAAATAAATATTTTCACACCGTAAAGTTCACCGAAGGAATTTAGCTGCCAATTTATCATTTTGTTTTTTCTCGGTCATTTTCTCGGAATCGGAATGTTCCAATGACCGCTGCAGCGCTACCCCGTTGCACTGCCATACTTAACCTCTGCATCAGAAAGGATTTGGACCGTGGCTCATTCGATTCATCGTATATGGGTTACGTCATACGATTCATTCAGTGCGTACCTCGTCATGGGCACCAAACACACCTAAAATACCCAACTTTTGAAGCTTGAGTGAACTTTAGGACGTTATTAATGTGCTAGACTTCATAGAAAAATTCCATGCAAAATTTTTCCGAGACGGGATTTGAACACCGATCGTTTTGGTGGATGGTCAGTACGCTAACCACTATGACAACCCGTCCGTGACGAATTTTACATCGCTTTCCCTAGCAAAATTTGACTGAATCGTGGAAATGTATTTATTGGTGTATCGAATAGTCTCTCCCACAATTGCATCAGTAAAACACATTTGAAAGGCTTCCAATTCACTTTCGATCAATGTTATCGTTGGACCAGGCTCGAACTCTTCATCGCCTTTTCTTGAGAAATTGCATATATTAGAACTTTTATGCCACTTTGCCTTTTTATCTTTTCCAACGAAAATGTCAGAATGATTTTGGACATCGCTTTCGGCTAATGGATCTTCTTCCTCATCGCTTATTTCTAGTTCAGAACTATCGTGATCGCTTGTCATGATAACCATTTCTTCATCATTTGATTCTTCGCCACCAACTTCTTCTTCGGAATCACCTTGCAAAAACCGTTTGATATTTTCTTTAGCCAGAAAATTGCTTTTTTGAATGAACGTCTCTCCATAATTGAAAGTTAAAAATAAATGCCCAAACATGGCATTGGTTAGGAAAATGTGAAATGTTAGCTTAGATGAAAATAGTAAATTAACTGCGTACAATTGAGTAGACCACACTTCGAAGAACTTATAGATATGTCAGACTATTTGTGTTTGAAGGACGATCAATGCCCCACTGTGTATCGTCTACGTTTAGGCCATTCACATTATGTGAATTACATGGAAATGTTTAAGTGATGAACCAATATTTACTTTAGCGATAAGTACCGATCGGCCACTACAATTTTAGAGTTACATTAAGTTTCCCAGACCATAAAATTGTATTAGAGATGCCATCGCATACTGTCGACGTATAGTGCAACAACGTATAGAAATATGTCACTACGCTCTTACAAAGGACTCTTAGGTGTTCAATTTTCATCAATTCAAACTTTCTTGGATTTTTTCTCACTTTCCCTACATCGATTACATCGACAAGAATGTTTGGTTGTTGAGATTTCCACTCACAAATTATGCTCTTCGGATTCAAATAATTTAGACTGATTACACACACTAGATAATCAAATTATCAAATCATATCAGGTGACTAACATTTTCCATTTAATAGTTTAGAAAGTCACTGTACTCACTCAACAAAAATTGTATGAATTACTCACAGAAACAATGTCTATCACTACAAATGAATTCTTGAATCGTTGAAACTCTTATCGAGTATTTATTATCGAAAACGAAAATCGCTTCGTTGACGGTTTTCAATGAATGCATAAGTCATGGTCAATCATCATAAATATTTCGAACGAATCATATGAAATCATTCGCTAAATTTCTCTAAGTATTGGCGAATTTCACTAAAAATGCAACTAATATCCACGAGGGTGTCACTTACTATAATAATTTACATCGAATTTACACAATTTTTTGGAGGTTTTGAATTCTTCGGCAATAATGAATTATGAATGAATATCGGATGAATAAGTTACATTAGGTGTCAACATTCAGACCCACCGATTTGAAATCGTAAAAGAAAGAGGCGACTAGTTATTTCTGTTTGATTGAACATCTGTTTTCTTCTCACGTGTTTAAATGAGCGCGTCTGAATTTTCACAGCTAATGTAACTAGGATATTAGTTGCATTTTTAGTGGAACTGTTGTGACCGTAACCGTGACACTACCCCTGACGCAAACTTAAATATGTAGCTCAGTCGCTTGACACAAACTCAGACGTAGAGGGAAAAGTGAAAACCGACGCCTTTTTGCTTTTGTGTTTTACTTGGGTTTGTGAATTTTTGCATGTATTTTTATATGGAGAAATCAATAAAGTCAGTAAACCACAAAACAAAAAAATGTGTCGTTTTTCACATTTCCGTGAGTGTAGTACAAAGCGCAGTGTTTGAATTACATAAAATTAACATAAAACATTAGTTTTATAGAACCCTCAATAAAAAGTTACCGACTATATCTGCTAATCTCTTCATTCAACTAAAATACTGTCCCCCGAAGTAACCGTATAAACATAGTCCTGGTTACCATGCATTGGCATATCAAAAATTTGTGAGAGAAAAGCTTCAGTTTTCCTACTCTATTAGGTACTAAGCGAAGTGATGGAATTCCAAAACGCAAATAAAACTTCGTATAATATTAACACGTACAACAGATAGAAAATAGCTCAAAATCGACTTTACAGCTTACGATGCGCAGTAAAAATGGCATACGAAGTATAGAATTTCAAATTTTTTCGAGTGACAAGGTATAAAATAAGAAGATTTAAAAAAAATTAATTGACGTTTTTAAATAACTTACAATTTTACAAAACCATTTCAACATAATGCTTCACAGCTCAAGCTCAGAACACAAATTTTTCTGAAATCATCCGACTTTATCCTAACTTTCGGAAGAAAGGCTGTTCTAAAAAAATGTCTCGATATTGAAAATTTCAGACTAGGGAAGAAGTGATGACATATGGACAGCATCAAAGGAAAACTTCTTCTTAACGAAAAAAAAAATGTGAATATGCAAATAAATGAGTTTATTTTCACCTTTTCCGTACCGGTAATAATAATAATCCGCCGTTGCAACCCGTCCGGGTCAGAGTCTAGATCATTTTTATTTTACTAGTTCCGCAATATTTGTGAACTTTCGCTCATATGGATTCTTCTTAGAGGTTTTTTCGTTACCGAAGTTTTTACTGTGTTAGCACACAAACACAAACACACAAACCTAGTGCCATCTATGATGGTACTAGGTGCGGAAACTAGCAGGGCTTATAATGCCGGTTCGCCTCTTCAATGTGTTTTTACCGGCAGACACTTTTTGGACCACATGCTTAACGTGCATTCCGAACCACGCCTAACGGTAGCTTACATTTTACCATTAGGATTTCTTCTAGTGCTAATTATATCTCCGTCTAAAGTTAGACTCAGATATTCGCACACAGAATTCATCGACTATGGGTGACGTCGTCGCTCTTCTATGTACGATTCGTTGCGGTACCAAATTCACAACTACCCATATTATAAAGCCTGGGTGTGCCTAGGAACGTTACTCTCATGCTGTACATTGAAGAAAAATCCTATACAGAATTTCTCCCCACTACGATTGAACCTGGATATTCTTGGAGGAAAGCCAGTACGTTACATTACGTTTCGCAAGATAAAGATCAACAAAACGATCAACAAAATTTGAAGGGATTACTGAGCATTTTTTGTGTTTGTATGAACAATTTAAAAAAGTGTTAATTTTACAGCGTTACAGTCAACAAAATTAACAGAAATACACATTTTGTGTTTCGTTTGTTTCGCTTTTTCTCTCGCAAATGCATGGTAAATACTCACGAAACGTAAAAACTCACAAAACCGAGAAAAAGAAAAATTTCGCAGTTCTGTTAATTTTGCTGACTGTATGTGCTTCTTGTCTGTTGCTTTAACAGTTTCAAACCACTCTAGAAGAAGGCTGAACCAAACATACTTGAGGCACACGTCAGAATGATTACAGGAAAATTATTAAAAATGTTCCAAGGCAATTTTCCTTTTCTAAGTTATTGGACGAGTTTTGATACATACCTCTTTTTAGTCCTTTATCCTATCGATTTCACTTGATTGTCTCGAATATTAATCATGAAGTTTACAGAAACCACCACAATATTTGTTAAAACGTTTAGTGGAATGTTATCTTTGTCGAATGACCGAATTTATATCATTTATTGATGGAACGAACTCGATTTTGGTTTTTCGTTTCGTTAAACTATTTAAATAGCAAATGATTTTAATTAAATTATTGTCTTTCCTCTGGTCACGTTATTCAACGAATAGGCTAGAAATATAATTTTGTAACTAATTCGTTCAGCGCGATCGAATGATAAACATGAATTAAATTTCAATCAAACGCGATGTAACGGAAATACGAAGCGATTTTTCAAACAAAAATTGATTGTAAAGATCTACGGGTAATTAGTTATGAAAAAATTATTTATACAACTCACACTTAATATTTTACGATCTGAAGTTAAAGCATGACTATTAGTGACTGATTTCTTCACTTTTCTGTTTGTTAGAAGCCACACATTTTTTATTGGTTATGATATCGCATTGTACACACATGATGGAACATTATTACATTTTTCTTCGACAGTAGATAAGATTGCTTGGTTATACAATTTCATTCTATTCAATGGTTAATGATGACTTAATTGGGAAATTTTAACTATCTAAATTCATTCAGCATAAGGTCGATTCAAGAGGTTAGATTGGAATCTGCATAATCAAAAAACTGATACAAATACAAGCGACCTTGATTCATTAGTTGACATAATACAATTTTGAAAGTAGCTACAATGTAGTCGAATACAATGCTCGCGAGGTTGTCTTCGTAAAGGATTATTTTACATTATCCTAAACGGTAAGTGTACTTCTTTTACGAATCAAGAATGGTCTTGCGGAGCATCTAAATGATTTCAATAATGCTTAGAAATAGTGTAAAGCGTAATGAATGCGGGAAAATTAGATGGCGTCATTTTTTGGTATTTGTTCATTTTTCTTGCACGTCCGTTTTTGTTTTGTTCTAAGAAACATATAAGCTATAACTACATTTTTATCGCCTTTTCATCGTAGATAAGAAGTTACGAGACTTTGTTTATCTTTAATTGCACTAGTTCCAAAACAGATTATATTTTTCAAATTTTTGCTAACGGACGTACTAACATGTAGTTGAAAGGCTAGTGGTGGGGAAATTATCATTTGCGAAAACAATTACCCTCGCCGAGCGACATTTAAGTTTACCCGGCTTGACGAAATTTTTGGTATCCGAGGTATCATGGGCGCGCGGTAGCAATGCGCCCGTGACGCAAGTCTTGCACGCTAAAAATTAACGAGAAATGTTTTTCATAGATAGGAGCATAAACTTTTTGACTTCCCCCCTTGGAACGTACCCCCAGGAAAATATTTTTCGCGGATTCTGCGGAAAATTCTTTTCACTCATTAAAATTGGTTCAGTGGATTGAAATTTCGAACATTGTTATTCGCCATATTAAAAATGCTCTCCCATATAAACCGCAATAGATGAAAACCTTACTTAGCTAGTTAGTTGGAATTATTAGTTGTAGAGCAAGCCAATTGTATGAAATTGTAGTTTTCCTAACGCATGCCAAGAGGCGTTTTTAGTAAATGAATGGTTTCCAGTACGAGCCGGAGGCGAATCGAATTCGCTAAAAAAAACTTTTGGCATAAGTTAGTAACAACGTTTTTCCCAAACGACGTGAGAAGCGACGTGAGTTTGTAACCAGTTGAATTTCGACCCGGTAGTTGGTTACTTTTTCGTTTCATGGTCCTTAGATACCGAATCTGCAAAAAAAAATTTTTGTCCGTCTGTCAACACTCGAGTAAAACTTTTTTTTTTCCTTGAAAAGTAATCGAAAAAGCTTTTATGGGATTGAATCTGCGCACTGTTGTCGGCGCTAGGGCCGTTTAAATGGTTTTTGGTCTTTTGTACACAACTCGAGTAAATCTTTTCCGATTTTCAAAAACTTTTTTTGTTGGAACGGTCTGGGCATGGCCGACAATTTATGGAAAAAACTTTTTTAATCTTGAGCCCTTGGACTTAGCTGACGTGTTTTTTGTACATTACTCGCGTAAATCTCTTCCAATTTTCAATTTTTTTTAATTGAAAGATAAAGCAATTCCCTACAATTTATGGAAAGAACTTTTTTGAATCTGATCGCCTGGATTCATCCAGGGCTCTAAAACTGAGTCTCTACAAGGGCCCTACGGGTTTTTTGTGCATAACTCGAGTAAATCTTTTCCGATTTTTAAAAAATATAAATTTAATTGAAACGTCTGGGAATGCCCAACAATTTATGGAAGACAATCTTTTTTACTTTGGGTCGCTGGACCTAGCTAGAGCCCTAAAGAGCCTGACCGACTAGGGCCCTACTTGTTTTTTATACATAAATCGAGTAAATTCCATCCGATTTTCGTGATTCTTTTTCTATTCCATAGGTAATCGAGGCCTTAAGAGCATCCAAGAAAACTATTAGAGATAGAAGATCGGTGTTAAAGGCAACGTTTTTGGTAATGCATGTCGCGATGCGTGCCAATTTGGCCGCTAATTTAGGGTGGCTCGATTTAGGCAATTTATTTTAGAAAAATTCAAATATTTTGAAAACTATAAGAGACAGAAGATCGGTGTCAAAGGAAAGTTGTTGGGGTGGATCGATCCAGACAGTAGTTGCACATATTATGGAACATTTTATGCCTATTTAAAACTTAATTTCGTTTGAATTTTTCTCATAAATAAATGTCATAAATGTCATATTTTCCTATTTTCTTCTGTATCTCAAGAGGAATCGTTTACGTCCCAAAATTTTTAGATAAGATTTATTTTACCAAAAGATTGACTTAAATTTGTTCAACGTTTGGTGGCCGTTCAATGATAGGTGCTACTACTATTTTCGAAAAATTCAAACATCTTGAGAACGATAAGTGAAAGAAGATCGGTGTCAAAGGCAAAGATGTTGGTTTCGGTGTGGCGGCGCATGTGTGATGTATGTTAGGGTGGATCGATCTATATCTAGACAATATATTTTTCGAAAAATTCAAACATTTTGAGAACTATAAGTGATAGAAGATCGGTGTCAATGGCAAAGTATGGGTTAGAGGCCTCTTCTGAGTGCCCTAGTTCGGTTCTAAGATCGGCTGTCGTACAAATAACGATTTTTGAAAATATGTCTGGAAAAAAGTTTTTACTTTTTTTTAAAACTTTTTTGAAATTTTTTTATTTTGGGGGTTTCTTGAATATTTGCAGAGACTTTTACGCCGTTTCTGCGGACGGGTTTGACAATATTGCCCTTTCGGCAATTTCCAATCCTATTTAATCTTATGCAATATTTACTTAGATACGACCGAGTCTTTTTGCAACATCTATTGATCTATTCTGTTTGCCACGTCTACTCTGATGCGACCCGTACGCTTATGTTTTATATGTGTTTTTGTGTGTGAAGTCATCCACACAAAAGCCTTTCGGACAATGCGCGAACTTTTGAGTTTTTCCTCAAGTCCTACTCCCCCTCAAGTTGTTTAAAAAAACGTCACAACAGCTTTCTAACGAGCCAAGACTCATCGAAATCGGTGGGAAATGAGTCGACATTTTTCTATGCATTTTACATTTTTGTATTGTTCTCGTTATCGTATAAACATTTTTCTGATCTGTCGGTTACTACACAAGTCTACAAGGGTTTTGTATCTTAAAAAGTAATCAGTACAATTTGTTTATTTTGTTCCGAAAAATCGGAATCTGGACTCAGTTTGTTCCGGGCACCCTTCATTTCTTCCCTATTACTTCTAGAACTTCCCATTATAACCTGACCATTGTCTTGAGCATATGCTTATACTTCCCAAGCATGAGCATAAGGAGGAGCTTGGGCACAAGGTTTCACTCATGAAGCTTTTGCTCAAGTTTGAGCATTTGATACAGAATCTTTTGCTTCTGCTTAAAGCCTATACATAAAATTTGTTCTGATAATATTTCCATTATAACTAAATTCTGAGAAAAATCTTAAATTTGCACTAGTTGCAACGTTCTTATACTCGTACTGTCTTTTTATCAGAGCCTATTTTAAACAAATTCGAATAAAAATTGATGAAATTTTAGAGAAATTTGAAAAAATGTAAACGAATTCCACAAATTCAGAGAAATTAATTTGTCTAAAATATGCTTTGGTAAGAAGAAGTGCAAATTTAAGATTTTTCTGAGAATTTAGTTAAAATGGAAACACTATCAGAAAAAATTTTATGCATAGGCTTTAAGCAATCACTTAAGCATAAGCAAAAGATTCTGAATCAAATGCTCCAACTTGAGCAAAAGCTTAAAACCTTCTGCTCAAGCTTCTCCTTATGCTAGTGCTATCTATCTATCTATCTATCTATGTATCCATGAACCTATTAATAATATTTTTTCTCGAGAACTACGCAGTCGTTGTGCATGAAATTTTTAATAAACGTCAAACTTGGCCCCAAATGAAAAATACCATAGGCCGCTTAGAAATCCTGGCACCTGGAAAAGTAGTCAATTTTGACAGTTTTTTAGGTAATGCTCTTAGTTTTCTAATTTTAACTTCGGAGTGAAACTACCCAGAGAGTTAGTTTCTTCTAGAAAGTCAGGAGAATTTTTTGGGATCTCAAGAAAATGGCTGCCAGCGATTAGTGTTTATTCAAGCGAAAAAAAAGACTGCTCACAATTTCTTAGCCAGTAAACAAACGATCGTTTCAACAACAGTATTATTCTCTAATGTTGCTAGGATACATGCCGAATTGGAATGGTTCCCGGTTTCCAGTATCAATGACCCTAATTTGCCCATAAGTTTCTTCGTTTCTGGACACCCATATAACCTAGAGTTTTAAAAGCAACCTAATAACTTAACCGGCAGAACAACCCTTTAAGGGTCTCTCCTTGTCCAACATGCTTTTCCAACCGAGCCTATCCGCAGTTAACGTCTCCCAGCTGTAAACTCCCACAGTTTTCAAATCGGCTAGAGCTGCATCGTACCATCTGGATTTTGGACGCCCTGCACCGCTCTTGCCATGAGGTCTGGTCTTGAGGATTTTTTTCGGAATACGAAATCATATTCACTGACATGACTGAGCCAACGTAGTCGGTTTATTTTGGTAGTTCTGTCCGTTCTGACTATGTTCGGCTCTCCATAAAGCTGATTAAGCTCATGATTGAATCG
>CM055403.1:90569196-90592959 GCA_029228625.1 Pseudolycoriella hygida
CAATCTTAGGATACAACATAGTCAGATCTACAAATTATACACTAGAAGGTGGTAGAAAAATGTATTTCAGCGCTTCAAAACACGTTAGGAAACTCGGAGTACAATTGCTGGGACACTGTATTGTTTTGTTTCTCTAGTTTTGCAAATTTTTTAGCATATTACTTTGAAAACTTACGCTCAAAATCGACGTGTGATGTGTCAAATGAATGGTGTTGACGAGACGAAACAGAATATCAAAATTTATCGAAAATTCTGTTTGAGAATCAGTTGCTATTGGCGACAAAGCGCGCAAAACAGCGTTTTTTGTTTGTTTTTCAGTGTTTTTCATGCATCTCACGGAATTTTTACTCAAGAATGATGACCGATAGGTCAAATGAAAGGTAATAACGTAACAAAAATAAAGGTTAAGAGTTTTTGCAAATTGGGTTCACGAATAATAGCTGTTTGTGGAAAATTCTCGGAAAAATGAGCAAAATAGCGTGTTTTGCCTGTTTTTCTCCGTTTTTAACGTATCTTCTCGAAAATGATGTAAGGTATTGAAGAGACGCATTAAAAAAAATAAAAATTTTGAAAATCGGGTTCGTATATCAGTAGGTATCGGCCTCAGAGTGAGCAAAATAGCCTGTTTCGAGCTCTATCTTCAGTTTTTCACGTATATATCAGAAAATATCTTCTCAAACTCAGTGAAGGATACACGAAATGAGATGTCTTAACGAGACCGACTACGTAAACTATTTTTATTTTTTTTTTAAAGATTTTCAAAGTTGGGAATAATTTTATGTAGGTAGGGTACACGATGTGAGCAAAACGCGCTGTTTTTTGTGTTTTCACTACAGTATATATGAAATAAACATTTTCCAATTTTTCTGAAGAATTACAAAAAAGTCTGTTTTCCCGCAGCTCCCGGGCAAATAATTTTAAATTCATTTGAATATAGCCAGTGCAATTATCTGTTCTTTCGTTAAACATTATTCACACATTCAAAGGAATACAAGAATTGCTACATTAGTATGGGAATATTAAGCCCAGATATTAGAGTTATTTCGTTGTGTAGTAAGATATGAGCCTCACATGAATATCTAAAATTAGTCGGCACATAATACATGATAAGTAAATTGCTGCAAGCACACTAAAATCAACAAAAACACACGATTGCAAGTTTAGTGGCATGCTTGGAAGAAAAATTATTTACAGATTTTGTTTTTGTGTTAATCGAATTTGTTCAAAATGACAAAAAAAAAAACAAAAACGGTTGCGAAAGATCAATTGATTCCTTTCCATTGCCGTTATTAGCCAGGGGTCCATAAGAGTTTAATTTAGTAGTGTAAGTGTATTAAAGGCCTAATAAGAGTATTTTAACACATTTAAGTCAAATACGAGTATAATAAAAAGAAAACAAAACCTAAACGAAATAATTATTACGCATCTGCGGGAAAATATATTTATCTTCGAGGTGGAAGCTTCTATCCGGAGCCGAAAGCAAGGGATATAATCTCCGAGAGGATAAATAAATTATCCTGCAGAAACGTAAGAGTTTTTATGCACCGAAGCAAGAAACCAACAAAACAAATTTTGATACAAGACAGTAATGTATGACTTATCTCCCTAGACAGCCACTGCACTGAGGTGTATAAAATGTATTGCCGCAGTTTGAATTCGAAATAAAAAAAATTTACATTTCTAATGAAGTTCATGGAATCTGCTGGAACAAATCTCCGACTTTAAATGAAGAAACGACGATAGATATATAGATTACAAGTGAGGTCATGTAACAACCGGAAACAAAAGGGCGAAGTTTGCAATCGAGCAAGATTGTGTGATCGTCCTTGTGTTACAGGCTGTTTGCATGACTTCACTTGTACTATGCTTTAACGTAGTAGCACTCCGTCGTTGAATCAAACAATTAAACATTAAACATTTTGAAAACGAAATGGTCGACTTGACCTTTAAAAATTTCGGCCCAAAACTTCATGAACGAGCTCGAAGAAATCAAAAGAATAGCAGCAGTTAACGGTTCCTCAAATAGAATTGTAGTTAAAAAACATTCCACACAGTTGAGAAACAAAAAGAGAACGACTTTTCTCGAACAACGGCAAAAAAGCAAAATCTATATTCCTTTCAACTTCATTCCACCAACAACAAACCACCTAAAGCCAATCTTCAACAAACATAAGATAAGTTTGGCTCTAGGCAACACCTACAAATTAGCACACCTTCTCGGAAACCCCGAGGATAAAATAGACCGTCCGGGGAAGAGGCTAGATCATTTTATTTACTAGTTCCGCATTTTGTGAGCTTTTTGCTCACATGGATTCTTCTTAGAGATCCTTTCGTTACCGACGTTTTTACTGTGTCAGTAGTAAATTCCACACAAACCTAGTGCCATCTTTGATGTACTAGGTACGGAAACTGGTAGGACTTAGAATGGCAGTTCGCCTCATCAATGTGTTTTACCGGAATGCATTTTTTGGACCACATGCTAACGTGAATTCCGAACCACGCCTAACGGTAGCTTGCATTTTACCATTAGGATTTCATCTGAACATTTCACCCGAAATCTCCCAGTCAACGATCACATCGTCCAACATTAGGGCCATTCCATTGAAAAATTGGAAAATGTGTTACGAGGGAACCGCCTTCTGGCTAAGAATGCAAAGGTTGAACTTCTTTCGCATGAAGGAGTTGTACATTGAGCCTATAGAGGAATTTTCTTCATACAACACAAATCTCGTATGTGCACGGTTTAGCAAGAACACATGGTTCCCTCGCAACCTACCAACGGAATCGCCCATTAATTCATCGCAACTCGCATCTGGTCGAATTCAACGATACTATTGTTTCGCTTGGCCATGATTTTCAACTCTTGATGACCGAACACCTCATTGAAGTCTCCCGGTCAATGTTAATCTAACCGACACTTTAACAATGTATCAAAGGAACAGATCGACACCTGCTGGCCATATTTACTGTACACATCGCCCCAAGCAATTATTACGGCATCGCTTCAAACGGTCTCGTATCCCCATTGGAATCAGTCAGGATATCCGAGACCATCCGCAGAGCGTGCCACTCGAAATCATGTCAGCTGGTTGAAATTTAATTTAGATATTTTTTTAGGCAGTACAATTCTTGTTGTATTGTGCGTTTGTTCGTACTTTGTGCTCTAAAGCCATTGGAATAAATAAATAAAATTAGGATTTCTTCTGGTGCTAATTATATATCCTCCTTGTACACAAAATTCATCGAATATGGGTGACATCAAATTCACAACTACCCATATTATGAAGCCTGAGTGTGGCCAGGAACGTTACTTTCATGCTATACACTGAAGAAAAATCCTATACAGAATTTGTCCCCACCGGGATTGAACCCGGATATTCTTGGTGGAAAGCCAGTACGTTACCCCTGAGCTACCCCTGTTCCTACATAAACCATAAAAGACCATCGAAATCAGCAGTAGCTTACCACGCATTGAATTCAGTTCCACTTCATTTACGGCTACTATTACGGGAAAAAAACGTCGAATTGATTAAACATGTGAGGAGAAGTAACCAACTCGACGCATGGGAAAGTATTTACATGAAAAAGTACAGTAATAACACAATGAATATAGATAGCCCTCTAATACATTCATTTTTATTTAACATGTTAAAATGATATAGGAGCAATGAACTTAAAAACAATAGCTTGCACTTCTATTAAAATGTTAGCAAATTTCAATTTGAAACTTTGTAGTCAAGGTCGACAAGTAAAGCTCGTAGAATTTCGTTACATTTTCGTAGAATTTAACTTTTAAACGAAAAATGTTTTCAGTTGCAAATTAGCTATTGAGAATAGACAATGTCCGAAATGCATTAAGCAAACTTGTTATTTTAGAAAACCAAATAAATGGAATAAAGGCAATCTTGTTTGTTTCTGTACATTTTTAATGTTTTCTGTTCTTTATTCAACATATTCAACAACAATAGGTTTTGTAAATATTATAAAACAAAAAATCTCCTCCAATTTCTTATTAGAATCAAATGAGCCCATTACGCTAGTCGCATTTCCACGTTGTATTGCAATACTGATATTTTTTTTGAAAAACTCTTTGGCACGCTTTTCTCCTGATGTCGCAATTAGCAATCGACCAAGTTCGTCCGTGAACTGTTTCGCAATCTTAATTTTTTTCCTTAAAATAATTTTGTCCTAAAACCCTGAAACACATTTCTCTAAAATTCTATTCTTTACAACTTTGCCTTTGGAAGCAACTTTCGAACTGCCATAGTTTTAGAGATATGAGTTATCCCTCTCAATTCTAGAAGCGGTCATATCCCAGAATTGGGCCGTTTTTCGATAAAATTCTTAAACACGTCTTCTCTAAGTCGTTATTCTCTACAACTTTGCCTTTGAAATGTACTTTCTAACTTTCATAGTGGGTCGTTTCTCCCAATTCTAGAAGTGGTCAGATCCCTGAAACACGTGTTCTTTAAAATTTTATTCTCCACAACTTTGCTTATGACATAATATTGCATAGTTGAGCAAATGTAGACGAGAAACCACCTCTGCTGCCTTAACAACACATAAAGCGCTAGGGGCTAGATCATTATTTAATAGTTTCGCTACTTTTGTGGTTCTAATTGCTTCCATTTCCGGAAAGTTTTTACTATGCCAGTGGTAAGTTGTGCGACCCAGTGTCATCTATGAGATGTATGTACTAGGAGTAGAATACAGGCACTTCCCAACAAACACCTAACCACCATTGGTAAACGAGCGGACCCAGGATGTGGTCTGTGTGGGCACCACGCTGACACAGCCGAACATTACCTCTGTAACTGCCCAGCTTTCATCACAAAAAGAAGAAAACACTTAGGCAATTACACAGTCAGGTATGAACTGATTAAAAATCTTCATCCGAAGGACATCCTGAACTACATTGCTAGTACGGGGAGGTTCGAATAAACAACAAATGGAATAAGATCCATAGCCAGCACAATGGGCCCAAACAGAGGCCCCCGTGCGTGTTTACTTAGTAAACGGCTAACTTTAAATAAAAAAAAAAAACAATGCCTTTCACTGGTAAGGCGTACGATGACGTTACACTCAACTTCGCATTACTTCAACCGATTCAATCAGCTTTGTTTTGTTTACAAGTCTAACAATCGGAACAAATCCGTCTCCGGTTGAGTTTCGAAACAACGCCCTGGCAACTCAATTTCATAGTAGCAAGCAGACCCTTTGGCTACCTGATTGGCTACCGGATTCGGGTTGATCTTGATGTACTTGGTTTTAGATTCGTTTATCATCAAACATCAAACTCTCAGCTTGGATTTTCAAATTTGTGAAAGTGTCAACCGTTGCTGCATTATGTACGACTAGTGAGATCCAAGTCATCTGCAAAGCCAGGAACTTGAACTGCTCCATTCACCAGCGTTTAGTTGGTTTGAATAAAGAGTAAGCAAGATAGGTCGTCTCCCTGCTTCAATCCTGACATGTCGTTTTGCACCTTAAGACGACATCTGGTGCCATCCAATGCCCAAAGCCCAACTCCGTCATCGCCGCATGCAATTCCATGCGGTTGGTCCTGTCGTAAGCTTGTCTGAAGTCGATGAAAAGATGGTACGCCCGGACTAGAAACTCTTTGCTCTTTTGCAGAATACGAAGTGTGAAAATTTGGTCAGTTGTTGAGTGATCTCGCCTGAATCTACCTTGGAAATCCCCAATGACACCCTCAGCCAGCACATTTAGTCTTTCGAATAGTACTCGAGCGAAAACTTTATAAGCAGTGTTCAGCAAGGCAATTGCAAAGTTTTCGCATTCGGTTTTATCACCTTTCTTGTGTCGCTAGCCCTCTAGCCGCTCGTGAGGCAACTCATCCGTGTTCCATGTAAGTTTTACTAAATCATACAACACTTTAGACAATTCCTCACCACCCTTCTTCAGCAGTTCCACTGATATATTATCCGGATCGGAAGCTTTGTTGTTCTTGAGTGAGGAAATTTCTGCTGAGATTTCCTCCATTGTTGGCGCTGCTGTCATCGTCAAGAAAGGTCCTCTGATGAATAGGGGGTTGTAGTCGAGGTGTGACCTGGCTCTAGGGCACACAACTGCGAGTGATTGCAACGAAAGCTGGACCTGAACTATTACTTATATTATTATAGCACAACAAAAGGGAAAGGGAAAAGTGACGCAAGTCCTCATCCCATCTTCTAAAACAACTGATATCAATTTGAGTGACGCTTACAGCTTCGGAACGCAAAAAATTCTTTTGAAATATTTTCACATTTGATTAAAAAAATGATGCCGGGCCCTCCCAATCCCAATGTAATAATTTTTCTTTGCTTTTAGATTTCATGCCCCAAAATTTGACTACCCGTACTCCACACATCGCGCAAAGCTAAATTTTTGGTGTGAAATCTAAAGTCAAAGAAAAATTCTTACATTGGGATATCTCTTTGACGCCAAGCATCATGTACATCCTAACACAGTCCAAAAGTTTTGCTCATATTTGAGCCATACCCACACATACAAAACATTTTATATGGGCTTTATATGGCGTCTTCTAAGAGCCCTGGGGCCCAAACGAGGCCGTTACCCCCCTCCTTTTTTTTGTAAATCTCATATGGCATAGAATGCCCACCCGGAGGCACCTGCAAAATTTCAAGAAAAGTTATCGAGCCGTTTTCGAGTACGATCCAAAAGAGTCGGTTTTCATACAAATGGTTCTAATGGAACCACAACAACCATACAAGTGGTCTAATGGAACTAACTAACTAACTAAAACTAACTAAAACTAACTAACTAAAACTAACTAACTTAGGATGTTTCCATTAACTTTGGCTTCTATAATGAGTAAAATAGGTATGGATTTCAATCAAAATTTTACGTAGAATCCGAAAAACTAGGTCTCAGGTTGGTAAGACGCAAAGGAAAAAAGTCAAAACTTAGCTGTATGTGGACTTGCGTCACGGGCGCATTTTCAATATTGCATTATATTCCCGATGTGACTTGCAGCTTTAGTTTCGGCCTTATGGATTCGTACGTCCACGTAACATGTTTTTCAATTTTATGTCGTTATTTTTATTTACCGAGACCATGCAACATGCAATATATCCACAAATAAATCGCTGATGTTTGTTTCACTAGCATAGGTAGACATTGTTCAAATAAATATAACCGAATTTTCGAATATAGTTGTTAGCATAAAAATTCTTCACCACCGTTCTTTCTCGCTAGATTTGCGCCTTCACTCTAAAATTGGAGTGCGCGGAATATTGCGACATAGAGATTGTGTGCCAATATAATGGCAATAAAATTTTTGAGCAAACACACCAATATGGAAAATAAAAACAAATTTCGTTTTTATTTTTTGAAACAAACCAATTCTAGCCGTAGGAAAAAATACAACATTGCAAATTACGCAGACATGGAGCCAACAAAACTTAACAGCAATGTGTCACGCATGAATTTTCGAAAGTAATACACAACATTTCATTGGGGCGCTTGAAATAGCCCCCGACTCAATTAAGAAAGTCGTACCAGACCACATATGAACATTGTGTTGTGCATGTTGTAACAAGAATTATGAAAGAATGAAATCAATTTTAATGACACATTAAATGTAATTTTAGCGCATTAATTTTTGATTCATCAAATTATTATTGATTCCCATTGTAAAAAACATGAAATAAAAAGTTCCAAATCGGAATAGGTTTGTTACGCATTATTTTGTGTGGCAACTATGGTAACGTTGTTAGGTGTCTCGTCAGTTCAAACTTCAAACTGCAATTAAGGTAAAGCAACATTGGTCGTTCTAGTGGTACTTATGTTGTGCATTATAGTTAGCACAAAAAATTTCTTACAGAGGAGGTGTGACGCAAGTCTTTATGTCTGCTTACAGAAGTTCTGAAATCAGAAAAAGGTGACGCATTAGGCGTCTGAGACAAAACGATTTTCTTTCAGTTACAAAAGTTCTGAACTCAGAGAAACGTGATGCATTCAGTTTCAAATTAAAGCGAAGTTACGTTGTGCCATTAAAAAATTGTGTCACGTATGTACAAGGAATTAATTTTTCTATGCTTTCAGTTTTTACACTGCAAAAATTCGACTTTTACTTCTTCTCGCAAAGATTGTACTGTGCAAATTTACATTTTTGCGTGTGAAATGTGAAAGTGTCGCAAAATTATTACGCTGGTGGGTCTGGCATTTGTGGCGCAATATTTTAAAATCAAAACGTAATTCGTAGTACTGGTGGTGCCACAAGAGACAATAGGGACCGCATTTTTGGGCATCACCTCATCCACTAGACAACAACAAACAACTTTGCCCTTCACACCAACCCTATCTTTGATACTTTACGAAAAAATCGAATTTTCACCATAGCTAATTCCAGCCTTTTTTTGTCAACATTACATAAATCAATGAGACGACGAGAAACAATTTTTCTGAATTAATAATTCATTTAAAATCAATTTGTTTAATAAACATAACCAAAGACCCGTACGTGTCAGAATAGATGTGACAAACAGAATAGATGTGGCAAAGTGACTCGAACGTACCTAAATATACAAATAAGCAAACAATCCAACGTTTTCTGTTCTTTTATAACTGTAAGAATTTCAAAGATCCAAAGAAATTACCCAAGGTTATGTCAAAGGCCCTACCGAAGTACGTCTCAGACCATTCAAATCTTAAAAAGCCTATATCCAAGGACTAAGTGGTTTTTCCCTAAAACCCTGAAACACGTGTTATCTAAAATTTTATTGTCTACAACTTTGTCCTTGGAAGCAACTTTCTACCTCTCATAATTCTGGAGATCTGGGTCATCCTGCCCAATTATGGAAGTGGCCATATACCAAGATTGGACCATATCTCCCCAAAATCCTGAAACACGTGTTCGCCTAAATTTAATTCTCTATAACTTCGCCTTTGGAACTAACTTTCTAACTCTTACAGTTCTGGAGATCCGGGTCATCCTGCCCAATTATGGAAGTGGCCATATACCAGGATTGGGCCATATTTCCCCAAAACCCTGAAACACGTGTTCGCTTAAATTTAATTCTCTACAACTTTGCCTTTGACAGTAAATCTCCATATTGCATAGTTAATATAGGCATATACCTTTCAGGGAAAAAAAAGTTTAGGCTGATCGGTTGAGCCGTTTGGAAGAAAAAGTGGAGACCGGCGCACAGACGGACGGACAGACGGAAAGACGGACATTTTTTGCTGATTCGTCATCTCTAGACGATAATAGATGCATTCACCTACCTCCCACCTCGATCTACCCCATGTTACAATAAAATTGTTTGTAGTAAACGTATAGGACCTTTGTACTTCGTACGGGTCCAAAAATATCGAATATTTTGCATATAAATGTTGGTCTCGCTGACATTTTTCATCGTGTAAGGAAATTTTCGACATTCCAGGAAAAATTTTCCTATGAGGTGGAAGTTATATCATACTTTTTAGAAAAATTTCACTATAGTCCAAAGACGTTTTCAGGCAACTAACATCAAAAATTTAGAGATACCTATTTTTGGAATGACATTTTAAAGTCAAAACAAGTTTTCGCCGGGGTCAGATTTTACGTGAAATTTTTACATTGAAAATTCATATCTAGTGTGAAAACAACCAAAATTTTATTGTGACCAGAGAAATGATAACGGCAGCTCACGCGCTGGCTAGAATGCGTATGTCGTTGTTTTCTATACAACGTGTGAATGGGCTACGACTATGACTTTTTAGACCCGTACGAAGTACGTAGGTCTGATGCGTTTACTACCACGTTTGTTACATTGCGAATTCGAACCGGGGAGTAAGGGGGAAACTTTTTTTGTTGCCTCCAGATGTAAAATCAGCGAAAAAAACAATGTCCGTCTGTCTGTCTGTCGGTCTATCTGTCTGTCTGTCCGTCAACATAACTTGAGTAAATCTTGACCGATCTTCAAAAACTTTTTTTTCCTGAAAGGTAGTCGAAAAATATTTTATGGGATTCAATCTGGGCACTGTCGGCCCAAGGGCCGCCGAGCTAGTGGTTTTTGGTCTTTTGCACATAACTCGAGTAAATCTTTTCTGATTTTCATAAATTTTTTTTGTTTGAAAGATCTCGGCACGGACAATTTATAGAAGAATTTTTGCCTGTGCTTAGGGCTCAAGTGGGCCTCATGTCGGTCCTAAGGTCGGCCCTAACATAAAAAAATGTTTTTTGCCATGTTGCAGAGCAAATTGAGGGAAACATTTTTGTCTATGGAAGTATGTATCCGAGGCCTCTATTTAAGGCCCTAGGTCGGCCCTAGCCCAAAAAATAGTTTTTTGCTATGTTGTAGACAAAATTGAGGAGAACATTTTTCTCTATTTGGAGGTCAATTTTGTGCGTTCGGAGAATTTTTTTACACCGTTACTTCGGACGGGTTTTTCAAAATTGCCCTTCGGGCAATTTCCAATACAGTCTAATGTGTTCTAAAATAAAATAAAGCGAATTTTACAATTGACTCGTGTAGCATTTTATGTTTAAGTCTAATGTGAACGCAATATTTATTAAATACGATCCAGTCTTTTCGTAACATCAACTCTGTTTGCCGCATCTATTCTGATACGTACGGGTCCCTTCATATGTTTTTGCTAGTGTCGACCTTAGTAAGACCTAGGGCCCTTAGGAAAGGCCTCAGACGCATACAAATATGTTTCCCCCAATTTTTTCTACAACATAGCAAAAAACTATTTTTTGGCTCAGAGGCCGACTATCGGACCGACCTAGGACCCTAAGGAGGGGCATCGAACAAATATTGTGCCTGCAGTCCAAAATGTTTAAAATGCGTATATATGAATGCCGCAAAAATATCTCGCCGCTGCATGCATATACATTAGGGGTGTCCAAAATACAAAAGTGTCGAAACGTTTGGGGCACCAACCGAAAAACTAAAGATTTTTGATCCCTGATCAAGATTGTATATAGGCGTAACTTGATCCGAGACGATTTAGGGGTAGCTCAAAAGCGTTAAAGTCAAAAATTCAACGACTTTCAAAGGCACATATTCACTCAAGTAATGAGAGAATCCATCGGTTGTTGTGGTGCAGACAAAAGGTCTTAGGACACCCTTAAAATCGGCGTAAAGAAAGTGGACCAGAGAGTGTTTTCGTCCATATGTCTCACATGATTAAATTGGTGCAATTTTCTCATGAATTTCAATCATGTGAGACATATGGACGAAAACACTGCCTGGTCTAATTTTTCTATGTCAATCTTAAAGGTGTTCTAAGACCTTTCTACTGCATCACAACAACCGATGGATTCTCTCATTACTTGAGTGAATGTGTGCCTTTCAAAGTCGTTGAATTTTTGACTTTAACGCTTTTGAGCTACTTCTAAATCGTCTCGGATCAATTTACGCCCAATCTTGATCAGGGATCAAAAACCTTTTGTTTTTCGGTTGGCGCCTCAAACTTTTCGATACTTTTATTTCCCCATACATTTTTGGACCTCCCTAATATACATTAAACTGGCAATGTATTGTACTTTTTTGAAGCTATTGTTATATCTATCTCTTTCTCTCCTTCGTCGCGCAGATATAAAAGCGACTATATTTTTAACGCATTTCCAACATTTCCAAAGACGAAAATATTTCCATCGATTTTCTCTACAACATAGCAAAAAACCCATTTTTTATCTAGGGCCGACCTCAGGACCGACCTAGGAAACTAAGGAAACATCCTTCGGACACATCGTTTTGTGGAAATCTAAGGACCCTGCAGCAAGTCTCACTCAACCAATTTTCCCGATTTATGTAGAAAAGACACGTTGGGCCCTAGTAGAGACTCACTTTCAGGGCCTTGGCTGAGTCCAAAAGCTCAAAATAAAAAAAATGTCTTCCATAAATTGTCAGACATGCCCAGATCTTTCAAACAAAAAAAAAATCTGTGAAAATCGGAAGAGATTTACTCGAGTTAAGTATGTACAAAAAACACGTAGGGCTCTAGCAGAGACTCGTTTTTAGTGTCCTAGCTAAGTCCATGGACTCAAATTAAAAAAAATTTCTTCCATAAATTGTGAGCTATACCCAGAACATTCAAACAAAAAAAAAATTTTGAAAATCGGAAAAGATTTACTCGAGTTATGTACGAAAGACCAAAAACCACTCAAACGGCTCTAGCTCGGCGGCCCTCGGGCCGACAGTGCCCAGATTCAATCCCATAAAAGATTTTCGATTACCTTTCAGGAAAAAAAAAAGTTTTTGAAAAATCGGTTGAGTTTTACTCGAGTTATTGTGTTGACGGACATTTTTTTTATTGTTGATTCGTCATCTAAGGACTCATGATCGATGCTCCGGCTTCCTACTCCCAGGTCGAAATTCGACTGGTTACAAACGTCGTGGTAAACGCAATAGACCCCTTTTCGAAGCACTGCGTTCCTCGTACGGGTCTAAACGCTGTAGTAGTTCATTGTACTATTTAATTGAAGCATAATTTGTCTGACCTATTTTGAAAGATATGAGAATATTATTTGACTTAGGAACATAATTTTGTCCATCCAACTCCAACACAAATGCGATAGTTTACATTTCTTATTCACGGCCGCGTATTTAGTAATTTCGAAATGAGATAGAAAAAATAACGATTCCCATGTCTTGTTTCACTTTTCTACACAATTCACAAAATAAATGACTCTTCGGGTCATCATACCACAGATCACATAAAAGTACGTTGAAAAGTACCTTTTGTGTATTATTAGTCTATTGGACGGATTTAGTCTAGCGAAGATTTTTCAAGACGACGTTGTAACGAAACAAGAAATTTTCTGTTCGCTTTTCCCTCGCTATAAATACACTCTCGAATATCGAAAGTAAAATTTTGTTTTCCGTCGCGAACATAGCATCGTTAATTGAATGAAATATTTCCAGGGAGAATTTGGAAGCCTCTGGGTTTGTTAAACGAACTGATTTTTTTTTAGTTGACAAGTAGAAAAAATTAATTTTGTTCTTGTGAAAATTGCGACAAAATCTCCATATTTATGTGTCACTAAAAATAAAGAATCAATTTGTGCTTCAACTTTTCCAACGTAAGGATAACACAAAATCGAGATGGTTTCGTTAGCTGATTTGATGGAAATGAAATTTCAGTTCAATAAAGAGGAATGTAAGTTTATCTAATTGAAGGATTTTTCAATTTATGTAACAAAAGATATAACAAATATGCTGTTGATGCAAATGGTACAGAAGTTTAATTAACTAATAATTCTGGCAGGCTTTAAACGAAACTTGCTGGCAACTTATTTATATTCTTTTTATAAATATATTCAAAATTTAGCAAATTGCCCGAGGTACAATAGATAGTAAGAATTTGCTTTTTAAATTGCATAATTTAGATTTGATTCACTGAAAAGAGCACTGATAAAAGAACATACGTACTAGACGTTAACTAACGTGCCTGAAGTATAAAGTCGAACTCGGTAAGTTTTTCATCGGCGCATACTTCGAGCATGTATGCTAACGTCTGGTATGTATGATAACGATACCATAACCATGTGTGCTAAAAATATTGTACTTTCATTGCGTTCAAGAGTACTCAGCGTATCGTACTCAGAGTTCAATTTTGCAAAAAATATAAAAGAAAAAAATTATTCAAGTTCTAACCGCGATATTTGATTCTTAACTTCAATGCATGACACTCTACGACGTTACGAACGCTCCTATGTGCATATGACTTCTGTATGAACTATTTCTGAAGCGTTGTTACAATATATTTCCGCTGTTAGTATAGTGTAAATGCCACATGTATAGATACTAACGTCCAACATGTAAACGCATGAAACGCTACTTTCTCGGTCGCCTTCCAATCGATCTCACTACCTTATAATTTATAACAAATAAATTGCCACTCTACTCAAAATTCGTCCGGAATATTCCAGATATTTTTTGCCAAAGAATGCAAAAGGATTTTCAATAAAAAAAAAAGTCTGGATTTTGTAGAGACCGGATTTTGTAGGGTCCGAATTACAACCAAAAAATAAATTAACGAACTAAGAGCTTAGTTGACTTATGCGCATGCGCAAAATCAACTAAGAAGTTAGTTGATTTTTTTTCATTGCTACTGTCCAATGAAAAAAAAAATTTTTTTGTGCGCATGCGCATAAAGTCAAGTAACCTCTTAGTTGGTAAATTTATTTTTTGGTTGTATGTGCATCCGGATTCTGTCCGTGTTGAAAGAACTGTTGAAAGACTGATTTCAAACTTATATTTTCATGAAAATTAATATTTGTACAAATGCTAATATGAAAATGTAAATTTTCTTGAAAGTGTAAAGATGTGTACAGGATAAGGAAGCCCGAGGGGCCATTTAAACGCTACTTCATATTTTGTAGGGTATGTGGTGAACTTTCAGTTTTGTGAATATAGGCAAATGGCCCTATGGGCTTATATCAAAAACCTCTCGATAGAAAACTGACTTTTCCTATGGGGTTTTCAAAAATATTCTCTGCTTCAATGTTTTTTGATTGTTTATGCAACTAAAAACATCTGAATCCTTTAATTACGAAGCAGGGAGTGCTTAGAAAAACTTTTAAAGAGCACACAGTCGATCTTTTTTTTTATTTTAAGCCGAAAACCGGTACTCTCCTTCTTGAAAATGTAAATTTTCAAGGCTATTGAAATTAATATAATTAAATGTTTCGTTCACAAACATGTTCTAATACAAACTTACAAACATTTTGACTCACTCAAACATTTGAATTTGAAAAGACGAGCGTAATTTATGACGATATCCCAGCGTCGTGCACACACCTTGCACACATGTCATTTGACAATTTGTGTCAAAGAGGTGTTAAATAACTTTAATGAATAGCGAGCGGTATTGTTGTGTTACATTGACGGTTCATCGCCAATGTATACATAAAATAAATGCCACGAAATTGCACGAAACTGTGTAAACTGCACGAAACCACTTATAAGCTGCACGAAACCATGTAAATCTAGTTACTGTGTAAGGTATGAAACGCTCTCATCGTACTAAACAAAAAACATGGCCGCTTTGTTGTTGTCAAAGCGAACGTGTGGAAAATATGTGAAATTTTTTGGTGTGTTTTCAACATACCGCTCGCTTATGCATTAAAATTTTGAACTGAATTGGCTATGATATGCAGTTGTAACACATCTGCGATTACGACACCTCGCCTTTGGCTCGGATATCGCAAACTTTCACAGATGTTACAACTGAATTACATAGCCAATGCAGTTAATAACTTTTATTGCGAAAATGTGGCGTTTTATGTAATACAAAAAGTACTATTTTGTGTCGAAAATATGAAAATTTCTAGCCGATTTCATGCCGGCTTAAGCCAACTTTTGAGGGACATAATGGCTGGCGGTTCGGCCGGACTAAAATGTGTCGGCGGCGGGTGCTCTAGGTCGGTTCTAAGATCGGCCCTAGTGCACTTTTTTAAATTTTGATATTTTTTTAAGGATTTAGAGAGGTTTCTGCGCTGTTTCTTCGGACGGGTTTTTCAATATTGCCCCTTCGGCAATTTCCAATCCAATTTAATGTCGACGTAATTTCATGCACTTAAGAGTTAAGGCAACATTTCGAATCTTTTTGCAACATCTATTCTGTTTGCCTCATCTATTCTGATGCGTACGGGTCCCCTGCATATGTTTTCGTATGTTATTTCAAATGGCGAAAAGAGAGAAGTCCGAGAATCATAGAAATAGAAAACACTATGATATTAAAAATAGCATGTCATTCTTATTTTGTGCATATCTGTAGTGAGGGTTAGCGATTGCTAATAGCGGCCGCTTCTAGCGCGCTTATTTTATTTCGACTAGCGACGCTAATATTTTTCCAAATAGTTAAATTTAAATAGGAATTCAACGCTTTGTCCTGATCAACTGAAGATTTATCGGAAAATATGTCTTTAAAGCTAAATTTTAACTTCAGGACTACCACATTGAATTTGGGGAACCTTGCGGGTAATTGTGTCCATAGAACAAAATCCAGAATTTTAACAATGAAAGTTATAGTCATTTATACTACAAGGGAGAGGTACGAAAGTATCTCCGAGTGGTGTATTATATTTTTCATGCTTCATATGCGGTGCGAAAGTAAAAAAAAATTTCATCCCACGGGATGAAAATTTTATTTTCGCCCCTTGGACCCCATGGGATGAAATTTTTTTTAGTTTCGCACCGCATATGAAGCATGAAAAATTTAAACATTGGCACCAGTTCATTATTGAAGAAAAATACTAAGTAATGCAAAAACTGGTCAAAAACAAACAAAATTACGCACCCGAAAAATGTATGACAACACATTGCACACATTTCAACACGCATTTTGCATTCATGAGATCCCATGGTCGCAAATAATCCTCAGTGCATGTGCGGCAAAAAATTCCTATTTAATAAACCGAAATCAATCAAATACATTACACTAAGCTTTCATAATGTTGAAAAACATCCACTCAAATTGGTAAAATAACAAAAAAGGAAGTTATGTGCTAATATGCTGAAGGCTCATACTGAAATATCGAAGCACAATTCGGAAGGAAAATCCTTTATTTTTTCAATTTGATCTGACATTTTTAAAACGAATGTAAATAACAACGAAAGAATCAATTAATATCAACAGGTTACAAGATGCACTAACATAAACTATCGAAAATTTCTTTAAAAAAAGCGCCAAATACGAAATATTGCCCTGGTCGGTATTGCCCGATTTCTCTTTTTTCAACGTTTTGCCATTGTTACAGGGGCGTGACAGTCTTTTGTTTTGATATTTGCAAGTAATACTCGACTTGAAGTAAGCTTCAGTTGCGACGGAAGCTAACTTCATTGTAAAAAAAATCAGCTGATTTCATTCATAAATTTACCAAAATCAGCTGACTTCATTGAAAAGTTAAAAAATCAGACTGCAGCTAACTTCACGTTGAGTATCACTTGCAAAGATCCAAAACAAAAGGCTGTCACGCCGCTGCATTGTTATAACAATAACAAAACAGCGGAAAGTGATGAAACGCGTAAATGTGAATAATGTAAAAATTTTTCATTGTATACAAAAGACACAAAATCACTTAGGCGGCCCTAGCTCAGTAGCTCTTAGCCGAAAACCTCCCATATGCAATCCCAAAATCACTTTTTGGATTACCTTGGAAAATCAGCTTAAGTGTTATCGTGTTGAAGTACAGACGGACAAATTTTTATTTTGCAGATTTCTCTTATTTGGGCTACAAAACGAAAAGCCCACCGACCCCGGTGACCGTCGCAGTAAACGCATAGGACCCGTTTACTTCGTACTTGTCTAAAAATGAAAAGTTTGCCAAAAATATAAAACATAATTATATATCAATATAAAACATGAATGCCATTACCGGGCTCACCGGGTTTCAAGCGGAATATACAGTATTAGTGTTAGATCTATGCAATGTGAATTATTGTTAGTGCGAAAAAATAAACTTCTTTTACTATTTACTATTTCGATTTATGAGTGAGTTTGCTCAATCTTCGAACAATTTCTGGGATAACATTTCAAAGTTTTTGCTGAGAACGGCCTTAATGTAAAAACGGTAATTGCTTATCGGAAGTAAACGAGCGATTTTTTAGCTAACCTTAAGGAAAAGTAGATAACATTTTTCACTACTAGACTACCTGAGAGAGGTGTGCCAGTGTCCGGTGTTATGGGTCATTTTAGAAGGTTCACTTGTCTGGGGTCGTGTAGACGCTCGAAGCAGCAATGAACTAGCATGCGGTAATATTTACGCAAAACACCCATATGTTGACAACAAATGTAAGGAGCATTATATATTTACATTCACTCCTTATTAGGTTTATTTCAGAATATTTTTTCAAATAAGTAAAACTTTGATTCGATCGATTCGATCTTATTACGAATGGTTGAGAAATGTCGTCTCAAATGATTGGTTTATAAATACCGTGTTCCAAATATACGTCGTGCTACTAGTGTGCAATTTTGTCTTTGTCTTATTTACATGCTTGTTTTGAGTAAAAAATGTATTGGTGTTTTAAATAATTTCAACACAATTTTCTGTGAATATTCGGTTGTAGACTCTTGACGTATATCGATCGAACATTTAATCATGGACTCGAATAATTTTGACTCAGTATTTTATTTGTATTCTTTTTAGTTATTGTTCAATGGTTTTTGA
Organism: Pseudolycoriella hygida; assembly: GCA_029228625.1. Taxonomy (NCBI): domain Eukaryota; kingdom Metazoa; phylum Arthropoda; class Insecta; order Diptera; family Sciaridae; genus Pseudolycoriella; species Pseudolycoriella hygida. The sequence continues at coordinate 90,587,324 of CM055403.1, forward strand.
CAAAGCAATGTATTTTTGTATAGTTTTATGTCATAAGTTGGTGGATGATTATTTTTGGTATCTAATTAATCCTATCATCCGTAAAAAGATTTTTGATATAATTCTCGACTACTTCTCGAACCATTTGCCATTTCTCTAACATAAAATACCCTTGTGTGTGTGTGGGGGGGGGGGGGTGCAGTGGCACGGGAGATGAGTTTCGTCATTCCATCACAGACGCTCGACCAGTCAAAACGTGTAATAATACACTTTTTCCGATTTTGTATGAAGAAAGTAAGAAATTTGTTGATTTTATAGTGTACACAGGTGTGACCTTTATTCTGTACAATTTGCATACATGTTGTATAATTATACTGCCTACAACTACTATATTATACAATAAGTAAGCATAAACATTTAAAGAGGTATTAGGATCAAAATATGCAACGTATCACCATTGCGAGTTTTCAGTGTGCACTTAGAAAACGCCTCTGATACATACTTCCATGGACAAAAAAAAACCCTCAATTTACTCCAAAACATAAATAGCAAAGAAAAGAAATATACTCGCTACTTCATGAATTTTGGCATTCTCAAATTTTCGGCAAAAAGTGTCCTGGCTGAAATTGCAGACCTATCTGCCAACGAGGAGTTTGTTGAAGAAACTAAGCAATCTTAAAAAAGTAGCTCAACTACTACATGAAAAAACGATGACTTTATTTAGCTATTAAAGTTCTTTTTTGAAATTAACTTTTTTTTTAACAAAAGATTCGCTGGGAAAACATCGTTTTTATCAGGCCTGCTCTTAACGGGTTATTGTTGAACGCAAATAAAACCAAGACTCTAATTATGTCGGAAAACTATTGGGTACGGAATGCTCCTAACGTAGAGATTGATTGGGTAACAATACGAAAAAGAAGTTAAGAATCTGGGGCCTAGATTAGATAATAGGCTCAACTGGATTCAGCACGCCCGATACATCTCCTCCAAATTATTTCCTGGATTACGATGTATGTGACCAAGCGAACGTTTCATCCCACAACATACACGCAAGCTTCTAGTTAAATCGCTATTGAAGCCTCATTTCATGATTGTCAAATAATGAGAGATCTGTCAATCGCTGCTAAGAAGATTCTCGAAAAATCGTTCAACGCCTGTTTGCGTTTATGGTGTTGGCAGTTTCGACTCAGTATCAAACTACACAAATAAAGTGCTAGGTAACAACTTATTTACTTGATTACTTGAACTCTTCCTTCAAACACAAAGTCATTATTACTGTAGAACCTATATCTATGAAAACGTTTCTTTAGGATCATCTTAAAGAACTTTTAATTTGTTACTACCTCGTAATTGGCGCAACAATGTAAATAACTCGCTTTTTGTGTGTGGAACTTCTAAATATAATACATTACCGCATTACCGTATTCATTCGATAACTGGCTTCAAACGTATCTGCAAAAAACACTACGGTTTGTAAACAAACCATTAGCGTCTATGCAGTATCATCCCCATTACAACTGATATCTCATTAAGAAATATCTCTTCATTCATCACCCTACCATTGTTGCAGACATGTGGTAAAGAATATTGATGATTATGCGGTGCTGGCATACTAAACGGTGTAGGCTTCAAAAATGATCCATCTGAAAAAGAACGGATTAGCGGAGTCTAGTCGACTAGACTAGACAGTAGCGTAAGTCGTGTAGACCTCGAAACGTTTTGAAAGTCGTGAGACCCGGTAGATAAATCAGAATATGATTCGATTCGCCTAAGCGTAAGAGCCTAAGCTTCAGTAATCATGATAACTTTGTCTTACCGTTCAGCTTGACCGGAATTTTCATTGGTTTATGATCGTCTTAAAAGATTCTCGCGAAATGCCCTGATCCAAAGCTGCGAAAAACGGTTAAATTCGATGCACATGTTATTAATCGGTTCGTGATAACCGTACTTAGTTCTGTGAAATAAAATTTTCAAAAAATCAAATATAACAAATTCAAATTAAAAAAAAAATCAAATTTAAAATCACGATGAGTAGCTTGTAAGGTAAAGACGAAAACAAAAACAAAATCACCAGTTGTTTAGCGTTTTACGAATTCTCTAACGGTGACCGTGTCAGACCAGAGCTTTTTGTTGACCACATCGTTAAACAGTTCTGATCTACATTGGGTGAAACCAGTTTCTTGCGTGACGCATCTTCAATTGACGATATTACATTATTCCGCAGTAGATAATTGGTAACGTCTTCTTCGGTAACTGACGGATGCAAGTTAGACACATAAGCAATCTTATGTGTTTCGATTGGCGATACAATGTTTCTTGGAATAGAATGTTTTCGCGGTTTAATAGGCGAATTATTGACTGTAGCGGACACTTGCTCAGTAATTAACGTTGAAGTTAGCACCTCGGCGAAGGAACTGGAAGCTGTGGGATTTACCGGTGGTTCAGTGGGATTTTCTATAAAATCTGCGGTATTATGCTTCGGTTCAGGCTGATGTGGTCATCAGGTGTGATTCATTTGTACCTGCTGAATTACGGAGCTGATTGTCGGGCATCTTTACACTTTTTGTGGAATTATTCAAATCATTGTCATTTTTGATGTCACTTTTAGCGGTCTTAGTTGTCATAAACACGGAACTTGAAATGGCGATGACATTGGAACAACTACAGCGGAATTGAATTTACTGAATTGAGAAGATGAAAATTTGGACGAGCTCATTTGAATAATGCAGCTGTCACAGAACCATTGTAGATTCGGCATTTGTCTATAGTGCAACAACGCATCATTATTAAAATTGACACATTCAGCGTGATTTTGCCGACAAATTCCATCGCAAATAATTTTATTTGGATTGTCATTTCGGAAGCCGTTATCACACACCGTACAATTGTTCATTTTCAAAAAGTTGTTCAGCAAAACCGATGGGATCAATATAGTCAAAAGATGTGACAGCGCGCGGATTTATCTAAGTGACGTTACACTTGCGTAAATTCTTACGTTATCACATTAACCAAAACTAACTAAATTGATCAACAATTACACAAAATACGAATTAGATACAAACAAAACTCGATTACACTTCAACACTACATGAATTCACGAATCGGTTGCACAAAAAATAACACTTCAACCATCAAAATACCAAGAAAAAATTGAAAAACAGGCTGAGCGTTATCAAAGCACGACCGACCGACACTGAGAACCAAAATCCCCGCCCCCCTCTCTCAAATCTCGGTTACAAACGTGGGGTCAGGAGCAACAAAAAATTAATACTTTAATGCCAAAGTACAAAAAATTAAGTTTATCAAAGCAAAGTGGCCGGTCATCAAAATCTTTTCGAATCTTCGAAGACATTGCCAAAGCCGGCTGGTGAAAATTACTTAGTAAATTTATTGGCACATGACCGTACTAGCGATTTGAACATAATTCTCTAGACCGAAATCTAACTAATAAATGTCATCATCCTACTAATTGTATCTTATCTATAACGACAAGAGCTACGCTAATACTGAATTTAGCGAGTACATAAATGTTCAAATATCTTTCAAAATTCACTTGTCAGAAACACAGGTAGCAATATTACGTGGTCGCAAATCGTGTTAAACAAATTCTTTTGCATTCATATAAAATTTTGATGAAACTAGAAACCCTAAAAATGTTTAATATTTTGGCGAGTACTTTTCAGTTTTCACCTCGGTTTCCGCATGGAACATAACATCACTCTCCTTCGTTTCACTCAAAAAAAATTTTTTTCAAGAAATGGTGGTGCGTTAGTTTCTCCGATAAAGTACATTGAATTGATATTTCGAATAACTCAAACGCATGCAAAGCATTATGAACTTGAGACAAAAAGAGTGCATGTTTTTTTTACTTCTTTATTGTTTCGAACAGATGAAGAGAATGGAAAAATAGCTTTGAAATATTGAAAGTTGTTGAATGTCGAATGTAATAGTGTGTGAAGTCAACGCGCTAGTTCTATGTGTACTCAGAGCATTCTGAGGTATAATTAATTAATATTATCAGTCGAAACTACGATTACAGTTTTAATTCAAAAATTCTGCTCAATATGTACACGCGGAGTCGAGTCAATCCTGCCTACGTATACACAATGAAGGAAATTGATAAATAGTTGAGTGGCTTTGCGTTATTCACATATTTTTTTTAAAAGTATTGTTCTGTTAGATGTTTTATTACAGTAAAATAGATAGATTTCATCGATTAAATTAAACCTTGAAGAAAGCCTTCTACATTATACACACCGGCTAGTGCCTTTCTTCTAATTTACAATTTTCAAAATCTGCGAGCTTAGAAAGATGAACGACGTTAGTCACTGAACACTTAACGTTTTTTCCGACTTTTACTTTGTTCAATATATATTTAATGGATTATGTTCGGACACTGTGTCGCCTACCCCACTTAATAGATCAAGTCTTGCCTCACGTCTGATCAGGCAATACTACATAAGTCTCAACTGTTTCGTCGGGGACAAAACATTAAATTTGTATGGGGAAACATCGTTTTTTGCGAATGAATCATTTTCTGTATTTAGTTAAGTAGACCAAATGAATGACGATGGTAGTTCATTTAATGTTACTTTAAAATAACTCACTTGGTCCGCTTTATACAAAACACAAAATGAATAATTCACAAAAAACGAATTTCTTCTATACAAATTTAATGTTTTGTTACACCTTCGGAAATATATTTTTGCATCAAATAGAATTTTGTACTTCTGCGCAAGTTTTTGCAGTGTTAAAAAGGTGCGAAGAAGTACAAAATTCTATTTGATGCAAAAATATATTTCCGTAAGTGTATCGACGGTTGAAACTCGGGCGCCCTCAGCTGTTTTGTGGCTAATATGTGAAATAGGCGCTTGATTCATAGTAATAATTTTGGTTCACAGAATTGAAATCCGAAAAATAGTTCAATGCCATGGTTAATTTTTTTGTCATCATAGCTTTTTATTGCTTTGTTAATTCACACGAAAAGAGTTAAAAGCAAAAATTATTTCTTGAACTTTGTTCAATATTTTATTTCTCCTACTCATAGCTTCGTTGTTGTGTGAATTAGCCTTGAATGTAAAAACACTCTCTTTTTGAGTTTTTAATTTGGTTGCTCCTAGTTCATCATATACATCATCTTAGCCTTCTGGTCCACATGTCGGAAACATCAGGTCATTATATCCTAGGCATCAGGTATAAAACCCACAGATTATGTGAAAGCAGAAATGTCTAGTCTACTCACACAGTCCTCGAAAATACCGATCTAATATTAAACTAGTCGAACCCCCGCCCCTAGGGGCTACGCAGGCTTTATCATTTTCGCGTGTTGTCTATTCAGAGAGTCAAAGCATATTTTTTCTCGTTTTAAATAATGATGCGTAATGTTTCATGTCATTAAATCACTTCGTTCATACGACTAATACGTTCGTACCACTAATAATACTAAAATCCAAATGTAAAGGCACTATACAAAATTACTCCACTTCCCCCGCATTTCATCTCCCCCGTATTCCACTTCCCCCGTATTCCAATTCCCCCGTATTCCACTTCCCCCGTATTCCACTTCCTCCGTAAAACGTATGCAACGTTCCCCGTATTCCACTTGCCCCGTATTCCACTTACCTCGTATTCAAAGTTCACAGCATTCCAATTTCCCC
>CM055403.1:90593459-90712719 GCA_029228625.1 Pseudolycoriella hygida
TTTTTTTTTCTTCGCCAGTGTAAACGCAATTAAACGAAAAAATAACGGGATCGTGACAGACAGATTTATAGACGAATAAATAGACACATAGATAGACGCATAGACACATAAACAGACAGACATTAGACGTTTATAATTAGTAATTCTGATCCATGTCGAGAATCTTCATTGAAAGTTACGATACGGTTCTTGCTTATAATCTAACCGTCCCCTCATCGTGAAAAATATATGATCGTAGCTGTATTAATACATTGACCGCAATTTAAATAAGAACTTTTTTCTTCTGCGTAGGATTTAGACATTGCGAAAACCTGCGCAGAAAAACAGGCTTCTATTTAAATTGCGGTCAATTTATGATCAAATTTTCGTTCTCGCTGATATATTTTTTAAGAAAAATCCTATACAGAATTTGTCCCCACCAGGATTGAACCCGGATTTTCCCGTTCCCATTGTATACTTACACTCGAATTCGCCAATCCTAATGTCAAGTCCGATTGGTGTGAAATTGGATCCACACCAGGCAGAATTGAATCCGCATCTTGCAGAATTAAATCCGCACCTTGCAGAATTGAATCCGCACGTTATCTCTCATCTTAGAATTGAATCAGAGCCAAATTTAATTCTTGTTCACCAAGAGGTCCACATCAGCAACTGAATTCAATCCTTGTTCAGCATCGCAAAATTGAATTCGTTTATGCTCGAACGTCACCAACAAAATTTAATTCTTGTTCAGCACATCGCAAAACTGAATTCGCTTATACTCGAACGTCACCAACAAAATTTAATTCTTGTTCAGCATCGCAAAATTGAATTCGCTTACGCTACGTTTCAGCTAAATTTAATTATTCTTCAGCATTGCGACATTGAAGTCTATGCTCGAATGGCATCGCTCCAGAAAATTCAATTAATGTTTTCACCAATACATCAGCATCACTCGCCTTGTTTTTCAGAAAATCCATAATAGGCGCCAAACTACTACAGCTCTTTCCGATTTTTTCTGAGTTTTTTTTTTTGCACAATGCACCGTTTTACGCAACCGACACTGATTATTATTTTTTCGTTGGAGCGAATCCTTACCACAACGCTTTAACACATTGTCTATCTTCCCGAATAGATTAGATTTTACAACAAGAGTCTCATTTGATCACAATCGCTGAGCTTTGTCTTGATTCCGATTTCGTTTAAATACATTTTCACATTTTAAAAGAAACACACTACGGTCTTTAAACTACAAAAGACAGAACACAATATAACACAAGTACGAGCTTAGTCTTTAATCCTCGTCGCTAATTGTAGTATTGGATAGAAATATAATAAAACGCGTCTCAATTGTATTGTTGTATCATATGAACTGACTATTTTTTTTCAACATAATACATCCAGTATCCTACGATACTACATTCGTAACTGAAGTCATTAACAGATTTTTGGCACCACGCTGCGTTCTTCATGTTACTTAGTTACTGACAAAGTGTTAGTTCCTTACGGAGTTTCAACGTGCATTTTTGATGACAGAAAAGATCAGAAAATTACATATTGAAATTTTGTTTTCATGCCTTCGGATAGAAAATGAGTCATTACCGTCTCGTTGAAAACCATTTTTTGATTTTCCGGATGCAAGCATGAAGAATTTTGTACTGTCCTCCTGGGAAATTTGTTTTTTCTACGTGCTTGTGGGATGCATTCCTCGCCTTCGGTTTAAAATCCAAACTTCCCACACGTCTCAACAACAAAAAGTCGAAAAAATTCCTGTCTCATCACCCATTCCTGTCTAAACAATTTTGTTTTTTCATTCTGATTCATTTGATGGCATAAATTTTTTGACTTTCTTGAAGGTGACGAAACAGAAGTTTTGGGGTCCTCTTTCCCAGTAAGAGTAATTAACTAATCTTTATTGGCACTGACAAAAAAGATAGCGTATCCAATGCAATTGCTTGCAATGTTATGAAAATATATTATATTACGTCCCACACTTATGAGTAGGTTCAATTTGATCAAAAACTTTTTCTCTAAAATAAAACTCATGCAAGGCGATTGTTCCGAATAAATATTTACGACAGTTCATACAGCTCTAGAAGATTAAAAAGCACAGTCTTCGAAATTGGTCACTCTACATACAAGCAATCAGATTTCATTTCATTTTTGTATTTTGACCGGAACGGATAGATTATTAATAACACCGGTAATAAAGACTTTTTTAAACAGTTTTTGTAACTATTCATCGTTTTCCTATAACAGTTGCCATCCTGCTCAAGTTATCCCGTACTATTACAGTCATTTCCTAAACTGTTCCTAACTTTAGTCATCAAAGAGCTCAACGAAAATACAAACGAATAAAATCAATTTCAATCAAAAATAGGGTATTAATTCTTTGAATACTTAACAGGAACTATTCTATTGTCTGGATACACCCTTACGTGCAGTAAGTATGAATACTTCACATCATACATGTTCCACGTTTCATAAATGGTGTTTCGGTTTTGGGGGGTCCCAGATTTCCTACAGCAACATGTGGTGGGAGAGGGAGGTGAAAGTCGCGTCGTACCTAAAAAAGAGATCATTCCTTTTCAGTTATTGTTGCGTCAATGTTTTCGTCACACATTTGTGCCATTTACCTTGTAACTTAATCAGAATAATTTTTTAGCATCACTAGGGATTGCAAATTAGTTATAATCGAACCGAAAATAATCGACTGAAAATAAAATCCGGTTAGCCGATCATTATTAACCGGGTTTTCGGTTATTTTTTGAAACGTATTTAATCACTTCGTGGTTCAAGTCTGGCTCGATAGTTGTTGGTATTATACTTCATAGCGACGACTTCGTAAGTTCGAAAAAGTACGAATATGCAACAAATCGACGCCGTGACAGCATTTTCTCACTGAACCTCAAGTGACTAAAACTAATTACTTGATGCACTAGTGTGAGTGTTGCACAACCTTTATAAATGAAATGTTTAATCCATACAATAATACATCAATACAATAAATTTTCAATTTAACGCTTTGCATTAGAAGTTACAATCTCTGTTTTTGCTTGTATTCACGTTAAAACTATTCACTTTTTTCGGCCCTTTGGTGCTCCCCCCTGTCACATTGTGTCTTTTTCACGAACTATTTTCTCTAAAAAACGATATTTGCATTTCATTCAAGTCCGAAGGATCTCAGGTGAAGTCCGGTCAGATGAAATTAAAAAAAACCTGAACCTGACCTGTTCCCTCAGGTTATTTTTTCCAAATCCGACCTGCCTTTTCCGAGCTTTGCTTTTTGTTGCGATTAAGCATTTTGTTGACTCATGCCCTGGCTGAGAATGCCATGTAAGAGAGTAGAGAAGAACAGAAAACATCGCATTCTAACTCCGATTTCGTTTGCGATATTCTTTCATAGCTGCCTTAAAAGAATTTTAACAAGATATTTTGATTGTGTTCCGTCGATTACAGTTTTACATAATATCCTCAGTGAGTCTTGAGCCAAATTTTAGTATTTCGTAAACCTAGAAAGCAGCCATGAAATCATGGTAAGCTTTTTTCAGTGACCGTGTCTTAAGCGACAGTTCGTTTTTAATCCCAGTGAAGATGCACTGCAGAGACTCATTTCTCTGCCGAAAACACTACAGTAAATGGAGTGCCAGTGTAAAGAACACTAAAGAAACGAATTTAATGTTAAATTTGGACGGCTAACCGGTTAATTGGTTTCTATGCTCCGAAATAACCGTAACCGAGATCCTTGAACAATTAACCGGTTTGCAATCCCTAAGCACCACATTCCAAAATCTTACGCTGAATATTTGCGATGCAAATATATAAAGTGTGAAGTTCCCTCAAACAGGTGAAATCAAAATCGATCGGTGTATTCAAATGTCAATATGACACAGACATTTTTGTCAGAATTGGCGAAGTAATCAAATGTTTTGGATGACGTAATAGTAGATTATGCACCTGCGGGAAAATTTTTTATCTTCGAGGGGAGGTTTCCTCGTCATAATTTCACATAAAAATCATCGCAATTGTTATTTGTAAAATATTCTTCAACTTCAACTTCAAGTATGTGAATTTAACATTTTTCTTAAGGTTACTTTCACTAAATAAAACTTACTTTTAAAGCTAAAGTAAATATTTACACCTATTCTACAAGCTGCTATAATTCTTAAAATACCTTCACCGCTGTACTACGCACCCATAACAAAATTCCAGTTTCTCATTTCACATACACGTTGAATGGTTTCAGTGTTTTTTATTTGGGTTCTTTTCGTGCATACCTACTGTCTTACCATAAGTATCGTACATTCGTTTGTCGTCTGTAATGACTGTTCGAAATACAACATTCACCGCTCATCTCTATCTTCAATATTCGGAAAACATTTTAAGTTTATAAGAACGAGGTGCAATTATCTAATAGTAATAAAAAAATTGTAACGTCCTTTCCATTGTACTCGAGTGAATAATTCAAGTGGACGTTAGCTGTGTGTATTGTCAATTTTGTCATACGAATATCTTTGAAAATATGGGAAGACGAACAAATAATCGCTATAGCAATGGAGGAGTAGATTTGCCAGAAAGAGGACCAGGTATAAATACACAGTTCGATATTGAATGCAACAATTCGTAACCAAAAAAAAATAAAGTCAACGTGTCATACCTTTCGCAAGTAAATAGAAGAAATATACCAACACTTCGAAGACCATCTTAAAAAAATCCTCCGGCATAATCTTTAAACACAAAGTTGCAAAAACTTTTGAAATGCACAAATGTTTGATAACGGAAATTCGCCTTCTTATTTACTTTTATTTTTAGCACAAATGCGATATTATACGTTGAATTATCTTTTGATAGGTGAGCTAACGAGCTTATTTATAAACTTTTATGTCATACATGACTATGGATCATTTTCTTATGTATAACCAAAAATTTACTTAAATCGATAATTCAATTCAGTGTTTTATCGCACCTCAAACATCTAAATTGCTAGTTTGCTGATGTGACAATCTAATTTTTCATCTACCTGAGCGCAAACTTTACGTCATAGAATTCATTAGTAAAACCAATTATACTGTCATCATTTTGGTTGCTTTCGGTTACTTTTTAAAATTTTCTGTAGTTCTAGTGTGAAAAAGCTATCATTGTATTCTCAATTGAATCAATTTTGCTGAAGTGTAATACCCGGTTTGAATACATTTTGCGCACAAAAACGTAAAAAGCGATTTTATAAATAAAAATAAGGTTTCGCAGACCAGTATCTATGATTCCCTATAAAGTATCGACCAATATCAAAAGAAAAATCGGGTAATGCATTGAAATTAATTTATTGATTAATATACTGATTACTTCCTTTTTAAATTCCGCAAAGACAATATTGATTAGATTTTTATAAGCTGAATTCTGTGTTTACTTAGCGTAGATAAAGTTTTTCTGATTCTCACATTCTCAAAAATTTTCACGAATAATCCTCAAATCAGACGTCATTATTTTGGAGGAGTGTAGTAAAACTGGACGAATTCGGACGAGATGGTAGGGGGAGGGGAGGTATCGGATAATTGTCAAAATAACCAGACCTCATTTTTGAATGGCCCATTGGACGTCATTTGTGAATGCCCCCCTGTGTTGCACAATTAGCATATAGAGCGACAGACTAGTCGATTAATTTATTCTTCCAATGATATTTTCACTCCATGTTAGCTTCTTATTTAGTATGGCTCTAAGATACTTCGTCTTGTTGCAGTTGCCTAATAGTTTCGAATTGAAAATAGTGACTGTGAATAGTAGAAGCTTGGTAGAATTTTAGAATCAGACTTCCTGTTTGCATGTACAATTGCATGAACTACATCTGCGCAACGGCTTTATTATGGAGAAAAGTTTAGAGATTGCTATTAACTTCCTTGGCTACGATATTTTATAGACAATTTCATATAAAAGAAAGAACAACAAATGCGTATTTTCAATACAAAATTTTCAACAAGCACTCACACCTACATACATTAGAACGTTTTTTTTTTTTTTTGAAATGCGCTCCGCTATTAATACAATTTCGTTTTTCCATCAGTTTTCCACGATCTGTAGTAAAAATCCGTTAGTTAACTTTTTCTTCTGGCTTACGCAAACGCTGTAGCAGCAATTTTAATTTACATAAGTGCGTGCGTATACTGTTTCATTGGAAATTTTTTAAATTGTTGCAATTAAAATTTTCTTTGGAGAAAACTTGTATTTCACTTGATTTTTCTTTCATTCTTTTTTTTTTTTCACACATATAAGTAAGTCATTTGGGTTAATAACTGAAAGTGTCAACTAAATATTGGGTGAACATTTTCTGTTCAATGAAGTTCTAAATTTAGAGATGAAAACAACAGAAAAGACTTAAAACGGTTGGTTGGTCTCTCGGAGAAAGTATCATTAAGATTACTGTCTCAACCACACATTTTAGTTAATTTTTCTAATAATAAATTCATTTTCAATGAACAAAATCTAATATTTTATTTAATTTTATTTCACAGTGGAATCACTTATTTACTGGCGTGACCCAAAGAAGTCCGGAATCGTTTTCGGTGTCGGATTGGTGATTTTACTAGCTGTTTCATGCTTCTCGGTCATTAGTGTATTCGCTTACACGTCCTTATTGGCTTTGTTCGGAACCATTGCATTCAGAATCTACAAAAATGTATTACAGGCTGTGCAAAAGACATCAGAGGGACATCCATTTAAGTAACGACACAAAGTTTTGTTTTATTTGTCTATTTTACTGAAAACAAATTCACCGTAGAGACTACTTGGAATACGAACTTGCAATACCTCAAGAAAAAGTATCTCAAGTTGCTAATGTTGGTGTAGCACATGTGAATGCATTTTTGGCCGAACTTCGCCGTTTGTTCTTGGTTGAGGACTTGGTTGATTCAATTAAATTCGGCGTGCTATTATGGGGCTTAACGTATTTGGGATCCTGGTTCAATGGAATGACCTTGGTTATTCTGGGTAAGCTTATTTGTTAATGAAATTCTTTGTCAATTTAATTGGTTTGCCCTTTTCATTTAAGGATTTGTTGCTCTTTTCACTTTGCCGAAGGTCTACGAAAACAATAAACAATCGATTGACACATATTTAGATCTAGTTCGAAGCAAAATTCTTGAAATCACAGACAAGTAAGTATAAAACATTCGTAGCTGTGTTAGGTGCTGCTGATGAGTTGATAATAGGAGCCAGGGCTCAATCGTAAATATAAATTTTTAATAATCTGCATTAAGGCCATCATGCCACGCTAAAATCGAAATTTTCTAAACGTGTCACACGAGCCTACACTCCCCCAATTTCTTACGTACTGGGAACAATTACTTAGGCAAATAGAAACGGGTAAAATCGCCCACTGTCTTTTCGTTAAAACAGAATCGCTAAAATTTTCCTAAAATTGCCAACCATTAATTTACATGAATTTGTTTTTGATTTAAAGTTTCACAAAGAATCCATTGATAGTCTTTGCACTTTGTAGATATAATTGCGTAGAGTTGTTATGTCGTAACTACTCCTGACGATTGATGAGTTCATGTGGTTTAGTCCGCTTAATTGGTGGGTTTTACAACCGGAAAAAATGTCCTACGACGCGACGTGGCAAAATACATTTTTGCATTAACAAAAATTTGTTCATCAAGATAAGAGCCTCGAGAAACGATTTCAATCAATTTGCACGTTTAACGTTCTTCTTAATTTATGAGTGTTATGGTCGAAAAAATTTTCCCATTTTTTGCGTACGCTGCCACCTAACCAATCTGTGTTCATTTAAATCCAAAGACTTTCTTCTGGTAAAGTCGATGGTGCGTAGCCAATTAGGAAGTGACCTGGCGTCAGTACATTCCAATCGTTAATATCATCCGTTTCAGTACTTAATTGCCGGGAGTTCATTGCGCATTCAATTTGACATAAAACGGTCGATAATTCACTGAAGGTCAAATATGATTGACCAACAATTCTTTTTAAATGAAACTTCATAGACTTCTCATTTCTTTAATATACACTGGACCCGCTGTGGAGCTGCAGCATTTCTTCTGATTTTCGCGATTTTTTTACTATTTTGCTCTTGAGCACCACCTAAATCACTTCAGATCAAGTCGGCTCCATAGACACTTTTTGTCAGGGACACATTTAGAATCGTTTAAGCGCTGGGGCCCCATACCTTACATTTTTTTGGACCATCCTAGTGCTGCGTTTAATTGTTGAGTTTTGAATCTTTTTTTAATAAATAATTTGCTGTATCCATAAAAAAAAATTTCTATCGTGTGAAAAGTGTTTTACTTCCACCTTTGCAAGCATTATTTCGCTTTTTTCTAGTGGATTTTCGAGCATTTTTTTATTAGAAACGTTTGTCTATTTTGAAAAAGTTTTACAATTTTGTGAAGTTTCAAATTAGTTTTTGTATTCAAAAAATTTAATTCAATTTGTGATTATCACACGAATCTTCTGATGTGTGTTTTTGTTGACATATGACATGACATGGTCAATTGTTTTCATACATTCATCCAAAAGCGACAACACCGAAGTGGATTATATTAACTGTGTTTTAAAACCACAAAAATAACTCTCAAAACACAAAATTGTATACTTTTGAGATTGGAAAGACAGTACTCTAGACTACTTGTTGTATTAGAGATGTGAAGTTAGCTATAGATTAGTCAAAAAGATCCTTTGTAGATACCGTGCCGCAACTGGTTGAACCCTCCAACAAATGAGGAAACCTTTTCGGATCAAATCTACTTTAAAGGTAGCTTCTCGCAAAGGACGCCTTACCGTAACCCTAAAAATTCGAACTGGGACGAGTTCGAGTACAGACGGCTTCTAAAAGAGAAGCTAATACATATAGAGCGAGTAGATAGATATCATACAATTGAGAGTTCAGAAAGTGCAAATACTCTCCTTCTGTAGCAACGAACTTGTCAGGAAAAGGAAAGAGTTAAGTAAAGCCTGGAATCGGGCTTCAAGCTAGCAAGATAAGTGAAATACAACCAGACCCAAGAAGATCTTAAAGAAAAAAGCAGAAGAAAACTCCTGCTTATGCTCGAATTCATAAACTGTTAGCTAAAGATACCAACGCCCAAGTCACTTCTTAGGCCTGACGGTTCTTTTACGTAAGATGACAAAGAGACGGCGGAGCACTTGCTGCAAACGCATTCCAGGTAGTCTCCAAGTTCCGAAAGTAGATCAACATGTAAAACTGAAACCACACCTCTCACCTTTTCTAAGGATTGGATGTTTGCTAATAAACTTACCAAAATAGGAAAAACTTAATGGGATACTTTTTCAAGTTTTATTCATTCAAATCTGCCGGACTTGACGAAATTTTCCCTGCTTTGCTTAATTGCTCATTGATAAACTCAGAAGCATTTCAAAAGTTCAATAGCCTTAGGCTACATCGTAGGATCTTGAGAATTATTCAGAGTCGCCTTCATTCCCAAGCCGGGCAAAACATCACACTGCAAAGCCAAAGGCTGCCATCCGATAAGACTCACGTCGTTTTTGCTCAAGGCAGTAGAAAGACTCTTAGACTTCTATATCCGAGGCGAAGTGTTGAAGAAATTCCCCCTACATACCAACCAACATGCATATCAGGTAGGGAAATCAACAAGCACTGTGCTACTTCGATGACGTGTCCACCCTAATGGGGACTCCAGGGCTCTTATATTTATTTTTATTTATTTGGTTTGGTCTCCTTATCACGACAACTATGTTCAGACACTTGAGAGTGTTCAACGACAGTTTGTTTTCTACGCCAATCATAACCGATATGTCGATCCAAACGATGGAAGTTATAGACCTCGTCCATATGTGGACAGATACATTGAACTAAATCTACAATCGCTAGTGAGACGACGAGCGAATGCAGCAGTATTCTTCATTCACGATTTACTAACCGGAAAAGTCAATTCGAAATTGCTTCGCGACAGCATCAGCTTGTACGATGGATCCAGAGCACTACGCAACCCATCGTTAATTCGCTTTCCTTTGTTTAGGCACGAATACTCGACGTACTCTCCATTCAATCTCGCTTGTCGTTTGTTTAATATGGTTGCTGCGCATATAGATCCAACATTACCATCACGAGAATTTCGTCGTTTTACACTGGAACTCGATGATTCAGTGTTTGGTTCATTTGGTAATTGCTGACAGTTGTGTTTCCTGATATCATCGCTTCCTTCCACAATTTGATTTTAGTTTTCTATTACATTTATTTGACGACACCATGATGGATTTGGTTTTGTTCTTTCTTTGACGCTGCTTTCTACAAAGTTTTCTTACTTTTTTTTAATTGCAATTTGACTTGAATTATCTTTTGATTCATCTATGTTCTATGACAAAGCTCTTTAAATCTTAAATTTTTTTTTGAGTGATTTTTTTATTTGTATTTGCAATTTTTAGAGCGATTTCTATCTTTTATCATATTTTTATCTTTCTTTTTTAGTTTTTGTTTTCGCTTTGTGATTTTTATTTTGGCCGTGACTATGTTAATTTACTTTAAGTATATTATTTGTAACGTTTTCATGGTTTTAATGAGGGTTATGACAGCAGTCATAACCACTCTTTTTCCATGTCGGCTTGAGAAAAGTAGACAATAAAATTATTATCGTATCATATCATATCATTTATTTATTTATTTATTTATTTATTTATTTATTTATTTATTTATTTATTGTCAATTCTCTATGTTTTATAATTGTGATCTAAAGCTTCAATGTGCTTAGCACCGTGAAGAAGCATACTTATATTCTAAAATTAATTACAAATGGAAAATATTATTTATTACAATTTTTGGTAATTATGATATGGTAATAGTAAGGCACTCGCTCACCAGACAAGAAATCAAATATATAAAGCCTATATAAGCCTATATAAGCCTATATAAAAGCATATTATGTCGTGTGTAAACATTTTGTATGAGACAAAGGTTGTATGTTCGATATAGAGGTTTGGTGTCAAAGGGAAAGTTGTTGGGTGTGTAGTGTATCATGGTGTCCGCCAAAATGGCGGAAAATAGGCCGGGGCTAAAAAAAACTTGAGATGTTGTAGGGGTAGTTGTGAGGATCATTTTCGCCCATGGAAGTAGTAGCCGCGGCGGCTCGAATAAAATCAGGCCCGGACTGGCCATATGGGCTGACCGGGCATCGCCCGGTGCGCCCCAGCTAGAGATGCGCCCCCCTGCTAGAGATTGCATTTACGGGTTTCCGTAAAAATGCCGTAAGTGGCATCTGCAGGACACATCATGTAAATTATTGCACCATTTTCAGTTTAGTATTATACATCAGAAGAGTCATCGTCGTGAAGTATCCTGTCACGCTGGTCTCGATGGGAAAGAAATTTAATCATCCGTAAATTTCAACTAATTTTGATCACAAACACTTATACCATTGGGACCAGTGTGACAATAACTCTTCCGACATATATTACTAAACTGAAGATGGTCGTATTAAAAATGGTGCAATAATTTACATATTGCGACCTGCAGGTGCCATTTACGGCATTTTTACGGAAACCCGTAAATGCAATCTCTAGCCCTAGCGACTTCGGCGCCCCTCTTACATGAAAATAAAATAATACACGGTTTGAAAATTTATGCGCCTTTCACTTGCGACTTAGTTAGACGTTTATGGAGGTAGCGCCCCCAGCTAAGATCAGCCGTTTTCTATTGTTCAACTGACACATTTCGGTTTCGGATAGCGACATTATCAACCAACAAACAAATTAAACGTAATTTAAGGGTGGTGTTAAAAATTTCTTGACCTGCCTAATATTATGTCCTTTGCATCCTTTCAAATATAAAATTTTGTTTTGGTTTTAATCGACCGCCGGTTGGTGTTAATAGACCGCCGGTTGGTGTTAATAGACCGTCGTCGGTTGGTGTTAATAGACCGCCGGTTGGTGTTAATAGACCGTCGTCGGTTGGTGTTAATAGACCGCCGGTTGGTGTTAATAGACCGCCGCTTGGTGTTAATAGACTGCCGGTTGGTGTTAATAGACCGCCGGTTGGTTTTAATCGACTGCCGGTTGGGTTTACTCATCGCCGGTTGGTTAATCGACCACCGGTAGGTTTAATCGACCGGCTGCCGGTAGGTTTTAATCGACCGCCGGTTGGTTTAAGCCGACCGCCAGTTGGATAGGGCAGTCATCGAAAGAACTGCACCCTTTTTGTACAATTCGCGAATTTTTTGTACAAAACAAAACTATTTTGTAACAAAAAAAAATTTTTGTGCCCAATTTAGAGAGTTATCGTACAAGTTGTTCGATTTTGTACTTTAAATGAATTAATCCATACAAAAAAACCGCACTGAAATTTCCAAAATTTGTACACATTCGTACAAAAAAAATATTTGTATTAACATAAGGTAGCGCCGCAGGCCGTGAAAAATTAAAAAAGAAAAAGCGGCGTCAAGGGGCAGAAGCCCTCGCAAAGGGGCGTCAAGAGGTTGCAGCCATTACTGCGGGGTCTAAGGGGCAAAGCCACTAGCGGGGTTTGGGGTAGAGCCCCATGCACGTAAGGCCGCCTGTATGGTGTGAAAAAAGCGGTGTCGAGGGAGCAGAGCTCCCCAATAATTTATTTAAATATCCACAAGTACGTTTAGCGTACAGTTTAATCATATGACAAACATTTTTCATTGAGTAAAAACACCAAATCGTTGCTTTTTTTGTGTACATTTTCTTCACTGCGATGTACATTTCAGATTTTTTTTGTAAAACTTTTTTGTACAATTTGTGTACAAATATTCACAATTTATTGTACAAACTCATAAAACTTGTGTACAAAATAACAATTTTTGTGTACAAAAATTTTTTTATTATTTTGTACAAAAAATTCCCGAATTGTACACAAAATATTGAACCTGAGCCGGCGACGAATACTGTAATTCTTCGAGTCTGAACAAACAGTTTCCAAGCAGACAAGCACCACGTAACTCTACATGCCGGTGCAATCTGGGCACAATTATCACGAAAACTACAACACAATAGCGACACCCTTGCATGTAAGAAAATTCTTAGATTGGCGTCCCTCAGTCGGCTCGCCCGGTGCGCACTTCGGTCACCAGTCCGGGCCTGAATAAAATTCTATATATGATTCGTCAAAAACAATTTTTCTACTTCCAGAAGAACTGATATCACATAAAAAACCCCTTTTAAAAGGGAAATGTGATGCACGTCCTGGACCCTTCTGGACCCCTGAACGCAAAAAATTCTTTTCGATTAAAAAAAATGCGTTTCAGAGCACAGAAAAATTATTACATTGGGAACTCTCACAGTTCTGGAGATCCGAGTCATCCTGCCCAATTACGGAAGTAGCCATATACCAGAATTGGGCAAAGTTGTAGAGAATTAAATTCAAGCGAACACGTGTTTCAGGGTTTTGGGAAAATATGGCCCAATACTGGTATATGGCCGCTTCCAAAATTGGGCAGGATGACCCGAATCTCCAGAACTATAAGAGTTGGAAAGTTGGTTCCAAAGGCGAAGTTGTAGATAATTAAATTTAAGGAAACACGTGTTTCAGTGTTTTCGGAAAATATGGCCCGTTGCTGGTATATGGCCACTTCCTTAATTTTGTAGGATGACCCAGATCTCCAAAACTATGAGAGTTAGAAAGTTGGTTTCAATGGCGAAGTTGTAGAGAATTAAATTCAAGCGAACACGTGTTTCAGGGTTTTGGGAAAATATGGCCCAATACTGGTATATGGCCTCTTCCATAATTGGGCAGGATGACCCAAATCTCCAGAACTATGAGAGGTAGAAAGTTGCTTCCAAAGACAAAGTTGTAGAGAATAAAATTTTAGAGAACACGTGTTTCATTGTTTTAGTGGAAAATGACTTAGTCCTTGGATATAAGCTTTTCTAGATTTGAATGGTCTGAGACA
The DNA here is from genome assembly GCA_029228625.1 of Pseudolycoriella hygida. NCBI lineage: Eukaryota > Metazoa > Arthropoda > Insecta > Diptera > Sciaridae > Pseudolycoriella > Pseudolycoriella hygida. The sequence goes on from CM055403.1 coordinate 90,607,328, forward strand.
CACTTCGGTAGGGCCTTTGACATTACCTTGGGTAATTTCTTTGAAATTCTTACAGTTATAAAAGAACAGAAGACGTTGGATTGTTTGCTTATTTGTATATTTAGATACGTTCGAGTCTTTTTGCTATTCTGTTTGTCACATCTATTCTGATACGTACGGGTCTTTGGTTATGTTTTTGGAACTAGTTTTGTAATTTTGAAGTCTGAGAACTTTTTTTTTATAAAACTAAATTTTTTTTTCAAATAAATAGAATAAATGGAATAAATGGGGAATAAATGAAGTGTGTCATCCCTCGGGTACCTCGTCTTCGGTTTGGCACATAACTTCCAAATCATCAAACTAACCATTTTGGAATTGTGTAATCTACTAATAAACTTGTAATCTTTATTTTTAGAGTCAAAGCAGCTGTTCCAATAGGCAAAAAACCGGAAAGTGATAAGAAAGAAAATTAAAATTACGGTAGTTATTAAAAACTTTTTTACATTGATCCTACAGCCGTTATTTTTTGATTGAAGTTAAATTATACTTTGAAATAATGATCGATTAAAACTCAAACTAAATTATCCGAATTGGAAACTCTTTTCAAAACGTTTATTGATATATGTAGCGAGCAAATGAAGAAGACTCACGTTGTATTTTTTATATCCATGCATAGTTTTTTTAAATTAATTTAGAAAGCATTGAAAAATCTCAAACCTCAATTCTCTTAAACATGTTAATGTCCCAGTAGATTTTAATGCATAATGCAAATTTTTTCTTGATATTTTAGTGAGCAAAATATTATTTCATGTAGTAGTAATGTAACTCAAAAGCTCTTGAAAATCAAAAGAAATTTAAAGGACCAGTGATTTTATTTTCTGATTTTTACTTTAAAATTTTTAAATTTCATAAAAATTGATTTATAAGTGTAATTAATGGTCCTTGTGACCCTGAATTAATAAAATAGGATGGTCAACGAACGAGTTTTGGTATATCAATGGATTTTTAAAAATGGGCCCTACCATTACAGGTCAAATATTGATACATTAATGCAAGGTCTATTTTCGAAAAATCGTATTTTCAAATTTTCCAAATAATTTTCGAATTTTCCAAATAATTTCCAAATTATTATTTAGAAAATTTGAAAATTTTTGGAAATCCGATTTTCGTAAAATAGGCCCTGCATCAATGAATGTCTAGCACCGAATTATTAATGATACTCAATTCTTTTATTTTCATTGGCTTTCGTCTAACACTGTTTTATTTTTTTTTCGAGATTTTGATGTTACATTTACATTATTGAAAGGAATGTAGGATATAAGACAAAAGAAACCATCTTATTAATAATATATAATTTTATTTTACAATTTACAATTAATTAAAACTTAAAATTTTATCTTAGTTTTTTAGCAACTCGCTTTCGAAATATAAAAATTTATGAAACAGAGATAATTGTTATTTATGTACATGTGGCAAAACGTGAGAGCTATAAAAACATTCAGCATAATTTATCGCCTTTATTGTATAATTTTGCCAATATTAAAAATGTAGAATAAATTTATGAAAGCAAACAATTTTTTCAAAAAATGTACTAGATTCTACCTATATTTACACTTTACTTATGTGACGCGTGAAAACAATAAAACAGAATCTAAAACTATGTAGAAATTCGTTACACGAATAATAAACTCCATGTCCACATAAAGCTTTTACAGAAAATGAAATTACTTTACTTTCAATCGTTGTTGCTTAGAAATTGTCTATAAAATATTTTATTTTTTGACGTTGTAACATTATTACATACATGTCTTATGAAAAAGCATGTCGTCTTGTAAAAATTAAAAAAAAAAAAACTTCAGTTCGGGATCGTACTATTCTTAGTAATGGAAGAAAATAATCCATTTTAGCTAAGCAATGTGGGCAAACTGATACGATGGATATCGTAATTTGTTTCCTGCCGTATTTTGACTGTGTGAATGTACATAACATTAAGACACAACATTTTTGTTAAAAAATAATAACTAAGATTACATTATAAAAAAAATAACAAACAAAACAATTTGAAAAACTAGAAAAATTAAGATTTAATATATGGAATAAATATAAAGTTAAAGTAAAAATTATAAAAAACGCATATTCACTAAAATGATATATCAATCATAATACATTTGGCAAGAAGAATTTCATGAAAAAATCTCTATATATTCTACAACAACCAACCTTTTTTTAGTGTTAAAATTCTGCTACGACGTTTGTAATTAATAAAACAATTAAAACTACAAAAGAACATGTATTTCATTCAAGAGATGTGTACCTTTTGCCCTTTTGTTATGAGGTCTTAACATTCGTCTAGCGTCAAAATATCAAATCTTTTTATATTTTGAATGTAATCTGTCCTTAGAATAATGTATTTCCAACGCAAAACTTAAGTTAAAATATTGTCAACAGTACTAGGCTTATGAAAACAAAGATATCTATTTCGATAGTAGCGATTAGCACTCCGTTAATCGCCAAAGTAGGTTTGGGTTAGCTCAGTGGTAACGTACTGACTTTCCACCAATAATATTCGGGTTCAATCCTGTATGGGATTTTTCTTCAATGTATATCTTGAAAGTAACGTTCCTAGGCACACCCCCACGCTTCATAATATGGATAGTTGTGAATTTGGTGCCGCAACGAATCGTACATAGGAGAATGACAAATATGATGCCATCCATATTCGACGAATTCTGTGTACAAATATCTGAGTCTAACTTTAGGCGGAGAAATAACACTACTCGACACTATTTTTGTGGCAAATATGATTCCAAAAACCTCAGACCCGTTTTTCCTCTAGAATCAGAATCTGTTCTCAAAATTTCTCTATCACGTCTAAATCAAATTAAAGTTACATGGGACCTTCGAATGTTAGAAAGAGATGTTGTGAAAGTTACCACGCGAAAATTTTTAAAATTTGTAACCTAGTGTAATTAGCACTAGAAGAAATCCTAATGGTAAAATGGTAGCTGCCATTAGGCGTGGTTCGGAATTCACGTTGATCATGTGGTCCAACAATCTTCTTCTTCTTTCTTAGCCCATGCATATCCACTGCTGGACGTAGGCCTTCCCTAGCTTTTTCCACTTCGTACGATTCATCGCCGTTTGCTGCCAATTTGTTCCTGCCACATGTTTAATAATGTTGGTTCATCGTTCTGGTGGTCTGCTCTTCCGTCTCATTGTGGGTGGTCTCCATGACATTATATTCTTAGTCCATCGTTCATCGGTCGTTCTTGCAATATGTCCTGCCCAGTTCCATTTCAGCTTTGCTATTCGCTCCATGACATCCACGACTTTTGTTTGTTGTCGGATCCAATGACTTGACTTTTTGTCTCTGAGCGATATTCCGAGCATACTTCTTTCCGTGGCTCTTTGAGCGACACTCAGTTTATTTTCCGATGCTTTTGTTAGCGTGAGAGTTTCAGGTTCATACGTCAGTACCGGAAGAACACATGAATCGAATACTTTACGTTTGAGGCTGGTGTTCATTTTGCTTTTAAAAACCAAATTTAGCTTTCCGAACGCTGCCCATCCGAGACCAATTATTCGTCTGATTTCGGCAGTTTGATTGTCCAAACCCAACTTCAGTTTGTGGCCAAGATAGATGTAATTGACGACCCTTTCGATCACTGTGTCTCCAATTTTCGTGTCAATCCAACTTCTTGAAAACACTTTCAAGTGATGTTGTGAATAACTTTGCGAGATGGTGTCACCCTGTCGTACGCCTCTACTCATTTTGAACTTTTCCGTTTTCTCGTGCAGCTTTATGCCAGAGGTAGCATATCTGTACACATATCAAATTGCATTGCAGTATCTCGAATCCCCTCTGCATTCATCCAAGGAAGCCAATATTGACCAAGTTGATCGAATCAAACGCTTTCTCGAAACCTATGAAAATTAGCACAATACCAATTTTGTACTCGTTAAACTTCTCGATCAACGTTCATATCACTCGCAAGTGGTCGTTGGTACCGTAATTGGATCTGAATCCAGCTTGTTCGATGGGTTGAGAGAAGTCCAATTAATTCGTGTTTCTTCTCGCGATGATTTTCATATATAGTTTGTAGAGCGTTGCTAAAAGACTAATGGGACGGTAGTTTTCCAGTTTAGTTATATCACCTTTTTAGTGCAACAATATAATAATCCCACTAGGGGCGTCAGCGACCTACTAACAAAATTCGATTTACTGGTAGATGTCAAAAATAGCAAACTAATTGATAATTTAACATCATTATCAACAAACGGAATAAAAATTGATTGTAATCCAGATCTAACAATCAAATCAATTTCCAACATATCCGTTTACCATCAATTATTAAACGAATTTCCGGACATTCTCGACATGTCTACATTCCACTCAGCAAAACGCAAACACAATGTAAAACATCGCATTGTAACCAATTGTCAACCAATCTTTGCTAAAGCAAGAAAACTAAATCCAGACAAATTAAAAATAGCTAAAAAAGAATTTGATGAAATGCTACGCCTTGGTATTTGTCGTCCATCCGACAGTCCTTGGGCAACACCATTACATCTAACACCTAAACTATCAGGTGGATGGCGTCCTTGTGGTGATTACCGTCGACTAAATGATAACACCTTACCAGATCGCTACCCATTACCAAACATTCAAGAATTTAACTATTTTCTGAATGGTAAAACGATCTTCAGTAAAGTCGATTTAGTACGAGCTTATCATCAAATTCCAATGTCTGAAGAAGATATTCAAAAAACCGCAATTATAACACCATTTGGTCTTTTTGAATTTCCAAACATGACTTTTGGTCTATGTAACGCAGCTCAAACATTCCAACGCTTCATAAACGAAGTTGTTCATGGTTTAGATTTTTGCTTTGCATATCAAGATGACATTTTAATAGCATCAGAAAATGAAGAACAACATATACTTCATCTTCATTCACTATTTACCCGTCTTAACGAATACGGAGTAATAATAAATATTGATAAATGTCTCTTTGGTCAAAAAGAAATCCAATTCCTTGGTTTTCAATTAAATGAACAAGGAACTAAACCATTAAATTCGAAAGTTCAAACAATCTTAAACTTTCCTCTACCACAAACTGTTAACAAATTAAAACGATTTCTCGGAATGATCAATTTCTTCCGCAGATTCATTCCTCATGCAGCGGAGACACAAATTCCACTCTTTTCCTGCATGAAAGGAAATATCAAAAATGACAAAACCCAAATCAATTGGACTCCTGAAATGTTAAATGCATTTGACAAATGTAAAAAAGAATTAGCAGATGCAACATTACTTGCTCATCCTGATCCTAATTCTAAAATTTCTTTACATGTTGATGCATCTGATTTTGCTATAGGAGGTGTCGTACTTCAATGGAAAGACAATATTTGGCAACCGCTATCATTCTTTTCACAAAAATTATCACAAGCTCAAACAAAATATTCAACTTATGATAAAGAATTACTTGCCATTTATGAAGGAATTAAACATTTCCGATCAACACTGGAAGGTACAGATTTCACTATCTTTACCGACCACAAACCATTGACTCATGCTTTCAACAAAAAGCAAGACCAAGCTACTCCTCGTCAAAACAGACAATTAAATTACATTTCACAATTTTCCACTGACATACGTCATGTACCAGGAAAAAAGAATGTAGTTGCAGATACATTATCACGCATTGCAACTATTAATCAAATATATTCACTATCTTTTGAAAGTTCAATTGACTACAGACGACTGTCTGAAGCACAAAATCAAGATAAGAATTTTTTCAACAAACTTGATTCCAGTCTAACAATAATTAAAACAGACTACAATGGCTCAAAAATCCATTGTGATATTTCAACAGGAAAACTTCGACCAGTTATTCCTCCAAGTTTCAGAAAAATTATTTTTGATAATGTTCACAAATTATCACATCCTGGAATTAAAGCTTCAACAGAACTTATCAAAAAAGATTTTGTTTGGCCAACAATGTCAAAAGACATCAAGAAATTCTGTCAATCTTGTATTGCTTGTCAAAAATCAAAAATCACACGGCACAATTCTAGCCCAATACAACCGATTGACATTCCAAATGAACGTTTCAATCATATCCACATAGATATTGTTGGACCCCTTCCTCCATCCGAAGGATATAAATACTGTTTAACAATAATTGATCGCTTTACTAGATGGCCTGAAGCCATACCTATGAAAGACTCAACTGCTGAAACAGTATCTAAAAAATTACTTTTTCATTGGATCTCTCGTTTTGGTGTTCCAAACATCATTACTACAGACCAAGGTCCACAATTTGAATCAGATCTATTCCAAGAACTGAATAAATTACTTGGAACTAATAAACAACGAACTACCAGTTACCACCCACAAGCAAATGGTATCGTTGAAAGATGGCACTGTACACTGAAAAACGCTATCAAGTGTCATAAAAATCCAAATTGGATAAACTCACTTCCAATAATATTGCTAGGTTTACGATCAGTAATCCTACCAAACCTAAATGCTTCAGTCTCTGAAATGGTCTATGGAACAAACATCCAACTTCCATATCATTTCTTTCACAAAACTGAAACAAATACAACAAAAGACGCATTCACTTTTGTTGAAAAATTAAAAAGAATTATGGATGATATTCAGCCTATTCCAAGCTCCAATCACCATAAACAAAAGATTTTTATATTTAAAAATCTCAAAGACTGCTCTCATGTTTTCGTCCGTAAAGATGGTTACAAAAAACCACTTCAACCCAATTACGACGGACCATATGAAGTCTTAAAACGAGACGCAAAATTCTTTACCCTAAAAATCAAAGGTAAAGAAAAAGTCATCAGCATTGACCGTCTCAAACCTTGCTTTGAAATTCCAGAAACACCTTCTGTTAAATCAATTAAGCAAACAAAAAAAGTTACTTTCAACTTAGAAAATAACTTATTTTTCGAACCATGTTTTGAAATTTCTTCACTTGACAATCAAAACATGGTAACTCAAAATTAGACATTCAAAATTTTCGTCATCAAATTACATTGGTACAACTTGGCAAATTCGATTGGCTCATTTCCTCAAAATTCAATCAAATTCAACTCGATCAACCATCAACTATCAATTCAAAATTCGTGAACCCAAAATTCGTCAACCCAGATGGACATGACTCAATTTTTTCGACAGGGGGACGTATGTGGTACACACATTAATCAAATCATCATTGGAATTAAAACGATTTATTTTGTATCGAGTCACCTTAGACAAACGATTTATTTTGTATCGAGTCACCTTAGACTTTACTATATAAGCAATGCATTTTGTTCAATGTTTAGCATTCAAATATATGGTATCAAACTAGTAACATGAATTTGTTTTGACTAGTTCCCATAATTTTGTCGTTTCTCTGATTTTATGATGAATTTGACTTACAAACACTGATATTCTTATTTTTCGACAAATTTCTGAAACTGGAATAAATCACAATAAATCACAAAAAAATCACCAAAAGATCAAAAAATCACCAAAAGATCAAAACAAATCATTAAAAGATCAAAAAAATCACAAAATATTGGAAAAACCACAAAAAAAAAAATCAAAAAATCACAAGAAATCTTAATCAATTTTGAAGTCGGTACCCCTTGTCATTTTCTAAAGGTCAAGATGAGTGAAAAGACACTTCACCATAGAATTTTCCGGAGAATCCGGGAAAAATATTTGCCGGGGGGTACGTCGCAAGGGGGTGAGTCAAAACTTAACTGTATATATGTTTGCGCAGTCTACGAAAAAAAAAATTCTTAATTTTTTGCTCGTATTTGGACTTGCATCACGGGCGCATCGTTACCGCGCGCACATGATAAAAACTGTAGAGATGAAGGCCCTGTGTGTAGCTTTGCAAACATTTTACTTGATTATTAATAATAGTTCGCTCCTAGTTACATCTCATAGATGGCACTGGGTTTATTGCACAGCTTACCACTGGCACAGTAAAACTTTCCGGTAATGAAAGGATCTCAAAAAGTAGAACGACAAACAGCGAAACTATTAAATAATGATCTAGCCTCTAACCCTTCATGGGTTGTAAGGCAGATTATTATTATTATATTATTAATAACTAGTAAATATCCCCGCCCGGAGATTTGCGACTTTATTACTAAAATGTATGCAAGGGTGTGCAATTTTCTCCGTACTACCGTTTCCCCGTACAAACGTTACCACCGTGCTTCTTTTTCTCCGGACAACCGTTTCTCCCGTCCTACAATTTCCTCGTACTACCATTTCACCGTTCTACCATTTCCCCGTACTAACATTTCCGTCGTACTACAATTTCCCCGTATAAACGTTGTCACCGTGCTACTATTTCCCCGTACAACTGTTTCTTCCGTCCTACAATTTCCTCCTCACTATTGTTTTCCCCGTACTAGCATTTCACCGTTCTACCATTTCCCCGTACTACCATTTCACCGTTCTACCATTTCCCCCGCACAACCTTTTCCCCCGCACTACTGTTTTCCCCGTACAACCGTTTCCACTGTACTACTGTTTCGCGTACAACCGTTTCCCCCGCACTACTGTTTTCCCCGTAAGGTATGGGCCAGAAAAAATCCGGGTGACTTTGAAGATAAATAATTTGTTTTCGTTTACTCGAAATTAGCTGAAATTTATAGGTTTCGGAGTGGGATATGTTGCAATGATGTCTTGTTAATATTGCTTCATAAAAGCTTTTACTGACTGAAATATCCACGATTAAGTAAAAGTGCCACCAAAAATATCTGCACAAACGTGAAAAACTCATTTGTCTCTCAACGATGCCATGCGAAGAACTTTTCTTGTCTTTTTTTGACAGAAGAATATGTATTTTCGAATATTCTTTGCGTTCCTCTTCGATAGAATTCTGTTTGATCAAATTGTGGAGGATAAAGTACGTTGAACTCCCTAATTTCGAATTGACTGTCACTCTTCCCCTAAAATGATTTTTTTTGGCTTCTGTGTCAGACCAAACACTATAAATTTAGTGTAAATAACTAGTATTTGCTGAAAAGTGAGCCAAACTGTTTCCAGAGATGTTTTTCGACACTTATCCTATCGTTGCTCAGCGATAAGTTTCATGATAGCAAACATTTTTGACAAACTACGCATTTTTGCCCCAAAATAATGAAGACTTTTAATATTTGCCCAGTTCTTCGTATTGACCTTGATCAAGGGCATTCAGACGCATGTTCTGAATAAAACTGTTTAAAGTAGAAATGATGTGCACTTCCATGTTTGGAAACTTTTGTTTAACCCAAAGAAGCCTTACATAAAATTTGGTCAACGAATAGTTAAACTAGTTTCAGTGATTTCTCCCGGCTATTACATGTCGATAGCAGTCAGGATTTAGTAATAATGGAAATTTGTGAGCCTAAAGCATTCTACCTTTGTATCCCTCGTTCGATTTTATGTCATTGGAAAAAAATTTTTGGCCCTTCGCCTTAATAAGTGCACCTGAAAATGTTCAGTGAATGGCACTATCTTCAAAGTGCATCGTCGTGTTCAATGGACTCATTTTTTCGCGGCACACTTGATTCTTCGACACACAGATATTCATTTTATCGAGCTGATACATTTGTGGCAGCAGATTTTGCAATTATCGCTGTTTTCGGATTAACCCAAATTTACTTTAGTGGATTTTGCGAATATTTGTGCGGATTTTTTTGGCTGTAGATTTACGCAATCGCGGATATTTCAGTCAGTAAAAACTTTTATGAAGCAATATTAACAAGACATCATTGCAACATATCCCACTCCAAAACCTATAAATTTCAGCTAATTTCGAGTAAACGAAAAAAAATTATTTATCTTCAAAGTCACCCGGATTTTTTCTGGCCCATACCTTACAACCGTTTTCACTGTACTACTGTTTCGCGTACAACCGTTTCTCCCGTAATACCATTTTCTCCTCACTACTGTTTGCCTGGTACTACCATTTCACCATTCTACCATTTCCCCGTACCAACATTTCCCCCGACTACCATTTCCTCGTACAAACGTTATCATCGTGCTATATTTCCCCGTACAACCGTTTCTCCCGTCCTACAATTTCCTTCTCACTATTGTTTTCCCCGTACTATCATTTCACCGTTCTACCATTTCCCCGCACAACCGTTTCCCTCGCATTACTGTTTCCACCGTACAACCGTTTCCACCGTACTACTATTTCTAGAGGTGTGCGCCGGTCAATTTTAACCGGCGGCTGGCGATGGAAAAACTTTTTGGTATCGGCGGCTGGCGGAGAGGTTAAAACGACCGGCGGCTGGCGGCGCGCCGCGGCTGAAGAAAATTTTTTAAAGAGCAAAATTTCAAACAAAAGTATATTCTTCTAATACATAAAATAAAGTTCACAAAGTTGTATTCAAGTAACTACATATATCGATGAATTTTAATCTTTAAATTTAAAGTTTTCAAAAGCAATTTTCTGGCAAAGTTCATAATTATTATGGATAAATAACATTTTATCCAGATTGCTCGGCAAAATATTCGATTTACGAGAGTTCGCGATTAATCCGCTGATAGAAAAATTCCTCTCACTGGGAGTACTTGTCATAGGCATCGGTAAAATTTTTCTTGCTAGGTTTCCGAGTACTGGCATTTGTGAAGAATAAATTTTCCAAAATATACGAATAGAAGTATTTTCACATTTGGACCTAGCGATAGTAAGAAATGAATTTCTCTAGCAATCTCTGTGTCTCTCGACATTGATTGGCGGACTGACGAGAGAGTCGAATGTTTCTCTACTAAATCTTTAATAAATTCTTCATTTTCTTGAAGAGAATTTGGTTCTGAAACCGTTTGAGGGTTATTTGAAGGATAACAATCATCGGCCCACTTTTTTAACAAATCGAGCGCGTTTGTATGATTTTCTTCCAAAAATTCTTTAACCTCAAGTAGATTTTTAAATCTAGGATCGAGCAAAGAAGCGACAATTATTCTCTCAGTGATTGGAAGTCTGTATTCGAGTTTTTTCCGCATATTTCTTTTTAAATCAACGATTTCCGAACGATCTTTATCGTCCTTTTCTAAAACAGATGATAATTCGCAACGAAAGACACAGGCCATGTTAATGGTGTTATTTTTTTAAATTGCTGGAAGAATACGCAAAGGTCGGTGATCAATTCAAATTGTACAAGAATATTACTGACTATGAAGTATAACTAAATTTTTTATTTTTTTTATCTGCGGCAGATTTTTTAATACAGAAATTGTGCAGCCGATCCAGCCGATTGAGCCGAATCGGCGCAGGGGTATCGGCGGCTTGAGTTTGGCTGAAGCATATTTCGGCTGGCGTGGCTGGCTCAGCCGGCTGGCGCACATGACTAACTATTTCGCGTACAAACGTTTCTCCCGTAATACCATTTTCTCCTCACTACTGTTTTCCCCGTACTACCATTTCACCGTTCTACCATTTCCCCGTACTAACATTTCCCCCGTACTACCATTTCCCCGTACAAACGTTATCATCGTGCTACTATTTCCCCGTACATCCGTTTGTCCCGTCGTACAATTTCCTCCTCACTACTGTTTTCCCCGTACTACCATTTCACCGTTCTACCATTTTCCCCGCACAACCGTTTCCCCCACACTACTGTTTTCCCCGTACAACCGTTTCCACCGTACTACTGTTTCGCGTACATCCGTTTCTCCCGTAATACCATTTTCTCCTCACTACTGTTTTTCCATACTAGCATTTCTCCATACAACCGGTTACCCCCGTACTGCTTCTTCCCCCGAGCTGCCCCACCAATACTGGTGACTTTTACTAACAAAACATTAAGACTTTGCCAAAGAAACCTATGGTCTACCACCCATACATTCCAAGATATTTTTAAAAGCATAAAAATTGACCCAATGTCCAACTGCCCGTCATTTTCACCAATACTGGTGACTTTTAACAAAACTCTAAAACTTTGCCGAATAAACATACGGTCTAACTCCCATACATTCGAAAATAATTTTAAGAGCATAAAAATTGACCCAATGTCCAACTGCCCGACATTTTCACCAATACTGGTGACCCTACTCACAAATCTCTGAGACTTTGCCAAAGAAACCTATCGCCCAACTCCCATACATTCGAAAATAATTTTAAAAGCATAAAAATTGACTCAATGTCCAACTGCCCGACATTTTCATCAATACTGGTGACTCCTACTATCAAAACTCTAAGGCTTTGCCGAAGAAACCAAAGATTTAACATAAACCAAAAAAACGTACAAAGAAAATCAATACATCATTTTGTTCCATACAAATAATTCCTTACAAAGAAAATATTTGAATACGCCACTTAATAAAAAAACATAAAAATAGCGTGTGTAAACATGCCCCTCCTAAATAGATTGAGAATATTAGTGAATGAAGCCACGTGCATAAAATAGTTTTTTCGTTTATTCCATTCCACATTTACACACACACATAAACATATTATATTCTCCCTGAAATTACTTCAACAAATTTCTCATATGAAAATTACTAATTATTTGCGTTGTATAAATGTTATACTTCATAGAATATACTCAGTTTCAAATGTATAAATACCTCTGTTCAATTTGCTTGAAAGTATCGCCGGTTGGTGATGTTCAGCGTTAAGCATCGTTGAAAAATGATGCTAGGTGCGGATGGCGATACTGTTCTTACAAGGGAGAGTGCTCCCATAATAAGAGCGCTTTATTTTTGAGGGGGACTGCTTCATTGCGGTCCCGACTCTCTAACAACGGAAGGTCTCTCGTTCTCTATCTCTAGGTTCCCCTTGTTGATTTCTTTTGCCATTCGAAGTTAGGCTAACATTGCTTTTTTGGGTTAAAAAAGGCAATGCAAAACAGTTTACTTTCTCGGAACTCTTCAAGCAGGTCGGACGTAGATAGATTCACATGGGAACCTTCTTTTGCATTGCCTTTTTTTGAATCATAGAAGGCAATGCAAAACGACACTTTGCTTTAGTTCCTCGGAACTCTTCAAGCAGGTCGAAAGTAGGTAGATTCACATGGGAATCTTCTTTTGCATTGCCTTTTTTGAATATAGAAGGCAATGCAAAAGAGTCTACTATAGATTGAGTTTTTAGTTTATGCAATGACCGCAACAAAAATGGCGCCACCGACAGGCGGCTACATGTGAGATTATTACAGTTGCATTTGGTTCTTCCTTCTTCTTTATTGACATCACATGCATAAGGCCTCGCAGCCTTTTAAATTTCATATGTACACGTACAATGCCAACGCATAAAAATACAAATTATAATTCGTTTATTTTCGTTTGTCCACAATGTCCTCAATAAAAGAAAATAAAGAAACTGTCAAGACTTTAAAACAGAAATTAAAACTTTTTGATGCCAAAACATCGGGAACGAAATCGTAGAATATTTCCGGTAAAGTATTTACATATAATGCTATCGATTCAGTTTCACATTTCCGAAAGTGTTCTGACAACGTAATCGACGCCAACACGTCTGTATTTATCAAGAAAACCTCTGCTTCATTTATATTTGGAGTTGACTAGTGTCCGACTAGTGTACATGTAGCGGTAGCCGCGTGTCGGTGTCGCCATCAGAGTTTCTTTACTCGAATATAGGTTTATTGCCTGATGAAAAAGTGATGCACGACACAACCTATTGCACTGCCTTTTCTTTGGCTTTTTCGGCTTATAAAAGGCAATGCAAAACGACACTTTGCTTCAGTTCCTCGGAACTCTTCAAGCAGGTCGGACATATGTTGGTTCACGCTGAAAATTTGTGACCGACAATTTACAGACAAACAGACAAACTTTTGACTTTTATTTTACTTTTGCAGCGCATCATCATTTCTTCAACATACAACTTGCAAACATTTAACATTAAACACATTCGCGCGCTCTCATCATCCAATATAATTCATACGCATTCATATGGATGGCGCTCACCACTGACGAACATTCCAGAACACCGTGACGAGACATCAGCCATGATGAATATTTTGCTATAAAAAGGAACAGTCGATTCATGCAAAAGGTTACTCTTATTTCAACCGCTGAAAATTACTCTTTGTGACGTAAGCGAAGTAGAAATAAAATATTGTAAACTGAAGGAGATTGTTTTATGAGCAAAGTCTTTCGGCATTTAGTGAAAGTGTGCGCATCGTATGACGGTTGTACCATCATTAAATTGTTTGATTGGCCACCGATTGGAGCCCTAACAAATCGCCCTTCTACATTGGCGCCCAACGTGTGTAAAGCAGACACCACGACCATATTAGCCGCGTACGTAACTAACAGGCTAACAAGTTTCGTGTAAATTTTGAACCTTGTTTTCGGTCGAAAGTAAATTCGTACGAGTCAAAAAAAAAGAGAAAAGAGAAAAGAGACAAAAAAGATGAATTTCTTGGTTGATTCTTCGATTTTCATACTGACTGTCTTTGAGTCTCAGAGCGCTGAATAACAATTCGCTTCAAAACCACTAGGAATTTCATCCCTTTTTCGTCGGACAAGGCTCGTTTCGACTTATTATGAATTACTTTAACGTTTACAACTGATTTCGACAAGATTCTGACGAAAATATGGAAAATATATTTTTTTGGGGTTATGTATGGGGAGAAATCAAACCTGTCACTTTGTCTAACAATTTTACGACTATTAATCTGCGGCCTACATGCACAAATATTTTTCCCGACATTTTTGAATATTCTTAAATCACGTTTTAAGAATTCTTACATTTAAATTGTGAATATTTCACGAGATATAGATTTTTGAACATGAATATAACGGATTAGCCTACTGTGTGACAGATCAGCTCGGCGCAATTTAAATAAACAAGTGCAATCTTCTTATAATGTCCTTTAGATTCATTTTTATTTTAATTTATTCGTACTTCGTGCAATATTTTTTATGTTTAGTGTATTAGAGAGCGAAGCTCTTTTATCCCAATCATTTAAACTGTGATATTTTTTAACAAGTTCTTTATTATGTCCAAGGTAAAACAGTTCACATTAAAAAAGCAAAGTTGTAATTGTAAACAAACGGATTTATTCCCGATTTTTTCAACCAAACACCCGAAATATAGCAAATGTTTTAAATAAAAATTAATTTTTCTTTGATGCCGCATGAAATTTGATAAGCCACGGCAAATAAACAAAAACTACAAGTAGGCTACACTGAAACAATACGAATGAAACATGTGCTGTTATGACAACCGCATACTAAATCGAAAAATCAATCTAGACGACATTTTTTGCAACAAATTCGATGAGTGTTTTTATACGAAATTTTTGATGTATGTTAATTTTGTTGTCATGTTTTGCGCATAATTGGCTATTATAGGCTCAAATGTGATAAACTATTGTATAATACAAGGCGAACAATCGCGCAATTATAGTCTCGGTGGGTAAAAATTCTTCCCACCTCGACTATAATTACACAATTATTCCCCTTGTATTATAATAAACTATTCCAAAATTCATTCGTAACGTATGTGAAAACATACGTGGCTTACCAATAAATGTCACTATGTTTTCTAAATTTACATGGAGCTTTAAGCGGTAATTATATTGGACACGAGAAGCGACTGTATTCGCTTACCACAAGCGAATATTCGCTTACCACAAGCGAATATTCGCTTATTTCGTTATACTGAACGCGATAAAAATCGGATGGCTGTAGCTTGAACAAGTTTCTTATTGCACACATTTAACAAGCAAATAGCATCTCCCGTGCATGTTAATCAATAACAAATGTCTTATTTCAAAAGTTTTTATTTAAAAACCCCCAAAACGATCGCAAATAATTAATTTGTCAACAAACACAATAAAAATCTACGCGATGTGTTTTTATGTGACAGGCGGTTTTTTTATTCGCAGAACTGTGGAACGCAATCGCGAGCGATTTTTTTCTCTTCCACATTTGACATTTCACGCGAATTTTTTTGTTTACGCGCGATTTTTCAGTTTTCGTTTAAAATTTGATTTAATTTACGTAACAAATTTTAATGCAAGTCGCTAATTCAAATGATTTATCATCGATTTGCATGTACCGGACAAATAATTTACTTAAGCAATAGTCGCAGTAAGTTAATTTTGTTCGAGCGATTTTAGTCGCTCGCGTCCAATATAATTACTGCTTTAGTCGAGAAGGATAAAGTATTAATCGCAAAGTTCTCAATAAGTTAACAACTTCAATTCTTCGCGCTGAAAGTTGTCGATCTTTAACCATAAAATTGACAATGTTAATAATGTCGATTCACAGCAGATGTCGTTTGTATTGATTGAAAGAAAAATAAATAATACGCACGCCTGACCTTCTGACAAGGTGACCGATTTAGATAGAGAATAAAAGATTTTATTATTCGCGGCTAGTATTTCGAGTTGGACACATCGATCGTAAATTTACTCCGCGCTTGACAATAAATTTTCAATAGATTTTTTGCAATTTGTGTGACATTACAATGGCTACACCAAAAACCGATCATGAAAAACGCAAACAAATCAGTGTCCGGGGTATAGCGCAAGTTGAAAATGTAGGCGAAGTAAAAAATAGTTTCAATCGGCATCTTCACTATACGTTGGTTAAAGATCGTAATGTATCCACACCACGGGATTATTATTTTGCTATTGCCCACACGGTGAGAGATCATATGGTTTCACGATGGATACGCACACAGCAATATTACTACGAAAAGGATCCAAAGGTAAGACAATTTTCATTTTTATTGTCTCCGAATGTTCAGCTTAATTTTAAATTCCAATTGAAAAGGACAATGAACTTGATAGCATTACGTATTTGCTGTTAAGGTTTATTTTGCCAAAATTTCAGTTGAATTTAGTTATTCGACAATTCGATGCATCTTCTGTGCACAAGAGTGTAATTCCTCAGAGAATATAAATAGCCCACTTGTAAACAGAGTTTGTTTTTCTTGTCTCATGAAACTTACAACAACTATCTTGTCGACCCCCGCAACTTTTTCAGTGGTTGTCGCTAGATGTGCAATTAACTGCACGTCAGAAAAACATTATGATGCACCTTCATCACTTGTTTTTTACATAAAAATGACGTCTTATTAGCACAATGCGGAATTTATCCGTGAAAAACAGCTGATTGCAAAATGGTATGAAACATGAAAAAAAATTGCTAAGTTATTTTTATCAACAAGAGAGATTTTCCACAAGAGATAACACTTATTATACCGGTTTTGTTCGAATAGGTTATCGAATTTTATGGAAAAATAAATGACAGCAAGTGCAAGAACGGTGTGGAATGGACAGGAGTAGATATTTTGAGAATATTGTTTGTTTGAATTTACTGTTGTGTTGAAATATTTCTATTTCTTTTGCCTGCGAAAGTAAAGTAGAGATTAGATTCGCATTATACGCATCTGGTGCATTTATCATTGTTTCACTATTGATTCTTTATAATAAATTATGATAACAAATATTATTTGTATAATTAATATTCGATTGTTCAAAATATTTTCTCTGTTTTCTGTTGGATTAAGATCTATAAAGGATTAATAATTTCGAAGACCTTCTAAAATTACATCTATAGGTGGCTGATGGCTCCCCTACAAAATCCGAATTTAAGAAATCCCAAATTTAAAACCCCCAAAATCCCAAAGCCTCATAATCAAGATTAAATTAATAATTCTTCGATAGAACAATGTTATGTGCATATTTAGTTTTAGGGGGCTCTGGCTGTTTCGATGGGCTGTCATGCAAAGTGACATGACTTGAACACAAAAAAACATTTTGTACGGCGGAGGGCAGTACAAAACCTGGAAGTGTCAGCACAAAGCTCATCGAGTACCGGCGCATAAATAAACGCAGCCCGAAATTAGGGGGGTGCCAACGACTTTCATCTTGAGAAAGTTTACACGATATTTTTAACAATTAGTGAGTTTGGTGCATTCTGTGACCTTATCACTGAGTTTTTGTCGCTAGAGATATTTTCTGAAGAGAATATAGCCGCTATATCTTTCAATGGCCCTGTTCCTATCAAGAATTTGTAGGCGCGGCTGGAAATAATGTTTTTTTCCCGGTATCCAAATCTGATTTTCCATTTTTTCCTGGTATCCGTCTAAAATCGATAAAATTTCCCACTGAGGAATCGAGATTTCCCGGTGAAAAATTGAGATTTCCTGGTGATCAAAATGCGATTTCCCGGTGGCCAAAAGTTATTTCCCGGTGACCAAAATGTTGAAATGTTGCGAGTGGAGCGAGCGAGATTTTTCTTAATGCTTTTTAACGAACTTGTTGACATATCAATCGAAATTTTACAAAGAAAACTTTATGATCCGCGAGCGGAGCGAGCGAGATTTTTTGGAATACTTTTTAAAAAATCGTTGACATGTCAATTAAAATTTTACAAATCGCGAGCGAAGCGAACGAGACTTTTTTGAACGAAGTCATCAAAATCTCAATCAAATATTTTAAGAGTTCATAAAAGGCGCAGGCGGAGCAAGCGAAATTTTTCATAATTTTTTTCAACTAAGTTTCCATTTTTCAGCCATTTCCCATTTTTTATTTATTTCCCGTTTTTCAGTAATTTCCCATTTTTCGTTCATTTTCCATTTTTCATTCATTTCCCATTTTTTATTCATTTCCCGTTTTCAGCAATTTCCCATTTTTAGTCATTTCCCACTTTGAAGCGACTTACCATTTTTTAGTCATTGCCCTAGAAGCGATTTCCCATTTTAAGTCATTTCCCACTTTGAAGCGATTTTTCATTTTTAGTAATTTCCCATCTTGAAGCGATTTCCCATTTTTTAGTCATTTCCCATCCTGAAGCGATTTCCCATTTTTAGTCATTTCCCACTTTGAAGCGATTTCCCATTTTTAGTAGTAATTTCCCACTTTGAAGCGATTTCCCATATTTCTTAGTCATTTCCCATCCTGAAGCGATTTCTCATTTTTAGTCATTTCCCACTTTGAAGCGATTTCCCATTTTTAGTAATTTCCCACTTTGAAGCGATTTCCCATTTCTTAGTCATTTCCCATCTTGAAGCGATTTCCCATTCTTTAGTCATTTTCCATCCTGAAGCGATTTCTCATTTTTAGTCATTTCCTACTTTGAAGCGATTTCCCATTTTTAGTAATTTCCCACTATGAAGCGATTTCCCATAACGTAAACCGTTCGAGCTTTGCTTGAGCATATTTCCCGAAACGTGAACCGCTCGAGCACATTTCCCGAACAAGAACCACTCGAGTGGATTTCCCGGTATCCGGTTTTTCGGCCCCCAAACTGCCCGGTATCCTAGATACCAAGGATACACACTATTTCCAGCTGCGTTTGTGATAAATACAATTCTAAGTTAAATTTAACAAACTGCGTCGAACGCACTCATGATTAAGTTTATCGTGATAAATGTAATAAGTGCATTCTAGCTTATTCGGTGGAAGAAGGGGTAGAATATTGATAAATTTAGCCCGATAAATAGTTTGAAAATTTGGCGTTTTTTCGGCAATGAGTAGTTGTTCTATGAAATTAAGCTGTCAACTCGAAATAAATTAATGGTTTGGTGTTATTCAGATGGCTTTTATTCAGAAATGTGTTACATTATTGCGTAAATTAGTCAAATCAAATAAAGAATGAAGATGGGAATCCAATACGATTTTTTCGATCTCCCGCCGAATTAAAAAAAAAAATTAATTTTCTGTCACATTTATCAGGATAAATTTAACTTTTCAGAAAATTATTTTCGTGGGTCTCGTCTACACGGACGCAAGTTCTAACCCCAACGATGTGATTGTTCAGTTCATCGTGTAGACAGACTCACAAAATTGGCAATGTCGCAATGTCGAATAACAGTGTCATGGCATATTTCACGCTGTCTACGATATCGTTTATTCCAATCAAAAACAGTACAGGTCCCAATATGCTTCCTGCATCCGGTTGCTTCATAGATTCTGGATTCACAGAGACCAATTTTTACGAAAAATTTTCTATGATGTTCAAAGTCAAACAGCCATTTCGCAGTCCTTACCTTATGGAATGCATTCCAAAATCGCCATAGAAAATGTTGAATTGTTGCTTTTTCACAAAGGCTTGATGTATCAAAACTGATCGATTCATCATGTTAGTTTCTACAGATCGTTTCGATCTAAATCCATGTTGAGCATATTTTGAACATATTTTTTCCACAACTGCGCCGACTGGTTTTTACTCAGTATCGATTTACTCAAACGTACTGATTAGAGAAAATAACCATATCTGCACATGAGGTTATTTAATCAAATCACTCCTGTTAGATGTGTAATCTACGCAGAACGTTTTACTGACAATTCCATAGCTGAAAATTTGTATAAGGAAAATGCAAGTTCTTCTCGTTCTTATTCGTGGCCAAAGTCTTCAGTCCGGTTGAGTATATAATAGATGCTGAGAATGAAACAGTGCGCGAAGGCGTGAAAGAGTATGAAGAATATGAACATTTCCTCAAGAAAAATCATGCAAATTTTTTACAAGACCATTTTGTATGCGGAACATAAATGCCTACAAAATAAAAAATGGTTGCCTTCCGCGGGCTGTTTTCGACTCAATATGCATGAGTAAGACGCTCTGCATCGATTACAAAATTTTACCGATTTTAACATACAGCTTTCATTTTTATTATTAACGTTTCCCCTACTATGTTAACTTCCCTTTCTATGAACATTTTTATTTCTATAGTCGTTTCCCGCTCTTGACATTTTCCGTTATATAAACTTTCCCGTTCTATGAATGTTATCCGATCTATAGTTACTTGCCGTTCCTTAGTCATTTTCAGTTTTTCCCCGTTCTCCAACTGCTTCCCATGCTGATTTTTTGTTAAATCGAATTATTTATCACTCCAATAAATTTCTGCGTGAAGTTCTTCCCGTTCTTTCAATTTCAATAATTTCCTTTTCTTCCGTCATCTCCCATTATTTCTCGTTCATAGTCATTTCTCATTATTTTTCTGTCATAGTCATTTCTCATTATTTCCAGTTCATAGTCGGTTCCTATATTATTCCCTACCGTTATTTCTTATTATTTCCCGTTCAGTGATTTCCATTATTTCCCGTTCACTAGTCATTTCCCGTTCACTATTCATTTCCCGTTCATAGTCATTTCCCACACTTCTCGTTCAATAGCCATTTTCCATTATTTCCCGTTCAATTGTAATTTTCCATTATGTCCCGTTCACTACTCGTATCCTGCGACGACAATTTCCCACGAACTAAAATTTTTGGCCAGAGAAATTTTCAATTCTGTTCTTTTGCAATTTCTTTTATATTAAGCTTTGTGCAAATCGTCATGATTCGTTAAATTCCACAAGAGCTTTTTCATATTCCGGTGTTGATCCGTTTTTCGGTTTCCGCTTGAACAACTAGTCTCTCCTATTCTTCTTCGATTGCAGTTTCCGAGTCCAATATACCGGTTTTAGTTCATCATTCTTATACGATTCTCAGGAATCGGCGATGACTATTAAGCAGCTCAACATCCATTCGACCGAAAACTCGAGACAAATTTATTGTTTAATGATCGAAAATTACGAATGTTGAAATTAAAATCTGAATAACAACACACTTTACTTCATATGCCCAGTAGGATTCTAACCGACGCCAGCAAGTATCTCTATTTAATAGTCGAGTGCTCTAACCATTGATCTACTGGAACAAGCAAAAAGTAATTTACGTTATTTCAGATTGTCATTAATGCCACGTTTTTTTTGCGTATTTAGAGATATTTGCTGGCGTGGGTTCGAATCCTACTGGGCATATGAATAAAGGGTGTTTTTATTCAAATTTTTATTTCAACATTCGTAATTTTCGATCATTATAAATTATAGAATTAAAGTCGGTTATTACTGAGAACAAAGTTAAATTCCTTAAACAAATTTATTGCGTCTACTTTTTGTTTGTCTCAATGACCGCATGACAGCGGAAGCACTACCTGAGTTTCGGTGACAAGATTCGAAAATCTCATAGATTTTGGTTGAAAATTTAACAAAAATGTGTTTTCAAAGAGGATTCGTAAGAAACTTTGTCAGTATGTAATTTTTATGAATAATCTAATTGAAAATACATTGCTTAGCATCAATTTCCACCAACGTATCATTTATTAATGAAGTGAAAATTGCAAAAGTTGTTATGGGCGCAAAAATATTTTAACAGAAAAATGTGAAATACGGATGAAATTAACATTCCAAATGTAGTTTTATTCCATAAAAGGCAGTTTTTGTGTAATTTCTTTCACTATTTTTCACACTACGACTAGTTTTTGCACCATTTTTTTATAATCAAACACAACATTTACGTTTTTCACTAAATTTTTAAATGAGTTTAGAACTGACAATGATCTTAAATGGAAGCTATCAATGCTCTTTAATTGAGAACGTAAACATTTTTCACTATTTTAACTAACTGATTAAGAAAAAGTGGTTTTAATTCATTTGCTGCGCAAATTTGTATGGAGAATGTCGTTATTGTCACCGAACCTCAAGTAGCGCCAACTGCTTTGAGAGACCAGAACTAGTCCAGCAAAACTCAATCTAAATTCGTTCGAAATTTGCTCTGTTATATGAAAACACTTCCATGTACTCATTTTTTGACTGTAATTTTTCTCCGACTTGATAGTCGTAAACAATATCTTTTGGAGGATGAAAACTGTATATTTCATTTAACTTCGTGATAGCGGTCGATGCATTGCATGATTGAACATCTTCAGTCCTGTTCACAAATACAAAGTCAAGTACATTTTGTGCGACGTTTACTGTATTTGATAACTGGTAAAATTGGTAATACATATTTAAAAAAAATTCTGCTGCTGTTTGAAAATATTCAGAGACACTGTGTGATGATATGTTTTGCGGAAGATAATATGTGTCACTATCATTCAATTTCAGTCATGCAAATTAAAATCACCCACCACCATAACTCGACTATTTTTCTCTCTCTATCTCTCTCTCCAAATACAAATTTCTGTGGGGGTCATTTTCCGTTATAAAATAATTAAGTGAATCTTCGTTAAGTCTGACGATTTCATAAGAATCTTAAACGTTTGCTTACTTGATACAATATAAATCAAGAATCAGTTTAGAATGTTTTCAGATCCGTTCAGACTGCGTAGGTCTAGTTAGTTATTCCCCGTGTCCCTGTGCTACGATGCCTACATTCCAAAACTCTACCTGAAAATGTTCATCAGCCAGCTTAGCACGGTTAAAAGTTCATTCACGACTACACTACAATTGATTAACCTTGTCGACTTTCACATGAAAGACCGCGCACATAAACAATACAACTGTACATAAATATTACGACACGAATTATATGCAGACAATGACATCTTCCGATGGCAAAGTTGCAGACGCAGTTAAGAAAAGTAAGTTTGGCCATCTAAGTATCTAGGCGATCTGAGCTCATCTCTTGTGATCGTACGGGTCTGGCCTCAGATCTATGTTATTTGATAAAATCAACTTAACAACCTTGTGCTAGATTTACATTAACTCACATAGACTGGTTACATAAAACGGTCAATGAATAATTTGTTATTGAAAATTCTTATGAAATGAAATGCTTTTCATATAAATTATTACAAACTTTTAACCTTTTCTAGAAAGTTCACCTTGAAATTTCATTAAGCTTTGAGAAAAAAAAATGTTTTACAAATTTTGATATTTCTTCCTTGTTTGAGTGTAAGCTCTGATTTTTTGCATGAGAAAAAGTATGGTATTACATCCGCTTGAGCTACAAAGCTACATACATCTTTTTCTTTGTTACGATCTCCGTACGAAGAACGAAGTTCTTCGAAAGGGGTCTATTGCGTTTACCACGACGTTTGTAACCAGTCGAATTTCGACACGGGAGTAGGGAGGGAGAACCGATCATGGTCCTTAGATGACGAATCAACAATAAAAAAAAATGTCCGTACGTCAACACGATAACTCGAGTAAAACTCAACCGATTTTCAAAAGACACGATTGACTAACCAGCGTCTGGTTAGGGTGAGAGCCAATGGTTCAGTGCAAATAAAACTGTAATTGAATTTAATCGGAATATTTGTTTTCTGATAGTCATCTTAGGATATCTCGAAACCAAAACTGAACTGGAAGCAAGACGTCACAATCAGGCATAATAGCTTGCCTTTGTCATATGAACTGAGCCATGGTCATGTTGTTTAATTTTCTGCAGGCTATCAACTAATCTACATAGGAATGGTTCTTTACGTTTTATCTTCAGAAAAATCGAATCGTGCATTAGTTTTTACGATTTTTATTTAAAGTGTCTTAAACTTTTGAGTAATACACGAAAGTAAAGATGCAAATTTCGGTTTTGCGGAGATAAGAAATCAAAATATTTTGAACGAACAGAAAGAATAGAGCATGATTCTATCGAAATTGAGCATATAGTCATCATCGAAAACTAATAAATATCGAAAAAATTATCAAGCCAATAATATTTCTTTTCTTCTCCTTTCATTTGTTTTACTACAAATTCTTTTAATCGATGTCCCACCGAAAGCTTGTCATTACATGTATATGTGCACCCCACGGAAATAATTCATAACATGTATGTTAGGGCCCCCACCGGAAACTTCTCATTACATGTATATCTGCATGTAATGACGCGTTTTCGGATGGGACACCGATTAAAATAGCATACAGTGGGGAGTGCTTAGTAAGTCATCTATTCAGGATCATTTCGTGACACTCGCAAACTCATTCGTGTATTTTCAAGCAACTCGCTTTAAAAACTGTTTCCCTTCGGCTCGGAATACAAACTCTACACTCGTCAAAAAACAGTTTTCAAAGCTTTTTACTTAAAAACACCCTCTTGAGTTTGGCTCATTTCACAAAATTGATCCCTCATGTAATGACTTACTTCCGCACCCCTCACTGTAGTCTACTATTACTTAACTCTGGTCTCTATATTCCTAATGTAAAGGGCAAATTTGACGATGATGTTCAGTGAAATCGCCCCAGTAATTTACCTTGTTTTGGGTATCTTTGCTTAGTCACATTGTATCAAAAAAAAAATTATTTATAAAATAAAGCTAGAAAAATGGTTTAAAGAATTATAAATACATTTTTCGTTTCTATCCTGATGAGAAAGTTGTACACTTCTCCCGAGTGGAAAACGTTTTTGATAGGAGACGTCTCAAACGTGTCAGTGAGAGGTGAGTGAGCCGACTCAAAGTGAAAATTTCCATGAAAAAGTTGTTCTCATTGAGACTTCTATTTTCAGCCAAATGAGACCAAAAATCCTCAATGAGGACAACTTTTTCATGGATATTCTCACTTTGAGACGTCTCATTCCCCTTTCACTGAGAGGTCGTACACAAAGGACATCCTCAAATTACTTTTTCGAACCCTCCTGCCCCCTTATACGTTGTAGTCACGTTTAGTTGATACCACCTAAAAAAGTCGTATAAAATCGTCTAACCCCCCCCCCCCCACCTCCAAGCAAAATTTTAATCAAAGACGACAAATAAAAAGGGAAAACTTGTTTAAGGGAACTCATTAGTGCCACAGAAGTTATGAGTTCCTAAAGAGCCTCAAAACAAACAACACACTCCACGGAGAACAACTCAAATTTTTTATTGAAATTCGCAAGACATGCAGGTTGTCCTAAAAGTGGTGCTGGAACAAATTGTTCGTTATAAAACAGCAGATGCTTGAAATTTGAATACTGAAAAGCGTACGTCACAAAAAATTGAACTCCCCCTTCCCCCTCGTCACGTTTCTCCATATACCCCCTCCCCCCTACCGTGACGACGTCCTTTATGTACGACCCCTGAGATGTTTCTTTTTCACTCGGGCTCTGATATATTATTTCCCAATGTCAAAACAAGGTCGTGTCAATGCTAATTTAAAGAAGTGAATGTAAAATATAAAGTGAAACTTTGAAATGTTTGGGTTGAGAACATATAATACATAATGCAATACAAATTGTAGTATGAATTGAGAATATCAACATATAAACGAAATATAGCTTACGGTCGCGTAGCGGGGCTATGCCCACTCTAAAGAGAGGGAACAGGCTAGTTCAGTCGTATTCTGTATTGGATTTTCACCAATTTTTAGCATGAAAGTATCGTTTCTAAGCATACCCAAGATTCTAAATTTAGGTACTTGTGGTGCTTGGGGCGAACTGTACACATAAGAATGATATGTATGACCTCACCCATCACGATGAATTCTGTGTACATATATCTGAGTCTATTTTAAGGTTAACGAACACCAGATCCAATCTTGTATGTAGCTACAGAATAGGCGCGGAATTCGCGTTAAACATGATGTGGTCCAATCGCCGAAAGCATTGTTATGAGAACGATATTCGACTCCAACTAGTAGGATCTCACAAAGAAGTGCCATTAAGCCAATTAAAACCACTAAAACTTTTAACTACACTTTTTGTTAGTTTCCTGAGGTCCATATTTTTTCATTTAAAAGCGGAAAGAGCAATTTCAGTGCTACTTTCGCAGAGAAATGCGACAAAAGTTCACCGGTCTTCAAAGAACCACGTTTTTGACTTCATGTTCCGGAGTTCTTACCGATTTTGCTCATCTTCAAACCCGACAATTTTTTGATTTCTTTTAAATAAAAAAAATGAAGATCCATAAAATCGGTCAAGTTTTACTCGACTTATTATCGTGTTGACGTACAGACGTACGGAGAGATAAAAAGTAACAGGTCCACTGCTTTGAAATTAAATTTTGATTTGTAACATTCCATTTTTTGTTAAACGCGTAAGCTCTGTATGCTTCATACTTTGTTACAAGTCAAAAAATTAAATCAAATATTGAAAAATAGTTCCCTTTGACCTTTTTGTCGACTTGAAGATTTATTATTGAGTTTGTTTTGTCACTTTCTGCTAATGAGTCTAGGCCTATAAGATCAATAACATTAACTCATAACACTTTCATATTATGAGTAGACACTTGTTTAAAAATATCATTAAATTATTATTATTATTAAATTGATAACTTTCTGTTTACAAATCCGAGGTTATAACAACCATCTTTTACATATTTATGAGTTGTGCTTAGTTTGCAGATAAGAACTATTTAAATGGGTTAATAAAACATTTCCTTAAATAAATACTCAATTAGTTGCTTTAGAGGTGACTAGGGCATTTTTCCAATTTCAAATGAGAAAAAAATGATTTCTTGTAATTCTATGAGAGACTGTGTATCAAAATCTTAACTTCGTGAAAATTGGAAATTGACCGACAATGTACTGATGTTTTAAGTCATACAATCATTTCATTAATCGTAACTAGGTCACACCTTTCGGGTGGGTTAGTTCCCTTGACTGATTATTTTACATTTCGTTGAAGAGAGGCATGCTAGACTTCAACCGCGTTGGAGATTATCGCTTAATAAGAGCACCAAAAGGCTGTGAGTAATCAATCAACTGTGGCCATGCACAACAAGCACAATATAGAGGTTTAGGTGCAAGGGCCCAGCCCTACCCACTTCAACCTAACCTAACAACCGCGTTGTTCAATTTATTTTTGGAATAATATAAGGCATTCTATTAAAGTATGTGCAATTGAAAAAAATGAAACTGAATAATTTGCAATTTTATTTCATATTATCGCTAAGTAGTTTCCTTTATAGGGTGGCCATTGATGCATTTAAATATTTTTATGGAATCCATAAATCGATTTTTACTCGAAAATAGGTATTTCGAATCCGAAAAGACTCCTTGCACATTGTGCAAACAGTCTCTTCTATATATTGTTGGCTATTTGGAGCGTTTTTGACCTTTTATTTTTTTTTATCTCCCCTGCAAGAAATAAGATCTAGTGGTCCTCACGATTCCGAAAATACCTTTGAAAAATTTTGAAACTCAAATTTGGACCCCCCGCCATCGCTCTGAAGAGTTTCGTCTCGTTCGGGTCATATATGACCACTTTTCACCCAATCGATGACCGTCCTACTGTTGAGTGACCACTCAAAATTTTCTTAAGGACTCAGGCAACAATCTGGAATAACTTTTAGATTTCAAAAAGAACGATTTACCTAAAATTAAAATCAAAAAGTGTTCCCAACTATGAGTTTTTCAACAAAAAATTCGATGAAAGACTAAAACATCATAAAAATCAGTTTTTTGTCATTGCCTTTTATTCTGAAACAAAATTCAGTTTCTATTCTCTCTGGCAATAATATTTTCAAATCGATTTTGCCCTGTCTCAAATGTTTTCCATAGTCAAAAATAGTCGTTTTTTTGTGTTTTGAAATTTACGGATTTCAAAGGTACGTTTCTCGCGACTTTGCAACCGCACTGCGGTGATAGCATCTTGTTCCGCTTCACCTACTGCTGCAGTTGATGACTCCGTAACCATTTTTATAAAGCGTTCCGTCGCTTGTGAATGGAAGGGAAATGGTTCCATTTTTTTTTGTCATAAATCAAAAGCTCCGCGAGATCGAATTCGAATGTTAACTGATGACAGAGTGTCACGGATACGTGAAGCTCGACAGATACAATCTATTGGTGTACGACGCTTTGATATTCCTGAACTTAATTTCGATGCTGCCGATTATACGGAACTAATCAAATGGAATGCCGTTGCGAGGAGCTTTCGAGTTTTATCTTCGGAGTGACAATAGCTAGAGAAATGGTTTCTTCGGGAAAGTTATAGACTTTGGTCAGGAGAATTTTTTGGGATCTTAAGAAAATGGCTGCCAGTAGTCAAACCGGCGCCATCTTGAATTTTCCCAAGCAATAAATTAGGTTTTTTTGATTTTCGAATTTTAGCTTCGGAATGACAATACTTAGAGAGTTGGTTTCTCCGGAAAAGTTATAGAGTTTGATCAGGAGAATTTTCTGGGATTTTCAGAAATCTGCCAAAGTGACGCCATCTTGGATTTTTGTTAGGTATAAATTAGGCTTCTTCGGGTTTTCGAATTTTAGCTCCGGACTTATAACACTTAGAGAGTTGATTTCTTCTAGAAAGTTATAGAGTTTGGTCAGGAGCATTTTTTTGTATCTTAAGAAAATGGCTGCCATCTGTCATAGCGGCGCCATTTTGGATTTTCGTTTATGCTTTTTCGGTTTTCGAATTTTAGCTCCGGAATGACACTACTTAGAGAGAAGGTTTCTTCTAGAAGGTTATAGAGTTTCATCAGTAGAATCATCAGTATAATAAGAAAATGGCTGCCAGCTGTCACAGCGGCGCGATCTTAGATTTTCGTTTATGGAGTGTTCCAAAAGGTAGCCGAAGGTGACATGAAGTGTTCCGAAGGTAGCCGAAGGTGACACGAGGTGTTCCGATGGTAGCCGAAGGTGACACGAAGTGGTGTTGGAGAAAAAAATTTTTTTGGAGAACATTTTTTTAAAGAAAATTTTTTTTTTAAGAAAAATTTTTTTGGAGAAATTTTTTTTCTGAAGAAACTTTTTTGGAAGAAAATTTTTTTGGAGAAATTTTTTCTAGAAAACTTTTTTTGGAGAATTTTTTTGAGAAAACTTTTGTTGGAGAAAAAATTTTTTTGAAGACAATTTAACGATAAAAAATAAAACGATTCTTTAAGTTTTTTTTGGTCTGAGTTCCTAGCAATACAAAAGATCCAATAATGTGAATTATAAGATCAAAAGATTCTAATTATAGACCAAGCAATACAAAAAACCTTGAAATAATCGTTTTATGGTTCAAATAATGATACTGGTGCTATAGGATTAAAAAGCACCGCTACCAGTACCTTGAATGTTGGTAGCTATTCATTAAATTTACTGGTGATGATGAAAATCGATCACCAAAAAGAAGTTAAAAAGATTTACTTCAAAACTGTTCAATGTGGCAGATTGGACTATTGCTACGATGTGTGAGAGCTCTAAAATAATGCTGGATGTAGCAGATTCAGTAAAATATGAAGTAAAAATTTGAGACTTCAACCAAAAGTTGGATGTGAGAGATCTGACAACAAAGGTCTAGTACCTTAAGAAAATTCAATAATTAAAATTGTTTAGAAACAGGTGTATATAATAGGGGTGTTCGATTTTTTGGGATGCCAACGAAACCGGTCTACAAAAAAATCTTATAGGCCGTAGGCGTCGGAAATTGCTATGAAAGATTTTTTTTATCGCATGTTAAGGTGGCGCAAATTCATTTTCTGAAAATTTGCGAGTTGGCCTGTTTCGGCCCATTCTGAGCCCAGTACCAACGTCTCGACGAGACTTCTTTCATCTGTTTAATGTTTTTTTCACTCATTTGGATTCA
The DNA here is from genome assembly GCA_029228625.1 of Pseudolycoriella hygida. Classification (NCBI taxonomy): domain Eukaryota; kingdom Metazoa; phylum Arthropoda; class Insecta; order Diptera; family Sciaridae; genus Pseudolycoriella; species Pseudolycoriella hygida. Next base: position 90,637,481 of record CM055403.1, read on the forward strand.
AACTATTATGCTAAAGAGAAATTACTAGAAAAAAATTTATGGTCTGGCTGTGGCATTCGTTCAAAGTTCCCAACTGTGGGTTGTCATAAAAGAAATATAAACTTTGAAAATATGGAATGATGACTGAGAGACGACCAACCTTAGGTTGTTATGTCTCGTTTTTTAGCTACTTTAATGAAGATTTAGAAACACAAAAAAAGTTTTTAAAAAAGTCAACCTACGTTGGAATTATGAGCGATAGAATCCATTGACTCATTTTTCATGAATTTTTAAGAGTCACCTTGTATCTCGGTTTATTACAAATATGTGTTCACCCCTTAGTGCTATTGTAATTTGCAACACAGACAAAGATTAACGGTAATGTTATTTCGTATTCCGAACACAAATGTTGTTTTGTATTACGATTCATACGGTGTGAGGGTGCAAAAGCTTTCAAGTGCCTTACTTTTTCAACTTTTTTCAACGTAAAATTTCAATGAATTAAAATGGGAAAAGAAAAAGGTAATTGTCCCTTAATTGGTCGCAGAAAAAAATTGAAACACGATGTTTTGCCCAGCAAAAGGGACAACTTGCTGTATTTACTCCCAGAGAGTAAAAGCGCTTTATCTAAAATTTAGAAAGTAGTCATGGAGATTTGGTTTTATGCTGGAGTTCCCACAACAACTACCGCCACAGCTCGAAAATATTTGCAGAAACTTCTCAAAGCAGCTGTGGCGGTAGTTGTTGTGGGAACTCCAGCATAAAATCAAATCTCCATGACCTCTTTCTCAATTTTAGATAAAGCGCTTTTACTGTCTGGGAGTAAATACAGCAAGTATACCGTAAAATGTCCATTTTGCTGGGCAAAACATCGTGTTTCAATTTTTTTCTGCGACTAATTAAGGGGCAATTACCTTTTTCTTTTCCCATTTTAATTCGTTGAAGTTTTACGTTGAAAAAAGTTGAAAAAGTAAGGCACTTGAAAGCTTTTGCACCCTCACACCGTATGAATCGTAATACAAAACGACATTTGTGTTCGGGATACGAAATAACATTACCGTTGATCTTTGTCTGTGTTGCAAATTACAATATCACTAAGGGGTGAACACATTTTTGTAATAAACCGAGATACAAGGTGACTCTTAAAAATTCATGAAAAATGAGGCAATGGATTGTATCGCTTATAATTCCAACGTTGGTTGACTTTTTTAAAAACTTTTTTTGTGTTTCTAAATCTACATTAAAGTAGCTAAAAAACGAGACATAACAAGCTAAGGTTGGTCGTCTCTCAATCATCATTCCATATTTTCAAAGTTTATATTTCTTTTATGATAACCCACAGTTGGGAACTTTGAACGAATGCCACAGCCAGACCATAAATTTTTTTTTAGTAATTTCTCTTTAGCATAGTAGTTTGAATCCAAATGAGTGAAAAAAACATTAAACAGATGAAAGAAGTCTCGTCGAGACGTTGGTACTGGGCTCAGAATGGGCCGAAACAGGCCAACTCGCAAATTTTCAGAAAATGAATTTGCGCCACCTTAACATGCGATAAAAAAAATCTTTCATAGCAATTTCCGACGCCTACGGCCTATAAGATTTTTTTGTAGACCGGTTTCGTTGGCATCCCAAAAAATCGAACACCCCTAGTATATAAGCCTTGTAATTCGAATGATTGCTCATTCTGTCTTTATGTGCGCTGATATACACATAGTCCAAGACATAGGTGTACTGATGAGATCACATACTTCTGAATGTGAGGGCGTGATACGCCGAAATCAGCATATTTGTCGTTGTCTTTTGTTTCGTCCCTTCGAAAGTTGGAAAGTAATATTTTCACTTGAGTTAAATTGTGAAAACAATTTTTGGTCTGAGTTCCTAGCAATACAAAAGATCCAATAATGTGAATTATTAGATCAAAAGAAAAAATTTTTTTTGGAGACAATTTTTTTTCGAAGACATTTTTTTTTTTGAGAAAATTTTTATCGGAGAATTTTTTTTGCTAAGAAATTTTTTTTCAAAAATATAAATTTTTTCAACAACCGAAAACTTCCGCAACGACTGATATCACAACAAAAACCTCTTAAAGGGTAGAGTGTAACGCAGTCCGTAAATCCGCTTCCAAAATAAATGATATCGCTTGAGGTGACGCTATCGCTGATAATACGTAAAATTTTGTTTGAATGGAATCTTGTGTTCAAAGTTTTATTTACTGAAAAAGTTATAGCGCTTTTTCAAAACAGAATTACGTTGCGTTGAAAAAATTGCGTTGGTTTGCGGTTGGTGCCTTGATAAGGTCTGATTTATCTAAAGTTTGGTATTATTTGGCAACAAAACCAGTGAAGTAACGCAACTAAAAACAGCAAAACAGCAAACAACAACCACTGTTGGAAAAATAAAACAACAGTTCGTCTGTTATTTGCTGTTTTGATCTTTTGATGTTTTTTCTTCGTTTCACTTCATCGGTTCTTTCGCCAAATGATCTCAATTTTTTGGTAAAATAAACCTTATCAAGGCATCAGGACACGAGCATCCATCGATGGCAAGAAGCAATTAGCAACACTATTCAAGAGGGATGGTCTGCAGATTGGAAGAAATTTGCGAGCAAGTCGTTCCATACAACCATAACATAAAAAACAACAAAACATCTCAGAAACAACAAAAAGCATGGTCAACTCATTGAATTCCCTGTAATATCGGTACCTATAATCTGGCCTTAAATGAAATTTCTACATTCTTAGAAATTCACTAAATGTAGTTACGTTTTTAATTTAAATGATTTACGTTTCGATCAAAATGTGTCTCCTTGATTTGTCACTCTTATTTTAAGATCATCCACTTCATTAAACACTAATGTTATCTGACTTAAATTGCATGCTTGTCGAGCTATGATTATCCCACTGAGTTACTCGATTTACTATTTCACAATCTGATAATTGCAGCGAGTCTACTACCTTTCATTGGAATACTACATGGGTCGGTCGCTTCAGAATACGATGATTAATCTTGGAATTCAAGGCGCATGCGACGAAGCTCTCTATCAACTAGGTCTGGACATCGAAGAATTGGAAGATTTGGAGGAAGACGCTGGTCTTGGCAACGGGGGTTTAGGTCGTTTGGCTGCTTGCTTCTTGGATTCTATGGCAACATTAGGTTTAGCTGCCTACGGTTACGGCATTCGTTATGAGTATGGCATTTTCGCCCAAAAGATCAGGAATGGTGAACAGAAGGAGGAGCCCGATGATTGGTTACGCTATGGTAACCCATGGGAAAAAGCTCGTCCCGAATACATGCTACCAGTTAATTTCTTCGGACGAGTCATCGATACTGACGAAGGAAAGAAGTGGGTTGACACACAGGTGGTGTTCGCTATGCCATATGATAACCCCATTCCTGGATATGGAAATAATGTTGTTAACACATTGAGATTATGGTCAGCTAAAAGTCCGATTGACTTCAATTTGAAATTCTGTGAGTTGTTTAGCCAATAATTAAGGAGTTGCTTTTTATATTTTCTTTTCATTTTAGTCAATGACGGTGACTACATTCAAGCCGTGCTGGATCGTAATTTGGCCGAAAATATCTCTCGGGTCCTGTATCCCAATGATAACTTTTTTGAAGGCAAAGAATTGCGCTTGAAGCAGGAATACTTTATGTGCGCTGCAACCCTTCAAGATATTATCCGTCGTTACAAGGCATCGAAATTCGGTTCTCGTGAAGCAGTCCGGACTGATTTCAAGCACTTTCCAGATAAAGTAGCCATTCAACTTAACGATACTCATCCATCGTTGGCCATCCCTGAATTGATGCGCATTTTAATTGACGTTGAAAAACTACCCTGGGACGAAGCTTTCGATATCACAACACGTGCATGTGCATACACCAACCACACAGTCCTACCAGAAGCTCTAGAACGTTGGCCAGTTTCTTTGCTACAATCAATACTTCCACGTCATTTGGAAATCATTTACCACATCAATTTCTTGTTCTTAGAAAAAGTCAAGGAAAAGTATCCAGGAGATATGGATCGTATGCGAAGAATGTCATGCGTTGAAGAAGAAGGCGAGAAGCGAATCAACATGGCTCATTTATCAATCATTGGTTCCCACGCGGTCAATGGTGTTGCTGCCCTTCATTCTGAAATTTTAAAGAACGATTTGTTCAAACTTTTCTACGAAATGGAGCCAAACAAATTCCAGAACAAAACTAACGGTATCACTCCACGTCGTTGGTTGCTGTTGTGTAATCCGGGGCTATCCGACATCATCTGTGAAAAAATTGGTGATGAATGGCCGGTGCATCTAGACCAATTAGTTGCATTAAAAAAATGGGCTAAGGATGCTAATTTCCAACGAATTGTCGGTAAAGTGAAACAGGAGAACAAATTGAGATTCGCTCAGTTGCTGGAAAAGGAGTATGGAGTCAAAGTGAATCCATCGTCGTTGTTTGATATTCATGTGAAGAGAATCCACGAATATAAACGTCAACTATTGAACTGTCTTCACATCATCACTCTGTACAATCGCATCAAAAAAGATCCAACCGCCAAATTTACTCCCCGAACTATAATGATCGGCGGCAAGGCTGCTCCTGGATACCACACCGCCAAACAAATAATAAAACTTATTTGCGCAGTCGCCAATGTAGTTAACAACGACCCAATCGTTGGTGATAAGTTGAAAGTAATCTTCTTGGAAAATTATCGCGTTACTTTGGCTGAAAAGATTATGCCGGCGGCAGATTTATCAGAACAAATATCAACCGCCGGTACCGAAGCATCGGGAACCGGTAATATGAAATTTATGTTGAATGGTGCACTTACGATTGGCACTATGGATGGTGCCAACGTTGAAATGGCGGAAGAAATGGGTTTAGATAACATCTTTATTTTCGGTATGACCGTTGAACAAGTCGAAGAATTGAAAAAGAAGGGCTACAACGCCTACGATTACTACAATGGAAATGCCGATATTAAGCAATGCGTTGACCAGATTCAAGGTGGATTTTTCAGCCCATCGAATCCGAATGAATTTAAGGGCATCGCTGATATTTTATTGAAATATGATGGATATTACACACTAGCTGATTACGCCGACTACATTAAAGCGCAGGATAAGGTTTCTGCTACTTACCAGGTAATATTTTCTTTCTTTCGATTTTTTATAACCCTGACTTAAATTTATTGCTAGAATCAAGGCAAGTGGCTAGAAATGGCTATCAACAATATTGCTTCGAGTGGAAAATTCTCCAGTGATCGCACTATCGCCGAATATGCTAGAGAGATTTGGGGTGTCGAGCCATCTTGGGAAAAGCTTCCATCCCCAAATGCTGGAAATTAAAGAATCAAGAGGTCAATAAGACACGCATAGACGTATGAAGATTGTAAGTTTATTGGAGTTGAGAGAAAAAAATTTTTACGATTTTATAACAACGACCCACGATAAGTTAACAAAAATAGCAGCGAACGATTTTTCTATATTGAATTTATTTCATTTCCACACTGTTTTCATCTCTCACTTTCAACTGTAGAAAATTTAAAATTTAATGTGCCATTTAAATTTAACGAAATTATTGTAATTATTGTTATTGTTATTTGTAAAATATTGTTTCGATCAAGTTTTGAAAGATTTTAAAATAAAATTCATCTTATTGTTGAAAACACAGAGGTTAGCCCGTAATTTTTGCAGTACCGTCATACGAAAATTTGATTTTTCTGCATCAGTCGAGTGAAGCAATTATGATCAAATTTTGCATGTCGAATGAGCCGCGCCTATTTCGCAGATACAAGGGCAAAAGTTTCATCGACCCTATCATATTTTCGGAATTTTTTGAACCAATTTACTCGTCTTCGCAATTGGTCTTATGTTTTTGAATATCTTTCGGAAAAAAGTTTTTGAGGTCGTTCAAATTCGACTGATTACAAACGTAGCCGCTGATGCATGATTTGAACAGATCTAAAAAATGAGTTACAATATTGTGTGAATTCACATTTTTGAAAGCGTAGTAAACCTGAATTCTATGAATCTGGCGAGGCGTATTTCTTTCGTACAAGTTAGAGGTGTGCGGACCGCCCGAAACTCGAAGAAAAACCCGACCCGACCAGAACTCGAATCAATTTGACCGAATCATGATGAATTCAACTAAGAAAACCCGACCCGACCCGAAAAAAATTAGTTCAGATTCTGGTTTCTAACAAATAACTCTTACTTACTGGTAAATTTTTTGAAAATATGATCGTCGGATGAGGTCTCATCTAATCTCTAATCGTCGAATGCTTGCTCAGAAGGAAACAGCATTTTTGGACTCGTACGAACCAACGTAGCATGTACGTCTACGACGGGGTTTTTACCATTCGAATTGATGAGTAGTAATTTTCAATTTTGTTCCAGTGGAAGGTAATCAAAAAAAGAAGTTGGGGTTCGAAATGGGCAAAATCTCAAACAACTTCTGAAGGTATAAACACAAAAATTTGTGAGAGCTGGATTTTTAAAGGTAGGTGAAACTTTTTCGCTTATACCCATGCGAATAACGCGCGAAAATTACTTTTTGAGATACCAACCTCGAAAAATTAGCAAAGAAAAACAAAAAAATTAGCTGAAAATCGATCATTTTTTCTAAAATTCAAGGTAAACACAGACAGAAAATACACTTTTCACACATTTTTAGGCGAAAATTCATATTTTCTCACCTCAAATGAAGGGCGAAAATTGATTTTTTCATGAGTATTCTAAGCGGGATGAAATAGTAGATTACAGTGTGAGATGCGGAAATAAGTCATTACATGAGGGATTAATTTTGTGAAATGAGCCAAACTCAAGAGGGTGTTCTTAAGCAAAAAGCTTTGAAAACTGTTTTATGACGAGTGTAGAGTTTGTATCCCGAGCCGAAGGCGAGGTATACAACTACAAGAGTCAAAAAACAGTTTTTAAAGCGAGTTGCTTCAAAATACACGAATGAGTTTGCGAGTGTCACGAAATTATCCAGAATGGATGACTTATTAAGCATTCCCCCCACTGTATGCTGTTTTACTCGGTGTCCCAACCGAAAACGTGTCATTACATGCAGATATACATGTAATGACAAGTTTCCGATGGGGGCTAAATGTAATGAATAGCGTGTAATGAGTGACATGTAATCAATAATTTCCGTGTGGTGCACATATACATGTAATGACAAGTTTTCGGTGGTACAACGAGTAAAGTATATTTTCGCCCCTCCAAATGAGGTGACAAAATAAATTCACATGAAGTTGGTTATCCTTCATATTCAGTCATCAAAGTATAATGGCCAACCTGATCATACGAATTATTTATTGATGAAGAAAGTAAACAAAACAATAGTTAATTTTCGACTCGATGGATTCCAGTCAAACAAAATGTCAGCACATAGTTCATGAGCACAGGATTACTCGTAGTTCATTTGCTAATCTGGCAAATATTTCCCGAGATATAAGAGTTTGGAAAAACAACACAGTCGAATGTGTTTTTGAGTTACTTTCTATGTTTTCTGTGAAATTCGTCTTTTGTATGCTTAAATGTGTTAAGTTATATACAATATTTGTAATAGTGATAAAAAGTGTGAATCTTTTTCGGGAGAAAATATTTTGCGCCTAACAAATGTGAAAAGTCTAATTCATAATAATAATAATAATAATAATAATCCGCCTTACAACCCATGAAGGGTTAGAGGCTAGATCATTATTTTAAGTTTAATTCATAACTCGGAGAAAAATAGAAAATTCTCAACTCGGTTGAAGTCTGTAGCAGAGAAAATTGCAACAAGAGTAAAGTTTGTGGCATAAGCAAAAAAATTGTCATGAAAATTACTATTTTATGTTAGATCGGGTGATTTATCGTTGAATAAATATGTTAATCTGATTCAGTCTTTGAATTTATTTGTATCGAATAATGTCATAACCAGACCATCTTCTAAATCGCTCATTGACCACGCAGTTTTTTGTTGTCCCGATGAAGTCTGCATACATAATGTGACAATTCTAAATGAAATAAGTGACCATAATCCCATCGTCTCTCTAATTCGATTCCCATTTGATTCACCTAAATACATTATGGTTGAAAGACCTTTTACTGATTATGGTAAGGTGAATGAGAGATTAGGTGAACTGTATGATTACTCTAATCGGCCTCTGAATGATGATGTAAATGAGCTTTATGATTATTTCCTTAATTCCTTTAAAAACGCGTTGAGTGAACTCACCACAACAAAAGTAAAACAAATTAAGAGATCCCAAGCCAAATGTGTTTACATTAATGATCATCTTGAGTACCTAATTGGTAAAAAGAATAGGTTGAGGAAAAAGATTAAGAGGAGAAAGAAGAAAAATGTTGACTATAGAGCGCTTGAAGTGAAGCTCGGCGCCTTTCAGGCCCGTATCTAGGGGGGGGGGGGGGGCAATGTGGCTCAGCCCCCCCTGAGCGTCCTCAGAGCCCCGCCTGGCGAAACTAAAATGTTGCGAATTTTGCGGAAAAATATAAATCTTGACGTCATGATCGTTTTCAATACTTGAAATTTTCGCCTGCGCGCAATCATTCTTTTCTTTTCCAATCTCTATTCAATGTTTCTGTGTGTTAGGCACGGCAAATAATTAAGGGGGGGGGGGACGTTCAAACACAAAACACCTTCTATCGGCGACCCTGTTTAACGAAAACCCTAAACCAAAAATACGACTGTATTAATGTGAAATGCGCGAAATAAAGAGAATTTTCTCAAAATTTCATATGCAGCCGACCCTGGCTACGGGCCTGGCGCCCTTGAAGTGGCTATTTAAAAACACCAGTCCTTTTATAAAGCCAGCTATTATGAGAATTTGCTCCGTAACTGTGAGAGTCCTAAGCAGACATGGAAAAGTATAAATTCTCTGCTTGGAAAAGAAAAAAAGAAAAAAAAGCTTTTCTATAAGACGGAATAATATTAGGATTGAAGACTCTGCGGTTTCCAATGTTTTTAATGAATACTGTTCAATGGTGGCCGACAAGATACCACGAAGGGTAAATGATGATATAAATATTTTTGGCACATTAAAATATAGCAATAAGTCAATCTTTCTTCACCCTGTAACGAGTACCGATGTTGATTCACTGATTTTATCCCTGAATGTCAGTAAAGCTCCTGGCTATGATGACATTTCTGTTACTTCCCTTAAGTGTTGCATAGAAAATGTTTCTCATTTTCTTGCTGATATCTACTACGTTTCAACTGCTACAGGCTCTTACCCAAATTCTTTGAAAATTTCGAAAGTCACGCCAGTTCACAAGTCTGACGATACCACAAATGTAAAAAACTATAGACCTATTTCTATCCTACCTGTAGTTAATAAAATTTTCGAAAAATAATTTATAGTAGCGTGTATGATTTCCTTGTTTCTCAAAGGTTTTTCTATAATAAACAGTATGGTTTTAGGTTGAAAAGTGGTACACATATTGCCCTCTTCGAAACAACCAATGAAATTTCCCTAGAAGTTGATAAAAAGAAAATTGTATCTGGCCTTTTTTTAGACCTGGCCAAGGCGTTTGACACTGTTAATCATGTACTTCTGTTAAGGAAATGGTATTGTGCCGGGATAAGAGGTGTGGCTCTCAATTTGTTGAGAAGTTATTTGTCTGATAGGTGGCAATATGTGTCTGCTAATGGAATTGATAGTCCAAGATTGCCTATGTCAATTGGGGTCCCGCAAGGAACCGTTTTATGACCTTTATTGTTCCTAATCTTTGTTAACGATTTGTATAAACTGCCCTTACGGTCACGACCTAATCTGTTTGCAGACGATACATGTATGTTTACTTCTTCTACATGTATTGAAACAAACGTATCTAACTTGAATGAGGATTTGAGAATAATATCTGAATATTTTAATGTTAATATACTGACACTTAACTTAGCTAAAAGTAAAGTCGTCCATTGTAGGTCTAGTGGTAAAATCCTTAGAAATGTACCGGTGATTCAATTTAATGGTGAGAATATTGAATCTGTTAAGTCAATTAAGTATTTGGGAGTTATCCTTGATGAGCATCTAAACTGGAATTGTCATATAACGGAACTACTGAATAAATTATCCAGTCAGATCGGGATACTCAGAAAACTGAAGAGGTCAGTTCCGGTTAAGATCCTCAAGATGCTGTATTTTTCACTGATCCACTCTCGCCTTCCATATTGCGTGTGTGTATGGGGTAGCGCTAATATTTCTCTCACCAAAAATCTTGAAGGGCTGCACAAAGAGTCGCGCTAAAAGTAGTTCATAAATTGCCCATCCTTTTTCCGACACAACGCTTATTTTCTGATTTTTGCTCTAACATACTAACTATTTTTGAGAAATTTTTTTCAAATTTTCTCGAATTTTCTCAAATTTTGTTTTAATGAAAAATACGTTCAAACAAGTTAAAATGAGTGTAGAATTAATAAGAACCGACGTAAAGTGTATTCTGAACCATATTAGAGGTCGTGCAGATGAAAAAAACCACAAGAAACCAAGCATGAACGGATGACTGAAAATTCAGCCCTTAGTATTTATGTTAATAGTTCTAGAATGCCCGAAAACACCCAAAATAGGTCGTTTGAACAATTTTTTGAGTAAAAAATATCAATTATGCTTCAAAATTTTTATAAATTTTCAGGAAATTTTTTAGAAATTTTAAGCAAATTATTGACGTAGATTCGTTCTTCATTCGTGTGACTACTACCTGAGTAGAGACCAGTGGCGGATCCAGCAATATGTGTGACCCGGGCGGTCGTGGGAATGTGACAAAAAATCAAGTTGTCTTTGCTTTGTGTTGTTTCTACATAGAGTTATTATGTGTAACAAGTAATCTAGTTTTCTGCACTTTTTTACGTGCAACAACGTTTTTGCAACAATTTGCGAAACGTGAACTTTCGAATGTAAATTTTGTCCACGCGAATGCTCCACAAGTCATAAAAATTTACTTTTTATCACCAGTGATAAAATAGTATATTGTACACTACGTTGCACAAAGTGGATTTTTGTAGCATCAGTCGTAAGATTACTGCGCATGCTACAAAATACATTTATGTAACGAGGTGTATACTATACTTTTTGCAAAGATGTATCGAAATAGACAAACAAAAATAAGTCGAAGAATCGTCTTTATAGAACTTGTTTGCATGAATGAAATAGCCTACCACCAGTCAGTGCGGAAATATTGGATTCTGCACCGCTTGCCAAAATTATTATTTTGACGTCTGTAGCTTTGTGGCACTACACGAAGGATATTTTATATATCGGGAAGAGATAGATCTTTTTCTCATTGTCTAGCCGTTTTGCATCACTTGCTGAATGTATGCCTCCCCTACCACTATCTCCTTCGATTTTTTACGGTCTTTGCCAATTGTTGCCAATGTGTGGCTGCTGTTCATTTGATCCAATTTGTCCATCATTCTGGTGGTCTGCCCATAGGTCGTTATTTGGGCGGTCTCCAGTTCAAAATGGTTATGTCCATCGTTCGTCGGTGATCCTCGCTATTCGCCCTGCCCAGTTCCACACCATTTTCGTTTGTCGACAAATCCACTGATTCGTCATCTTATCTCGAAACTCTAAGCATATATCGTTATATGGCTATTTATGCTACTCTAAATTTATTTTCGGATACCTCTGTTAGCGTAACGTTTCTGCTCCATATGGTAGCACACACGAATCGAACACTTTTCGTTTCAGTCTAGTGTTCATTTAGGTTTTGAAAATTAGCCAGAGTTTGCCGAATGCTGCCCAGCTAAGACCAATTCTACGTCTTACTTTCACTGTTTGGTTGTCAGACCACCAGAACTGTCATCTCTTTCAATGGTCGTTTGTCCCTGTCATCTTCGATATTCATCATGTATTTTGTATTTGTTGGGTTCATCTTGAAACCGACTTTGTGCGATTCTTCATTCAGCTGTTGCAGAATGAGTTGGGCTTGGTCTAGATCTATTGCGATTAGAACGATGTCATCTGTGTTGATGTTTATAGCTTCGGCGATATAGTGTCGCCTTGTCTTACACCACGTCCGATTTTGAATTTGGTCGTGTTATCTCTAACTTTTACACACGACGTAACATTTTCGTACACACATCGAATTGTATTGGAGTATCTCGAGTCTACTCTGCATTCGTTCAAAGAATCCAAGATTGATCATGTTTCCACAGAATAGAATGCTTTTTCGAGTTCGATGAATAACATCATATTCATTGTATTCATTGCATTTTTCGATTAAGGTTCTCATCACCTGCAAATGGTGTGCTGTAACCGGATCTGAACCCCGCTTGTTCGATTGGCTGGTAGAAGTCCAACTTTTTTTTTCTTTCTTTTTGCGATGATTTTCATGATTATCTTGTAGAGTGTTGACAAAAAAAAGACTTATGGACTGATTATTTTCTAACTTTGTTATGTGTCCTTTTTTGTGCAGCAATATGATAATTGCATTCTCCCATGCTTGCGAAATTACCTCCAATTCTAGACATTTGTTGAACAAAGCCGTTTTAATAACGTTTCAACTAATTTAATAGCTTCGATTTGGACACCATCCTCACCAGGAGATTTGTTGTTTTGCACTTCGGATACTGCAGCACTGGTTTCTTCAAAAGGTATGTCCGGCAGCTCTTCCGATCCCACAACCGTGGTTTTTGGTCTAACGGGTTGAGGTTCTTCGGCCAAGGTTGGTGGTCTTGGCCGTTTTGAAGAGAACGAATCTTCGTAGAATTCCTTTGCGATATTTAATATCGTATTCCGGTCGGATTGGAACGTTCCGGTTTTGTCTCGTAGTTTGAGGATTTCTTTCTCGGAATTCGACAATTTGGATCGTAAAACTTTCATGTTACAATTTGTCTCTATCGTGCTTTGAGCTAGTTTGACGTTGTATTTTTCGTTAGGTCTGATCTCATTGCCTTAATGATTACCTTCGTTAAATTTCGGTGTTCTATCGAATCTCTCTTCCCGTCCTTTATCAACTCCACTCGGCTTGCTATCAGATCTAGTGTTCCTTTATTTAGTTTCGATTCCTTCACGCGAAGATATTTGCACTCAGATTCCATGAATCCCGTTATTGATTCGACGATTTTTTTGTTTATTTCGCCGAATGTCGCATTTCGACTGCTTATGTTGGTCAACTCAGCTTCCATCTTACTAGCGAAAACAGATATATCGAGTTAAGTAAATTTGCCCTAGGGGGATAAGTTCAAGATTATCGTTCTAGATTCATAAAATATATATAAAATTTCATTGTATGTTTTGCATAAATACACCGAGTGAAAATTGCAGTCCCACTAAAACCAGTCTCAATTTTAGAAAAAAATTCAGATGTACTCAATTTCGCTTTTTTATAAAACCATCATTCATGAGACCAGTGAGTACACTCATTGTAAATTTTATTTGAAGCTTACACTGACTGAGGTCAATGAGCACACTAGACTATTTGAGACCGCTGAGTATGCTCATTTGATGCATATTTTCTTTAGCCAACGAGACTGTTAAGTGTGATCATTTTCGACAAAAATATTTTCTACAATTTTATTGAGACTTTTGGGACTGCGGAGCATGTTAGCTCTCGCCAAATTTTGTTTCTACTTACAAAAGGAGTGGTATCACAACAAAAACCACTTCTAAAACGGAATTGTGACACAAATCAACTGAGAGATTTATTTAGTGAGCCAGCTGTGTGAAAACCCATTCGTTACATTTCGAAGTTCTTATGATTAAAGCTCTCAAACTTGGAATTATTTTGTCATTGACATGACGCTCAAACATTATACTAGTTGCGTTATGGAGATAATTAAAAGAGATCAACATTTCGAAATTCAGTGCCAATTGTCAGTCATTCAACTTGATATGCTCATGAACATGATGGAAAAATTGCTCACGTATCTATTTGCCTCTTTTAGAGGTATTGATGGGTTTAGCAAAGCGTAACACTAATGATTACTGGTACCATCTGTCGAAATTTATTCGAAACTTTTTTTACTTCAACCCTGAGCTTGGCCCGACAATGCCCAGATTCAATCCATAAAAGATTACTACTATTACCTTTCAGAGAAAAAAAAAGTTTTTGAAAAACGGTCAAGTTTTACTCGAGTTTTCGTGTTGGTAGACTAACGGACAAAATTTTCTTGCATATTTGTCTCATTTAGGCCCTTAAACGAAAAACCCACCAGCTGCAGGGTCGAAATTCGACTGGTTAACAAAGGTCGTGGTAAACGCAACAGATCCCTTTTCGAAGAACTTTGTATTTTCGAACGGGTCTAAAAAGTTATTAGTACTTATTTGCTACAAAAAAAATTTTTCATATGAAAGGCCCCACAATTGACGATGACAAAAAAAGCTTCTCTACTTCAGCTGACGACATGAAAATTTTCATGAAAGTTAAAAATGTTCTTGACGCAAGTGCTCTTCAACAAGTGCTCTTCTACAATGGTGCAGAATCAACCAACTTTATTTTAACGTAGATAAATGTAAAGTAATCTCCTTCACTCGAAAGAGATCCAAAATTGAGTCCGGTTACGATATTGACGATGTTGCTCTGACTCGTGTTAAGGTAATAAAAGATTTGAGAGTACGCACTTTTCGTATCCGATCTGCTGAAAGGCAATATCGACGCACCTAAAATTAAAAGCAAAAAAAGAGCTAGTCTGGACGACTAGTTTCCGCTAATCTTTTTTGTTTCAGGTGGACCATAATAGACTATTGACCCCAGTCCAGAAAGATATTGCTTGTAAATCGGCCGAAAGCTTTCTAATATCCTCATCAGTAAAGACTTTTCGGATTGATCAATACAACTATACAACTATATATCGTCCGCAAACATGTGTGTTTTCGAATGCGACATTACATCAGGTAGGTCATTGATATATATGCTAAAAAGGAGAGGACCAAGTATCGAACCTTGCGGAACACCTGCAGTGACCGATAATGGACTTAATAGATTCCCATTAATAAGCTCACGTTGGTGCCTTCCGAGCAAGTAGTCCTTTACTAAGGCAGAAGACGAGAATTTAAATTTATTTGATAACTTCGCAAGCAATTTTGTTTTAAAAAAAGCGCTGTAATTTTTTCAGGAAATTGAAACTTTGAACACAAGATTCCACTCAAACAAACTTCTGCGTATTATCAGCGATAACGTTACCTCAAGCGATATCATTAATTTTGGAAGTGGACTTACGGACTGCGTCACACTCTACCTTTTAAAAGGTTTTTGTTGTGATAATAATAATAATAATTCGCCGTTACAACCCGCCCGGGTCAGAGGCTAGATCATTTTATTTACTAGGTCCGCAATTTTTTGTGAGCTTTTGCTTAGATCCTTTCGTTACCGACGTTTTTACTGTGTCAGTGGTAAATTGCACACAAACCTAGTGCCATCTATGATGTACTAGGTGCGGAAACTAGTAGGGCTTAGAATGTCAACTTGCAGAGATTTACTTTCAAAGACAAAGTTGTACAGAATCAAAGTTTAGCGAACACGAGTCTCAAAGTTTTGGGGAAATATGGCCCAATGCTTGGGAAATGGCCACTTCTAGAATAGGGAGGTATGACCCATATCTCTAGAACTATGAGATTTAGAAACTTGCTTCCAAAGGCGACGTTTTAGAGAATCAAATTTGGAAAAATGACACAATATGGGATATGGCCACTTGGGATATGGCCACTTCTAGAATTGGGCATTATGACACATATCTCTAGAACTATGATAGTTAGAAAATTGCTTTTCAAAGGCGATTTTGTAAAGAATAAAATTTTAGATAGTACGTGTTTAAGGGTTTTAGGGAAAAATGACCTAATCCCGTGATAAAGCCCTTCGAGAACTGTTGCATTTGGTAAAGTTGCTTCCAAAGACGAAGTTGTAGTTAAAAAAATTTTTGTCGAAAATTGAAATTTTTTTACACCAAACTTTTTTTTTCGACCAAATCATCTCTTCTACAAATTTTTTGACCAACATTTTTTTGATAAAAATCTTTTTATGACCGAAATTTTTTGACGACATATTTTTTTACCAAGATATTTTTTTAATCAAATTATTTTTCGACCAAAATTTTTGACCAATTTTTTTAAGACGTACTTTGATACGGCTTTTGACATTATCTTGGGTAATCGTTATTTTCTTTAGTTCGCTTGTAGGTTTACTTTTTTCCAGAGTTAAAGTTGAAAATGTTCTATCTAAGGGGTCGTGCACATATGACGTCACGTTTGCTATAAAAAATGAGTATCCATAAAACGGTCATAACTTAGTCAAGACAGCAAATTCTGTTTATAGGACTCTGGCTACCCCCCCCCCCCCAAACAGGGGATGTATTTGGGGGGGGGGCAGCCGGAATACTATAAGCAAAATCTCTTACCAGTTTGGAGTTATAGACTTTGTGGATTTTATAGCAAGCGTGACGTCATATGTGTACGACCCCTAAAGATTATTCTGTTGATTTTTTTTGAACAACCGAGTGAAAGTGAACCAAGTGAAAGGTGTTGATAATGCAAAAACGAATAATTAAATAGAATATTGTACACCGTGTTGCACAAAATGGATTTTTGTAGCACCAGTCCTAAGGACCTGTGCTACAAAGTCTACTTGCGCAACGCGGTGTACACTTTACTTTTTGCAAAGATGTATCGAAAATTTGTACGAATGATCAATTAGCCTACCACTAGTCAGTACGGAAAAATATATATGAAATTCCATTGTATATCTACTTCAATGAAAAGTGTGCGGAAAAATTAAATGAAATTTCGTTGTAATGTCTAGACCGAAGAAAATCCACATTTCAATGCTATCTGCGATTAAGAAATCTGTTGAATTTTTGGATATATCGTTGCAAAAATATCCTTTGCGAAATTTTAAAAATCGATCAATATTTTTGCCTCAGCGCCGAAATGCGCCGCCGCCACCTCAAAAAAATTTGCGCCGATCGCCACCGCCGACTTTTTTTCCAGTGCCGATTTCAGCCGCCGCCGATGTTTGGAAAAAACACTTGCGCCGCCGCCGAAAAATATGGACCGGCGCGCAGGTCTAAGATAGTGTGAGATAATTATTTTAACTCTATGCAACATAAGAGAAATGTGTTGTTTTCACTCAAGCTGTGTGCGTTTACTCACAATCAAAGAACTCATCATTATCGTCAATAGAAATATGTGTGTCGTCTAAAGTTATGATGTTCTCGTCAACAATACTTTTAGGAGAGAGAGAAACATTTATTTAAAATAAAAGGTGCTGCTTACATAACATAAGTTCCTTTATTACACAGCATATCAATCAATCCGGAGGACATCGTCATATCAAACTTTAAGTTGATTTTATTCTTTTTTTCCGTCAATTGCGACTATGTCACGAACTATAAATGTGGTTGTTAATAATATGAATTGTTTTTTTCAATGTTTCTTCAGATAAGTTGTTTTAAGATAGAAAGGTCTATTTTAACTTCACCAAAGAATTCAATTACACTATTGCCAAACGTTCCCAGACTTCCGAGCCACAGACCGCGAACGCTCCAGTCTCTCTCACCAAATGCTTCTGTGTATTTTTCCTTGTAAAAACGCTCTTCTCGTAACATATCGTGGGGTCAATTTAGGAAAGCCTTGCTTGAGTTCGGCTGGAAGGATCATCACTGAATCGACTTCTTCCATCAGAATCGATTGTGTCTACTTTCTCAAAACATGTGCATTTTTTTGCTCTCAGTAATCTCGTAGTGTGGTTTTTGATGTCATGATGTCTCGACATAATTAGGAGGTGGTTCGAAGAGCAGCTTCCAGTAACTTGAGGGATGGTTTCATCCTCTCTGTTGCATTTGCGGCAGAGGTTGGAAGAGCTTCCGACTCCTGGGACTCCGTTGAGGTTAGCAAAGTTGGTGCTACGTTTGATTGCTGAGACCCATTCAGACGACGAGAGCGAATTCTTATTGTAAACGAAGTCGTTGCTGGGGATGTGATTTTTGAAGTGAATAACGCCGGAACCTTGATAATTCAATTTGCACCAATTTTCATATGAATTATTGCATTTACATTTCCGTTGTCTACATTTAGTAATTTTATGAGAGAGTTTTTTTGGGTGTGAATTGCATCGTAGAAATCAATGTTCCAGGGGCGTCGTATTTCTTTAATTAATTTAAGGGTGGTTATGTCTATAACATGATTCGTGTCGTAAATGTGTTTTCCGACAGCTGTTTTGCGCTTCCATTTAGCTGATCTCACATGCTCTGTGAAACGGACAAATAGTTGACGTATTGTCATCCCAAGGGAACGGGTTAGCTCAGTGGTAGCGTACTGGCTTTCCACCGAGAATATCCGGGTACAATCCTGGTGGGGACAAATTCTGTATAGAACTTTTCTTCAATTTATAGCATTAAAGTAATGTTCCTAGGCACACCCAGGCTTCATAAGTTACTCTTATTCATTATTTCGATTTTATTTGATCGTTTAAAGTGGCAGCTTTTGTGCTTAAAAGCTGAAAAATCTATAGTAAAACACCTTTTTTTATTACTTGTTATTCAACTGCATAATGAGCTCTTGGAATGTGTATGTCGGGTATATCAAATCTATAGAATTACTTAAATCGTACAGCGAGCGGTGCAAATTGAATTTAAAAAAAAAGAAGTAATAGTATTTTATAACACAAGGGCTATAATCGCGTGATTATAGTCTAGGTTGAGTGAATGATCCGACGGCTTCAGCCCGAGGTCTATTCACGTACCGAGACTATCATCGAGCGGTTTTGGAGGGGGAGGGGGGCGAGGGGGAAAAACTCAAAAGTTCGCCTATATATGGCTCCTTGTCCCAAGGGTTCGTCCATAAATTATGTAACGCAAAAAACGGCATTTTTCAGACCTTCCACTTTACATTGTAGCAAACCGTAACAAAACAGTCTGACCTACCACTCCATGAACTTCCGTTACGTAAAAAAAAGCAAGAAGATTATAAAAATTCCTTTTTATTTTTCCCATCCGTTCGTCGTCGATATCAATGACTTGCATTGACTGTCGCGCAGTAGCGAGGTCGCTACTATCCACTTCATTTTCTTGACCATCTTTGAACCAATCTACGTGTTCTGAGTTCAGAATGCATGCCCAAACAACCATTCGTTCTCCTTGACGAATTGCAGCAATTCGTTTCGGTTGGGTTCTTGAGACAAGTGACACATTTTTCTCGTTCGTTTTTAGCGGTTTGCGATGCTAGCACGTTCGCCGGTGGCTCGTCATGCTCTTGATGGTGCCGTGATATATTCCGCACTCGCAAGATCTTCTTTCGATAAGGTCTTTCACCGATGGGCAACATCTGTCGAATGGCACCTCATTGACTTTTCCAATTTTAAAGTTGTCATCCTTCAGTGCCATTCGAAGAAACAATGAAGCGAGATGATGCTCCCGATCAGGACGGAAAAACAGATTCAAGTTTATGCGGAGAAATGCCGAAATGCTTCGTTACGTAATGTTTTCATCAAACCTACCACTCGACCCGTAACAGTTTGTAACAAAATTGCTGAACCTACCACTGACTGTTTTGCGTTACATTATTTATGGACGATCCCCAAAGGTTTTTGTATGGAGTTTTTTTGAGTTTGTGGACGTTTTTTTTGGGGTGTGGGGACTGCGACTGCGTCACGCCCTCCGCTACCGCTCCGGGCATGATAAACAAACTTGGGTTCCTACAATTATATTACTGTAGACAAGAAATTCTATTATCATTAGTTCGAGAGTATAGCTATATTAACATGACCAGATTTCATCGTGTTCAACCTTTAACTGAAAATTTCTTAATTTTACAGTTTCTATAATTCGACTCGACTATGATAGAGCTGATTATTGTCGTATTATACTATAATAGTGCTGATTATAGTCGAGTGGATCATAATAACAATATTATGGTCCTGCGTTAAAGTATGGAACCCGACTATAATCGGCATATTATAGTACTATTTTCAGCGATTTTTAGTGCTATAATTGACTTGTTATAGGCGCCAAGGTAATAAATCAAATTAATCAAGTATTACACTGAATTTAAAAATTTAAATCGAATCTATTAAAAAATTGTGCTGATAAACGATAAACGAAGCCCCTTATAGTGCTGATGGACGAGGCAGCCACGCCAGCTTCACCAATGCGACTCACCGACAAATTGATCTAAATCGAGCAAATTGAAGAACTTGCTTGGTTTCAAAATCCATTCTAACGAAGTCGTCCGAAAATCAAATACCATCAGAAAACTGAACGTTAGTTTAATTTGTAATTCGACAGCTTTTGTTAATTCAACTTTTGGTTTGCAAAAAAATTCCACATTCTTAGATTATTGGAAAAATTCCATCGAATTTTCCACCTTGCAAGATGTAGTCAGATGGCTTACTATCTACTACATTTAGACTTTCAATGAAAAAGCAGGCCGACTCCAGAACATCACATTTTCTTGAACTTTTGAAGCTTTTGAATTTTCGGGCGGTCCGGCAAAAGTCCAGGCCCAGCCCGGTCCAACTGGGCCTGGCGTTCCTGGGCCAGACTTTCAAAATGAGAGTTGGGCAGGGCCGCTCACCTCTACTATAGATGCCGGTTAGACTTCGGTACGGTCACTGCAATCTCATTTACAAATATTCTAAATCCGCAACAATTTTGACGATGTATTCGGTCGGCTAGTAAAAGTGAAAGGTGAATACGAAGACTGTTACTAACTTCATATCGAATGATTTTCTTACTTCGGAATGTTACCGATCTAAGGGTAGCGTAATATTAATTACCGTTCCATCTTTGGCAGTGAATAGGAATACTAGAATAAGAAAACGTTAGCAAAAATCTGCGCTTGGGTCTAACAAGTTACTTTGTGGGCATAGTTCAGCTGTAAAAGTTAAATGAAAACTCTTGAAATCAAATGAAATATACAATATATTTGAAAAACTAACATTTACATATTAGTTGCACTCTTTTCCCATTTTAATTGCATCGCTATTGCTCACAATTTCAATTTTTTCTCCGGACATCAACGGTCTGAATGTATTGCTAACGATGGCTTTTGCTAAAATCAGAACATCAATGCTCGCCCATTGACCAAAGTCTAGTACCTTTGCGATTGCTTGGAGCACTGATTCAACAGTTCTTTTTTCTTCTCTATTCACCATCAAAAGACCGGGACGGTATATTGACAAACGTTCGAAATCTAACTTCGACACATCTTCTTCAGTTTGTCCCTTAGTCTTTGGATAAAGAAAGAAAGAGTTTTTATTTGCACCGCCACTACTCACTAAATGAAAATGCTGGCATCCGCCTTCTTTTGTTAATTTGGCACTTTCAACAACATAATCGTGATCAACTCGATAAAATCCATCCGCACCAGCTTTGGATCGCGTGGTTCCTAAAGCAGAAAATCCAACTTGATGACCTTTAAAAGCATCGGCAGATTCCGATAACTTTTCGAAGTCAACGAGTTTTTGTTCGATTTTTTCATAATTTTCATCGGTTTCAGGCAAGTCTAGATGTCTACGAACGATTAGCGTAACTTTTGCGAATTGAGACGCTTTTATCAACTCCTTCACAATCGATTTGCCAACTTCACCTGTTGCTCCTATTACAATTGCGTTTAATTTCGTTTCCATTCCAAGTTCGGAGTTTAATGGATGATAATTTTGTGCTCGAGAGAAGTTTGTAGAAAAACAAAAGTAAATCGCTATGACAACTACTAGCGATGATAACCATACAACGTAAGATGTTAACATTAAACGAAACGATAGCTGTATTTTAAGACTGACTTGCGACTTTATTTTCCATACATGTTATTACGTCGCCGATATTACTTTTCACACTCAATTTCACAATCCTGAAGATAAGAATCCGAAATATTGGCAAAATAAATGATGGTCTTTTGTTAAACAACAAAATCGTTTCTTAACAGCAAGTAATACAACATCGCAACATCTTCGTATTGAAACGGCAAAACCACGAAATAAAATTAATTACTTTTCACCATTAATTAATATCGAAATCAGGTTTTATTTTATTTACTATACTATCCAGTTTGTTCAAAATCAGCTAGACATAATGTGTCATTGTCTGTCATTTGAAGGTTGCGTTCGCTTTAATGATAAACCTGGCGGTAATGTCGCGAAAACACCAACTCGGATGGCATTTTTGATTTTGACAAAAATGATGTTCGTATATTTGTTTCGTCATTCAATTCTAGAGTACACGTTTTTTTTCTTTTTTTGATTTTCAAAAATGTCGGGTAGCGTACTAAACAGTTTTTTTGGTGTTAACTGGATGAAGAAGTGTGCGAAAATATTGGTTTTTGGAAGGATTGTTGCACCAAGTGAGACAGTCATTTTGAATACTTTAAACCATTGCTACCCCCCTCTGTGGGGAGAAATCTGTCAAAACTGGGTCAAACTTTGAGTGGATGCAACAGCTCTCTTCTGAAAAACTGCTAAGAAGTAAGGGAATTCCGAGCTGTAACCGATTATTTTTTTCTAAAAGTTTTTTTGGATTTTTTCAGATTTTTGGGATTTTTTTTAAAAAAATTGAAAAAAATGTGATTTTTGATCTCTTTCTAACAGTGTTTTCATTTCAATACTTCATTGATTGATTTTAAAAGGCTACTTACGAGGTTTACAAATCGTTCCTTTGTAATGACGAATGATTCACTATTTTAAGTACTAGAAGATTTTTTTTATTTCTTCAAAAATGATTAAGTGTTGGTGTCTTTGAACCCAAGATTCCTTGTAGCAATAGCACAAATTAAATTAGTGACTAGTACTTTTCGCCCCGTTGTGGCATAGGGGAGAGTGTAAGTTTTAGCTAAATGTAAGCATATCTACTGTTATGTGTAGGTAGGTTATATGATGGAGAGAACGTGTGCTTTTCGCTTACGAGGTCAGAATAGGGAGGGTCAGACATAGGGAGAGCGAAGTAGGAAGATGTATATATAGCATATAATAGATGTACGCAATGTACATTGTACATATGGGTACGTATGTGTACGCATGTGTAGTGTATACATGTGTACACATTGTGTACGTATACGTACATACATATATATTACGTTTTAGAAAACAAAAATAGAAGATAGAATAAGTGTGTATTTTTTGATACAAATAGGTGCCGCCCTGTGCACCCCGCTTCCGTCCCCTCCCACTGCAGGATGGCTGCCCATAACGAAACATACTAAAGTGATTGCTCATCGATGGTAGGCCAAGTCGAAACGGTTCAAATCTAGCTATGAGTCGACGTGCGCTTGAGGATTTTGTAAAAGAGGAAATTCCTTCGAGAGAACGTATTTTTTTCAATTATAAATCGCATTGTGGGTTCGAAGTGAAGTCAGCATACGTTCTGTATGAAATTATTTGTAATGGAGTTATTAAGTAGCGAATATTGGTTCGGCCAGTTCGTAATTTTTTGCAGGCGGCTGCATGGATGGATGAAAGATTTGCTCATGCGCTGTATTTAAAACTGTTTGTGTGCAGAGGGTACTCGAAAAAGTGCTCCCGTCTTAAATTTTCATCAAACGCACATAACATGAGCATATAGACGATGGAAAATTGCGCATCCATAGTTATTCGAAAAAACTGTACTACTACGACATTGGAAGCAAAAGAAATGACTGAAAGAATTTTTTACATTAAAGTTAGGAAAAATGCAACATTTTGAGTAGAAACGATGTGGAAACAGGTGGAAAAAAAACTCGCCGAATATATAAAAGTATTTGTCTAATGTGCAGCACCATTTTAAGTGAAAAAACAGAAAGAAAATTTTCGGAAAATTCGGAAAATTGTTTTCGTCAGAGTTAATGGAAATTAAGCAAAATCGCTTCTTTTCGTCGCTGTGTTGATGTAAAAATTGTTTTGATGTAAAAATGAATTTCCCCATGTCGTGGGGCACTCAAAAATTAAGAGGCGGTGGCCCGCGCTGCACGGGTGAAAATCTGTCGAGTGGTTCGAGCTATATAGAGTCCTTAGTATGGGTTCAACTCACGCTACGCGACCCAACACGATATTTGGTTTTTTTCAAAGGAATAGATAATGAGGTTTTTTGTGCAGTGTTGTAGAGAAAAAAGAGGCGAACTTTTTGTCCATCTAGGTATGGGTCAGAGGCCTCTGCTCAGTGCTCTAGGTCGGTTCTAAATTTGCGCCGTTGCTTCGGACGGGTTTTTCAAGACTGCCCTTTCGGCAATTTCCAATCCAATTTAATGAGGACGTAATTGCACAAGAGCTGAGGCAATATATTTTTTTTTGCGATGAGCAATTATTTATTTATTTTATAGATCAACAAACAGACTTTTGCAGCCCAATGACATATTAATCTAAAATTTATTAATAATATTTTGACTCTAATTAAACTCGTTTCAACATTTTTATGAACTTTTTATTTCTGCGCAGGTTATTAACACTGCAAAAACCTGCGCAGAAGTAAAAAGTTCATAAAAACATAGAACGGACCCGTACGGATCAGAATAGATGCGGCAAACAGAATTGATGTTACGAAAAGACTGGAACGTATTTAAGTAAATATTGCGTTCACATTAGACTGTATTGGAAGTTGCCCGTAGGGCAATTTTGAAAAACCCGTCCGAAGTAACGGTGTAAAAAAATTCTCCGAACGCACAAAATTGACCTCCAAATAGAGAAAAATGTTCTCCTCAATTTTGTCTACAACATAGCAAAAAAAAGAACTATTTTTTATTGTGCTAGGCCGACCTAGGCCTTAAGTAGAGGCCCTCGGATCATACTTCAATAGACAAAAGGTGTCCCTCGAATTTGCTGTGCTCTGGCAACATACAAAACCATTTTTTTATGTTAGGGCCCGACCTTAGGACCGACATGAGACCCACTTGAGCCCTAAGCACAGGCATTAATTCTTCTATAAATTGTCGACCGTGCCGAGATCTTTCAAACAAAAAAAAAGTTTCTGAAAATCGGAAGAGATTTACTCGAGTTATGTAAAAAAAACCGGTAGGGCCCTAACAAAGACTCTTTTTTAGTGCCCTAGCTAAGGCCAAAGACTCAAATCGAAAAATGTTTCTTCCACAAATTGTCGGTCATGCCCAGATCTTTCAAACAAAAAAAAATTTATGAAAAGCAGAAAAGGTTTACTCGAGTCATGTGCAAAAGACCAAAAACCACTTAAACGGCCCCTAGCTCGGCGGCCCTTGGGCCGACAGTGCCCAGATTCAATACCATAAAATATTTTTCTCTAACCCGATTATGAAATGAAAATTTCTGTGCAAGTGTGGAGTCCATCCTATTGTGAATCAGTTTGTATACGAATATTTCGTCATTTTCCAGTCTTCTAGTTGCGTAACTTGAGATGCCGACGTCGAGATTCATGTTCAACTTTGGTGATACGAAATTTGTAGAAGAACATCCGTGTAAATTTTCGTTGAACTCTTTCAATTATTTCAATTCGATCTTTATATATCGGATGCCAAACAGATGAACAATATTCAAGCCGGCTTCATACAAGCGAATTATATAGTATGAGCATACTTTTCTGCGACTTGAAGAATTTAGCATAACAGAAGATGAAGCCAAGCATTTGGTACGCTTTTCTAATTGTCTTGTTGATGTGTTCCTTGAATGACAACTTATCATCAATTGTCACACCAAGGTCATGTTTCGATCGAACTCTTGGCACAGTTGTTATGTATCTGAGATTAGATATTGATATTCCAGTTTATTGACTGGGGTTATGTGGGTAAATGACATAATGGCGCATTTTTTAACGTTAGAATCAAGTTTGTTCCGGGTACACCATTCAAGGAAGAAGGAAGTGATTTATTTCTGATTGGAACGCGTAACAATCTGTGCCCGAAGTAACTTTTCTCAGTAACTTAAGGTCATCAGCGTAGCAACGATTGTAATAGGTCATTGATGAAAATTGTAAACAAAAAAGGGCCCAATATCGAGCCTTGAGGTACACCGGATGTTGGGGTAATTTTCTTTGATTTTCCACCTCCAGTTGACACAAACTGTGCACGGTTTGAGAGGTAGGATTGGAACCATGTGATCTGCTGAATCCGAATACCGTTAGCTTTTTCAATAGGATGGTGTGGTCAATACGATCAAACGCTTTTGAAAAGTCGGTGTATAGCACATCCACTTTACCGCCTATCGCCATTGATTGAGAGACAGATGTAATGAATTCCATTATATTTGTTTGAGTCGACCGTTTGGCATAAAAACCATGCTGTAATGTCTGGATAAAGCTTTTAAATCTTTAAAACAGTGTGATGAACACCGGCTTCTCAAATATTTTTGATATGGAACATAAAATGGAAATCGCACGGTAGTTGGTGACATCAAATTTATCACCTTCTTTAAAAATCGGCGTAATGAAACTTATCTTCCATCTGTCTGGAAACACTCTTTCTTTTAGCGATTTATTGAACAGTATCCGCAAAGTCAATGACAACAATTGTGCGAGATTTTTGTAAAACATGATCGGGATTTCATCCGGACTAGCTACTTTATTCTTATCAAAGCCTGTCAGAATGTTCCTTACGTTTTAAGTACTAAACATAATGTCATCATCTGCGTCACTACTTGTTTTTTTAATAAGGGAGGAAATCTTCATAGACACCCGGTCCTCCCGGACCAAGGTAGTGTTGGATTCCATTCTTCAATGACCTACCAACTAAAACCCCTTTCCTTAGTTTTCATGCTATCCTTTCCTCGGAACCGCCTCACAGCATTACTTCGGGGTGGCTGTGCTTTCGCACCTACTCTCTCAGTCAACTGGCAGTCTTCTTTGATCGTCTCTCAATGCACTTTGCAGCTTACCCGTTATTTTCGCAACTACATTATTCGCTACTCTCCACACCTCCTCATCGCGGCACATCTCCGATATTATGTTTTCGGCGTTTAGATCTGACCTACTCACAGTCATCAGCTCACCTCGCTCTTGTTCGAAGCGGGGACAGACAGTTAACACGTGCTCCGCAGTCTCTTCCTTTCCCTCGCATGTCGTGCAGAAAGGTGACATTGTGAATCCAAACCTGTGCAGGTATTTCCTGAAGCATCCGTGGCCCGACAGAAACTGTGTCAATTGAAAGTTAGCCTCTTCATGTTTCCTATGTACCCAGGTCGTTAT
Source organism: Pseudolycoriella hygida (assembly GCA_029228625.1). Lineage (NCBI taxonomy): Eukaryota > Metazoa > Arthropoda > Insecta > Diptera > Sciaridae > Pseudolycoriella > Pseudolycoriella hygida. The sequence continues at coordinate 90,664,499 of CM055403.1, forward strand.
GTTTGGTATGGGTCTATGAGTCCACCTTCCCTTGTCAGAGGAGTCCCACTCTCGCTGCCACTGTCTCATTGATTCGGCTCTTAATTGCGTTCTTACTATTTTGGTAGTTTGACCCTCCCTTCTCTTATTTCTATAACATTCGCTGTCTTCCGTCAACGTTATGCATATGGGCATCGCCCCAGCTATGACACATACCGCATCTAGGGCTATCGTTCGGTATGCGCTTGCTTTTGTTATGGTTGCCAGCCTTTGTACTCTATTAAGCCTCATCCGATTTCTCTTCGTATCTAGCGGCTGTATCCACGCTGGTGCCCCGTAGCGCAATATTGATAGGGTGACGCTTACTAGGAGCCTCCTTCTGCTGCAGCGCAGTCCAAAGTCGTTTGGCATCATTCTGGCCAATGCTGCGGTGGCTTCCATTGCCTGACGTGTAGTCCACATGACTATTAAAATTTCTGCGGTCGCCCAGCATAACTCCAAGGTATTTTAATTGGCGAGTGGATGTAATTCGTTCCGCGTCGATGTTCAATATGATCCGCTCAGTTTTTTTGCAGTTAATGACTAACATGATTTCGTTTTCCTGGTGGGCCAGCTTCAGTTTTGCCGTTGTCATTCAGTTTTCTGCAGTTTCTAGTGTCTCCATCGCAACAACCTCCACATCCATCTTTCACGTTCCGGATACCGTGGGGATCAAGTCGTCAGCAAAAGCAATCGTCTTCGCCATAGCGTTGTGTCATACATTACATTCCACAGCGTTGGTCCTAATATGGATCCTTCGGAAATTCTTCGGGAATTGGATGTGAGGGAGGATTTTTGAGAAGCCTTTTGCCATCCATTTTAATTTAAAAAGTATCTCACATCCTAGACAAATAAAAGATCTTTCAAACAAAAAAAAGTTTGCCCAATTTGGGTGCTTTGATCGGAAGCTATGAGGATGTGAAGTACAGTGTAGGATGTACAGGTGGGTTTTTAAAGCATACTTAAAGTATACTTTTGGTAGGCTTTTTGACGATTTTCACATATTCCGAAAAGTATCGTAATCGTCATCGATTTTAGTGTTTGGGGGCCCGTTCGAAAGAGTGAGACGAGTTCTAGGATGTGAGATACTTTCGAAGATATTTGTAGCGCTACAGCGCTATTCGTAGCGCTACGAAAATAGGACGAAAAAAGCCTCAAAAAGTATCTGAAAAGTCTCCAAATGGTACAAAAGCGGAATCATATGAAAGGTATCATCAGTGCATACGAAACTCTATGAAATTCGAGGAAATTGGAAGCACCTGGGTGGAAATTTGAGCAAAATAGCGCTAAAAAGTGGCTTTTTCGAAAAACTATGGTTTTGAAGGTTTTCATGATTTTCGCATTCTCCGAAAATTATCGTAACTTTAACAGATTTTGACATTTGTAAATTTTTTGGAAAGAAATGGACAAGCTGTAAGATGTGAGATACTTTTAGAATGTATTTGTAACGGTAGATCGCTAGAGCGCTAAAAGACGAAAAACTTCGAAAAAAGTCTCAAAAAGTGTCTGAATGGTGAAAATGTGAGTTTTTTTGAAAGACTTTATTAATTTCTATTATACCTTATGAATTGCGATTAAAATGAAAATCACAGGGTGAATATTTAGTCATAATGGCGCTAAAAAATTACTTTTTCGTAAAAGTATACTTTTACTGTTTTGACGATTTTTCTCGCGATTTTTACATTCTCTCATGGTTTTTACTCATGTGGTGACTCATTGGAAACAGTGAGACAAGATCTAGGATGTGGGATACCTTAAATTTTTGAAGTACCACGGCGCTACACGAAGCACTACGAAAATACATTGGAAAAAGATAAAAAAAATATCCAAAAAACACAAATTGACAAGAAAAAGGGTTCATTAGAAAGGTCTCGTCAAAACCTATCCAACCATACGAAATTTGAGGAAATTAAGCATAAATAAACAAGAATTCAAAAGAAAGCGCTAAAATGGGTAAAATTATTGAACATTTTCTCAAGTTTAATTGAAAAGCAGTTCAATTTCAACATAAGAGGGCTCGTTGGGAAGATCTCTTCAAGACATACCAAACTATATGATATTAGAAGTAAACAAACGCAAATGTTCGCAAAATAGCTGAAATTTTGGTCAAAATTACGATAAAACCGCTACTATTACACCGAAAAATTAACAGTTTAAAATAGCGAATTATCGCTGGCATTTCGATATGATTGCATATTGGATCTTTGCATGAAGCGTTAGATGCAATCATCATTGAAGACTAGCAAAGTGGATAAGAACAAAATGTCTTTGTAAGGTTATACGGGTAACAGTAATTATATGAGAAATTTGGAGAATAATGCGAAGTTGGTAAAAAAACCAATTAAATCAACCATTTCCCGCACCTCCCTATCAAATCTACAGACTAATTCCAGCCGAAGAGAAAGTCACGAAAATAGATGCAGTAAAGTAGTTAGCGACACATTAAAGTAAATGTACGAAATTGAGTTCACTTCACACAGTCAACACAGTGGGCAAATTGAAACCCTTCTTACGTTTGGTTTTTCGTTCGGTAGCTAGCCACTTGTTGACCGGGAATTTCGCACATACGAATTTTACAAATCGGTTAAATTTTCACACAATCAACACAGTGACGATATTGTTATTCCGTCTTACATTTGGTTTTACAGTTAATATTCACTTGTTGATTTGGAAAATTGTGTAGGAATTATAGGTATAGGTTTTTTGTTGTGAAATTAACAATTTGGTGTTTTAGTTGATGGCGATGGGATTTCTGTGGCGTTTAACGATTATTTTGCGAATGTTGGTGTTCAACTAGCATCGGAAATCCAGGGACGCAATGATCATGCACCTTGTGGTCCTGAAACCCTTATTCGTAATGAGAAATCTATATTCTTACATAGTGTATCCCCAGTCGAGATTTATGAGCTAATTTACTCATTGAACAGCAATAAATCTCCTGGGTATGACGGTATATCTGTGGCCTCGGTAAAAAACTATGTGCTGTAATTTATTTCTCCGTTTTTGGCAGAAACTTACAACTTTTGCATATCAACTGGGAAATATCCTGATTCCTTGAAAAAGGCTTATGTATCACCAATCTTTAAACATGGTGATTCATTTGATATTGGAAATTACAGGCCAATATCTGTCTTACCAGTGATAAATAAAATTTTCGAAAAATTGATTTTTTCTAATTTTTTGAGGTTTCTTGATTCATCAAATTTTTTTTATAGCAAACAGTACGGCTTTAGATCTTTGAGTGGTGCTCACATAGCTTTGTTTGACCTCGTTGATTACATATCCTTTCATGTCGATAAGGGGAAAATAGTTACAGGCCTTTTTCTTGACCTATCTAAGACCTTTGATACCGTGAACCATGCGTTATTATTGAAGAAGCTGTCAGCTGCTGGCATTAGAGGTCTGGCGCTTGATCTCATTTCTGACTATCTTGAGCACAGGTACCAGCGGGTTGTTGCAAATGGTCACATGAGTCCTTGGGTGAGTGTGACGATGGGAGTTCCACAAGGTAGTGTCCTGGGTCCACTCCTTTTTTTGATCTTTATTAATGACTTGCACCGTCTCCCCTTAAAGTCTCACCCATATTTGTTTGCGGACGACACTAGCATCTTCTCATCTTCTGTTTGTTTTGCAAACAACATTGTTAATGTCAACAATGACCTCAAATTGCTATCGGATTATTTTGAGGCCAATCAGCTTACGGTGAATTTCAAGAAGACCAATGTTGTGCATTTCAGATCCACTCGTACAATGATTCACAACTCTCTGAAGGTTGAGTTAAATGGAAATGTGATTACGTCTGTTGATTCTGTCAAATATGTGGGTGTGATTTTGGATAAGAACCTTAGTTGGAATTTCCACATTACCAAGTTGTGTTCAAAAATTTCTGGGCAGATCTTGAGAAAGTTGCGCTACGTATTGCCAGTTGGAATTTTGTTAACCTTGTATTTCTCAATGATTCACTCTCGCCTATCCTATTGTATTGGCTCATAAGGTTGTGCTAATAAAAACTTGGTTGAGAACCATGAAAGGAAACAGACGATTGCCTTGAGAGTTGTTAATAGATTGCCATATCGGTACCCTTCAGAGCTATTGTACTTGGATTTCTGCTCTAAGATCTTATCTGTCGGTAAAATGTACAAATGTGCAGTTTATAAATTTTCATTACACCAACTACGAATATTGTCATTTTCGCTTCCCAAATGGCAACCGAAATTATTTTCGGTTCTCTAAATGGAAGCCGAAAATAACATAGAACCGGAAATACTTTTTTTCGGTTCTCTAAATTCAATTTAATTTGAGCTAACTTTGATCGAAGCGTATGCGTCGCTGCTTAGATTATTTACGAAATAAGGATGTGAGTTTCAGTTAGAAAAACTGCAGAAACATTTATAGAGTTGTATGTCTAATTGAAAGGGCTATATCAAAGTAAACTTTCAATTGAATTTATTCCAAAATGATAATTCTTAGAGGCATATCGCAGAAATTTTTATTTATAAGAACAACAATTCAGAAACGATATGATTTTTTAGAATAAGTAATAATAGGCTATCGAAAAGCATTTGGAAGTACAGATCCCGAGTGTTAGGCTAAGTGGTAGACCAAGGAGAAGGTTCATAGATTCAATTAAATTAGATGTAAAAGTTAGGGGACTTTCGATGAGCGAACTAACCATCTCCTTTTCAATTCAGAGAATTTTTTGTTGAGTAAACCCAACTGTGGAAAATCATTGGATACTTTGCAAATCTCTACGGATTAAAGCCCACAAACGTGGAATCAGTCGTTCGATGCAATTCATTAAATATTACTTTTACTATGAACGTATAAACTCTTATTTGAATTATTTTGTCATAGACATGATGCATAGACATTAACGCATCTAGAACAGTTGCGTTATGGAGTTCATTGGAAGAGATCAACATTTTAGCAGCAGTAATCATTTAGGTGACAGTTCGATAGTCCAATCAATACTTCTAACCGAGACAAATACATACGTCATCCTACGATGGAAATGCATGGAGGACGATAGCTCATCATTCTGGGGTTTTTACAGAAAGACCTCACATCGAAAAGTACTAATGGTTTATAAAGTTTGATGATTATGATGCTGACTAAGACCTCTATTAGAAACTGATATTTATAACGGTTGAAATGTTTTCAAAATTAAATTTGCTTTTGTTTTTCTAGTTTGGGAAGCGAAAATGACAATATTCGTAGTTGTTGTAATGAAAAATTAAGTGAATCACAAGGGACGACGTAAAAATTTCAACCTGTGCGATTGCAGCCCTTGCCTTCGGCGCGGGCAGCAACTCTCGCACACGGTTGAAATTTTTACTTTTCGTCCCTTGTGATCCAAATAACTATTGTGTTCTATGCCAGTAGAAATCTACGTCAGCATTCTGTCAATTTTCGTAGACCGGAATATCGCTATCCTACGAAAGGGTCTAGACTGTTATATGTGCCATTTTCACGATCTGTTTTAGGTAAACGCAGAGTTACTGTTGCTGGGGCTAACTTGTTCAACTCATTACCTTTAGATGTGCGCTCATCGATCACCCAAGCTCAATTTTGTCGTTCTTTAAAGTCGTATCTATTAACGAAATAGTAAATTTTTAAACGAAAACAAGATTTGTCGGTTCTGGTCGATTGAAATAGATGGATGAATGTGCCATAACTTGTGTTTGAATATCATTTTCCTTTTTTTTCTATGGGCTTTCCCTTGCTATTCACTGACTTTCCATTTATCGATTTTTTGTTTTTTGGACCCGTACGAAGTGCAAAGGTTACGTTTACTACAAACAATTTTATTGTAACATGGGGTAGATCGAGGTGGGAGGGGGGGGGTGCATCGATTATTATTATCTAGAGATGACGAATCAGCAATAAAAAAAATGTCCGTCTGTCCGTCTCCACTTTTTTTTTCCAAACGACTCAACCGATCAGCCTAAACTATTTTTTCCTGAAAGGTACATGCCTCCCATGATTCAAGTTCGAAGATGAGCAAAATCGATGAAGTGGTTCCGCAGATATGGTCGAGGAAGTGACCAAAAACATGGTTTTTCGAAGGTCGGTGAATATCTCAGCAAGTATAGCACAGAAATTCCTCATTTTGGTGTCAAATGAAAGCATTTGATGTCACAAAACATCGAAAAATTTTTTGTGGGAATCGGTACAGGGTCTGGGCACTGGGACGAAATGGACGGAATTGAGATTCTTTGCCATATACGAAAACACTTTTTCGTATTGACCCAGATCTCCAGAACTATGAGAGTTAGAAAGTTGGTTCCAAAGGCGAAGTTATAGAGAATTTAATTTAAGCGAACACGTGTTTCAGGATTTTGGGGAGATATGTTCCAATTCTGGTATATGGCCACTTCCATAATTGGGCGTGATGAATCAGATCTCCAGAACTATGAGAGTGAGAAAGTTGTTTCCAAAGGCGAAGTTGTAGAGAATTAAATTTAAGCGAACTCGTGTTTCAGGGTTTTGGGGAGATATGGTCCAATCCTGGTATAAGGCCACTTCCATAATTGGGCAGGATGACCCAGATCTCCAGAACTATGAGAGCTAGAAAGTTGGTTCCGAAGGCGAAATTATAGAGAATTAAATTTAAGTCAACATGTGTTTCAGGGTTTTGGGGAAATATGGTCCACTAATGGTATATGGCCACTTCCATAATTGGGCAGGATGATCCAGATCTCCAGAACTATGAGAGTTAGAAAGTTGGTTCCAAAGGCGAAGTTGTAGAGAATTAAATATAAGCGAACACGTGTTGCAGCGTTTTGGGGAGATATGGTCCAATCCTGGTATAAGGTCACTTCCATAATTGGGCAGAATGACCCAGATCTCCAGAACTATGAGAGTTAAAAAGTTGGTTCCAAAGGCGAAGTTATAGAGAATTAAATTTAAGTGAACACTTGTTTCATGGTTTTGGGGAAACATTGCCCAATCCTGGTATATGGCCACTTTCATAATTGGACAGGATATCAGCTTTTCTAGATTCTAATGGTCTCAGACGTACTTCGGTAGGGCCTTTGACATTACCATGGGTAATTTCTATGGATCTTTGAAATTTTTACAGTTATAAAAGAACAGAAAACGTTAGATTGTTTGCTTATTTGTATATTTAGGTACGTTCGAGTCACTTCGCCACATCTATTCTGTTTGTCACATCTATTCTTATAGGTACGGGTCTTTAGTTATGTTTATATACTATATTATATTATAGATCTAAAGCTAATTATCCATCTGTCCGAAAGTTATCAACATTATTTTTCTTGCCGAATTGTCGTAGTTATGTGGTGAGTCCAATCAAATTCTATTTTAAAAACTAAAACTAAAATATTACAACTATCACGCAAAGAAAAAATTTATCTGTCAGGGATATAATCGACCTCTAATATAATTTAATCATAACAGACAAAAGATTTAGATTACGAGAGACAAAATATACCCACCATGGATATGATTATCACTAACGCAGTCAATTTTTCCTTCTCGTAGTCTAAATGCTGTGTCTGTATTGAATAAAATTTTAGCAAAGTTCACTTATATCCCAGACAGATATATGTTTTTTCTTTGCGTGACCTTAAGAAATATTAAAAATTCTTTCTAGCTAAGCCTCACGTTAAGTGAAGCAAAAAGAAATTGAGACGCTGTTTAGGGTATTAATTGCCTGTTGAACAGGAAAGGACATAAATTCGAAAAAATCCGTTTTTTTAACGACCTTACAGAGATCCCATAGATCAGTAAGATTTTGAACTAAGAACTAAAAAATTCGCATGAATGACTGCATAAAGCACATAAATAAATAAATATCATCCACAATTTCCCTTGTCGCATAAGACGGAACAAAAAAGGTATTCTGTCTTCCAATTTTTTAAGCCTCATTATATTAAATTCTTAAAATTTTAAGTTAGGAGTGGTTGTTGTTTCTCTTTCGTACTTACTTTGCAACACAGCTTAACGTTATTATTACTTGATACATACGTCTGATCGTCGGTAAAAAATTTAGTTTCAATTCATCATTCATACCAATAGCGTCGTCAACTTACATGAAAATTAAGGTCGAAGCGAAATAAAATCAAAATCACGAATAATGAGAATAAATAAAAATTTCTATTACTCGAGCTGTTGTTTCAATTATGTGCTAGTTAAATGTAAAACAAATTTGAAAATATTAATTACTAACGGTGATACTACTTATGAGACATTAGAAATATTTATTTATGAAAAAAGTTCCTTTAGAGTAAATTTAATTCGCGTCCGAATTTTAAAAGTGATAACTAAAAGCTGAATTAAATGTAAAAAGTTTCCCATTTGTTGTTATTTGTTTCCGAGTAGTAAATAGAAAATTATTGTAAAAACCGGTGAGTAATTTCTTTTGGTTTCTTCCAATGCTTTTAACGAATTTAAATTAATTGCAACACTCAAATTCATCTGCGTAATGCGATTTAGAATCATAGTTTTTTTTACGTTCTGAGCGAGAATTTATATTGAAAAAAGTTAAATGTTATCAATTATTATCAATAAATACACTCAGTATTATATTTTGAAGTAAGAATTACTCAAAAATGATTAAGAATGATTGATGGTTTAATTGACAAAATTTCATACCAATTGTGTTGACTCCAGGGGACCAGGTTATGTTAAAAAACAAGTTAAATCAACTAGTCATGTAAGGGCAGTGTTAAGTTTTGCGAAAACTTGACAGTAACAAACAAAAAGTTCAATGTTCAGTGTACTTTAATTTGTTTTATTGCATTTATTGTTCACTTGATCGAATCTCTGCATTAGTTCTTAAATGGGCAAAAAATGATAATTAAATAAAAGCAATTATTCCCCTCATTTCTCGTGAGCCCAAATTTAGGGTGCAATTCGAGAAGCTTCTAATTGATAAAACAAAAAGATTCGAACGTATCTAAGTAAATGTTGCCTTGACTCTTAAACAAATTGGATTGGAAATTGCCGAAAGGACAATATTGTAAAACCCGTCCGAAGAAAAGGCGCAAGAAATAATTCCAATCCTTAAAAAAGCTCGAAATAAAAAAAAATTGCACTAGGTTCGATCTAAGAACCGATCAAGAGCATGTAGGAGAAGCCTCTGATCCATACTTCCATGAACAAAAAAGTTCGCCTCTTTTTTCTCTGCAGGAGAAAGAAATATTCACAAAAAACCACCAAATATCGTGTAGGGTCGCGTAGCGGGCCCACAGCCCGAGCCAGTCAACAGATTTTGACTAATTTAATTTTCGTGATTGTTTGATGTCCATATCTTTTATTTTAAATCTTGAAGAGCGATTTCCGTTCTAATTTCGCAGAGGTATAACTCTAAAAGTTCCACCAACCTTCAAAAAACCACGTATTTTACCACTTTTTCAACCGTAACTTCAAAGTTTGCGACCGATTTTGCCTAAATCTGCAATCAATTTTCTGATTATCTTTTAGGAAATAAAAAGTTTTTGAAAATCGGATAAGACTTAGCCGATTTATGTAGAAAAAACACGTTGGGCACTAATGGAGATTAAGTTTTGGGGCTGAGTCCAAGGTCTCAAAATTAAAAAAAAAAAATCCCTAAAATGTCAGGCGTGCGCAAACCTTCCAAACAAAAAAATTTATGAAAATCGGAAAAGATTTACTCGAGTTATATACAAAAGACCAAAAACCACTTAAACGGCCCTAGCCCGGCGGGCGGTCCTTGAGCCGAAAGTGCCGAGATTCAATAATAAAAAAAAAATTCAATTACCTTTCAGGGAAAAAAACTTTTTGAAAATCGGTCAAGTTTTACTCGAGTTATCGTGCTTACGGACGGACTGACGGATAATTTTTTTTTTTTTTGCTCATTTGGCATCTAAGGCCTATGATCGTTGCTCCCTCCCAACCCCCCAATCAAAATTAGTACAATTAACTCAGTTTCCCTCGAAACGAAAAGTAACCAATTAAATAAAATCTGATTTTTCTTAAATCAAATCACAAAAATCCGAACTCCAACTCCACATCGAATCTTTTTTATAAGTTTATTGTCATACGTGTATAAAGCGAACATTGTCGTTCAAGTGGGTATTCAACTGCAACGTGCGTCGCCTATTCCGTTTAATATCCGCGAACGATAGTGCACACACGTATGGCATTACATTTTTTTATTGTAGATTGAGTCTAGCTCGTATTTCTCACGTGGCGACGCCACACAATAAAAACATGACAGATTTAAATATTTACATTATGAAACGTTCATTCATTTAGATCGAAAATCATTTTAATTTCAATATTGTTGTGTTTTTTTGTCATAATACATTTTCTATAAACTTTCTACTGCTTCTTTTATTGTTTTTGTCCTGATCAGGTATTTGAGGATAATAGAAAATACCTACAAAGTGTTATACCTCATTATTCATTGGTCAAAATGATATTCAACGTGTATAACAAAAGAGTAGAACAGTCTTTTTTGTGTTGTGTAATCGTGCTTATGTTTGGACCCGTACGAAGTACGTTTACTACAAATTCAGGGCTCCCACACATCCAATATTTAAAAAATTGTCCTTCTCCACTTTTTTTTCGAAACGGCTGCACCGATCACCCTGGACTTTTTTTTCGCTGAAAGGTACATATGTCCCATGGTTCAAGTTCAAAGATGAGCAAACTCAATCGGGTAGTTTCGGAAATATGGTCAAAAATGTGTCCAAAAACATGGTTTTTTGGGGTATGTGAGCCTTTTTCTCTAGAATTAAGGCAATTAGAAAACTACTTTCTGGTACAAAGCTGTAAAGAACTAAATTTTAGCGAACACGTTTTTCAGGGTTTTCCCCAGAAACGTCTCAATCCCGAGATTTAGCCACTTCTAGAATTGGAAGGGATGATTCATATCTCAAGAACTATGACAGATGGAAAGTTGCTTCCAATGGCAAAGTTGTAGAGAATTAAATTTTAGCGAACACGCGTTTCAAGGTTTTCCCCAGAAACGTCCCAATCCCGAAATCTAGCCACTTCTAGAATTGGTAGGGATGATTCATATATCAAGAACTATGACAGATAGAAAGTTGCTTCCAAAGGCAAATTTGTAGAGAATTAAATGTTATCGAACACGTGCTTCAGGGGTTTCCCGAAAAATGTCCCAATCCTGAGATTCAGCCATTTCTAGAACTCAGAGGGATAAGAACATTAGACAACGCGTGATTGGTGTCAGAGTTCAGAAAATGTACTTCGGGAGGGCTTTCGACATTACTTTGGGTAATTTCTGAGAGTTGTTTAAATTCTGATAGTTCTAAAAGAACTTGACTATGCATTCTGATGCGCATTATATTTATGATAATAGCAAGAGTTTGGTACATCGATGCTTTTCGCACGTGAAGGCTTTCCGCAAGACGTGAAGGCCGTACGTACGGGTCTTTGCATATGTTTTTTATTTCACTTTTATTGTTTGAATATGATTTTAATTAATTTCAGCAACTTTGCCAAATGCTCGGCCATATGAAACAACTGAGTTAATATTTTGCATATTAGTAGCAAGCACAAGTTTATAGGATCTGATTGACAAGCGAATTTTGAGCACTTGAATCGATCCAGAAACACATATAACATGAAACACGTCTACTATCCTCACTGCCTAAACTCACAACCAAAGGTTTAGAGGAAATGCGCTACCTTTTCATGCGTTTCCTTAAGAAAGAAAACTTCGACTTGAATGGATTCAAAAATTAAGAATTGAACGTGTACCAAGCAATGTTATGGTCAATTCAATTCAAAGGAAGTGACTGCAAACTCACACCGGTGAGTTCGTCGATTGAGATTGTTTGGTTTGTTACATTGAATTTTTATTGAAGACGACCTCAAAACATTGAAGAAAAAAAGCGTTCCATCTAAAAAAATTCCAAATATCATTTTGGAGAAAAGAGGCATCGTAAAAAACCAGAAACGAATCACAAAGACGTCTGCTCGGTCGGCAATTGGAATCGATTTGCCTGATGTTAGGGTGACCGGCGGGCGCTGAGACGACCGTTAGTACTGATGATCAAGTTCGGCATGACCCACGTTCCTGGAAAACGAAACAGTCATTCTCAACTAACCGACAACGAACTGGGTTATTTCACTGGGTTAGAGAAGGAGCGATTCGTGATTTTGTATAAATTGCTTGAAAGATTCGCTCCGATTGAAGATAGTTTTTTATGGAGCAGAGAAGATGCTTTGCTCTTCACTCTGCGTATATATCGACTTAACATACATTTTAAAATGATGTAGTTCAGATGACCTTTTTTTCTTCGTATAAAAGCCATCCAACCTTCAAATTACTTGTTTCTTGTCCGAGGATTATACGGGCGCTATCAGCGATCGTGAAATAGTAATAAAAAGTGGATTTTTAGACCAGTTAAGTGAAGACGACTTCATTTTGGCTGACAGAGGTTTTGAGATATCAGATCTATTGGAGTCAAGAGGTGTGCTTGTGAATATTTCACCATTTCTCAGAGGGAAAACCCAATTGAGTGATTACGAAGTTATGGAAACACGTATAATTGCAAACAGGCGTATACTTATTAAAAATAACAACTGCCGAGCTAAAAAAAATAAAATTCTCGTCTCCCCATTGCAAAAATGTATACAGAAATGACTCCGGAAAATCATGGTACGGTGCAAAAAAAATCGAAAACAATCCGGGTCCGGGACAATCATCAAAAAAGTCATCAAAAATCATTGAAAATCATTGAAAATCTTCCAAAAATCATTGTATGATTTCAAAAATAGAAAATAATTAAATGATTTCAAAAATCACCAAAGATCATGAAATGATTTCATAAGTTACATCATATTACAGAATAATATCACAGATTTATTACAAAAAACAATTGCTTACTCAAAATCAGAAAAAGATTAAATACCACCAAGTAAACGTTTAAATTTGTCACGTAAGTATCCAGTAGAGCCACCCGTCACTGCGATAAATGAATGAACGCTTGACTCTCCCTATAAGCGATGGTAAGTTGAACGTTGAATGAGACGCTTATTATGATTTTAATCTAGCACACTGCCTTTTCAACAACTCTTTTCAAGTTTATCTCTACGCGCGTGCAATGAAAAAAATACGAAGCTCAAAATGGCTTTTGTTGAACCGTTGATGGAAGTCATCGATAGGGATATATCTACCTTTCGAGGTAATGCAGAACGCGCGATTCGCCAAATCGGAGTTATTGCCGATCAGATCGGGTGAAAATATGATCTTGTGTACGACCATTTTAAAAAGTGGCGAAAAGAGCATAGCATAGGTGTAGTGTACGATTCTTATGTCGTATTTTTTGAGAACTCAGTGGAACAGTAGACAACTGTCCATCATCAGTTGTTCCACCGGCTCCTTCGCAAGACGGTTGTAAAATATCTATTGAAGGTCATAGTGTTTTACTTTTGATGAAGTAATTTCCTGTTGCACTGGAAACTGCATAAATTTGAGGTTTCATCTTACAATAGAAATTATTACCGCCAGAAACGTTCTTACCGTAAAACATCGAAGCGAGTTGCTCGAAAATTCAGAAGTGAGTTCCCGAGTTCATAAAATTGATCTCGAATTAATAAATTATTTTCACAGCATGGAACGTATTTTATTCGCTGTTTCATATGGAAAGAAGTTGTCAATACATGTATATATACCATCAAACAAAAACACAATTAAAATTGAATTTTTTCGAAGAATAGATCCAAGCGAAAGTACACATGTTGACTGTCATATTTTCGAACACCTGCTCATATCATTCGAACATTCGACGGTCTCACCGTTTCGACTATAATAGTCGTTTTCGTTTACAAGATTCGGCGTGTTCGTTTATATATGATTTATTCACTTCAGAATCACTTGACAGTGTTCGAAATCTTTCGAAATACAATTTTTATAAACGAACACGTTGATTCACCTAATTCACTTTGTTAATGGAGAAATTAAAAAAAAATATAAGCAAAAACCCGTACGTACCCGTATCAGAATATATATTGCAAAGTTTTCTAAATGGGGAAAAAATTATTGTATCAATTTTTTTATAACTATCAGCATTCCGACGACCCACAGAAATTACCCAGGGTAATGTCAAGAAGCCTTCCGAAGTACATCTCATTACCTATGCGTACCTATAAGATCAATGAAAAATGCTTTGTCTTCTCTCTAAAATTTTAGTCTCTACAACTTTGCCTTTCCAAGTAACTTTTTAACTGCCATAGTTCTAGAGGTATGAGTCATCCCTACCAATTCTGGCCAAAAATTGGGCCATATTTCCACAAAGCCCTGAGACAAGTGTTCGCTAAAATTTGATTCTCTACAACTTCGCCTTTGAAAGTAAATCTTTGTGTTGCATATTTAAGCAAATATTGACTAAAACCCATCTAATATCTTATATGGCCGAGAAACTGAATTTCGCTCATTCCATGGATCCCAGTGCCCAGACCACTAAGCCGATTTCCACAAAAAAATTTTCCCGGTTTTGTGCAATCAAATGCTTTGATTTGACACCAAAATGAACAATTTCCGTGCTATACTTGCCGAGATATTTACGAAAAAGTTTCACTAACCTTCGAAAATACACGTTTTTGGACACTTCTTCGACCATATCTCCGGAACAACTTGACCTATATTGCTCATCTTTGAACTTGAATCATGGGAGTCATTTACCTCTCAGGGTGGTCGGTTGAGCTGTTTAGAAAAAAAAGTGGAGACGGACGAACGCACGGACAGCCAGACATTTTTTTAATGCTGATTCGTCATATTTCGACGATAATAAATGTATTCCCCCAACTCCAACCCCGATCTACCCCATGTTACAATAAAATCGTTTCTAGTAAACGTATTGGACCTTTGTATTTCGTACGTGTCCGATAATTTAAAAAAACTCGGAAAAGAAAAGTATTCAAAACAGGCGAAACACACTTTTAATGGTTTTATCAATTTTTGACAACAGTAAAACCATTTCCGAAATTCGAACTAAAGTGATTTAGAGTCACTTCAAAGTAACAACATCTGATATGTGATTCACTTTGAACTCAGAATGGGGACACAATGCTATTAAATGTGGACACAAATATCGAAAGAGCCCTACATGTAACAGATCGCATTACATGGGGAAATGTACATGTATTGACATCTTTTCATATGGGACAGCGAATAAAATTAATTTACTTTATATCGCACGAGAATTTCAAAAAATTAGCGTACTAAGACCAATCTGATTAATTAGTGATTAGTTAATCACTATTGACCACCTCAAAAAATTAAAAAGTTAAGAAAACCACTCTCTCCATTTCTCAATTTTGCTATTTTCGCATCTTGTTAAACGATCTACTTTTATTTACATCTTTATTGCAAAAAATGAAATTATATATAAATTAGCGATGTAGTCATGTAATATATGCAAATTGTTTGAGTCTTCTGCAGAAATGTAAAAAATCTTCGAACACAAAAAAGAAACCTGACTTTTTGTGGTCATAAAGTGGTTTGTGGTATTTCAAGTGAATTAATTAAAATGCTGTTGTTATGTTTTCACGTACCGCTGTTTTTAATTGTAAAGTAGATCGTCTTCTCCAAATTCAGGAAATCCACAATTTGTGATCAACGATCATTGTCCTGGATTTACCCACCTAGGCATGAGCAATTTTTGGGTTATTACTGCTGAAAGATGGCCAAGGTACGACGTTTCTGAAATATTTTGTAATGGAATTTATTGATCATTCGTATTAAAACATAAGCTACGCAGACCCGTACCCAGCGGTGGAAAAACTATTCGAAGTCGCAAACGACGTTCGCGGAAAATTTTGGATTATTGAAAATTACATGATTATTGAAATTAATAAATACATAGGTCTTTTTCGCAGAATGCGAAAAAAATTGCAATTACTAGAGAACGGAAAATGAGTAGTGAATGATAATGGGAAATGACTGTGAACGGGAAATAATGGGAAATAGCTATGAACCGGAAATGACTAGTGAACGGAATGGGAAGTTCAAGTGACTATGAATGGGAAATAACAGGAAATTAGTTTGAACGGAAAATGAAATGACTACGAATGGGAAACGACTATGAACGAGAAATAATGGGAAATGACTATGAACGGGAAATAATAAGAAATAACTATGAACCTGAAATGACTAGTGAACGGGAAATAATGGGAAATGACTACGAACGAGAAATAAGGGGAAATGACTTTTAACGGGAAATAATGGGAAATGTAGAAAGAGCGGGAAAAAATTGAAAGAACGGGAGTGACTGGGGAATAAAAAAAAAGTTATAATGACTAGCACGAGAAGCAGCTGCAGAACGGGAAAAATTGAAAACGACTAAAGAACGGGAAGTAACGATAGATCGGAAATTATTTATAGAACGGAAGAGCGGGAAACGACTATAGAAATAAAAATATTTATAGAATGTAAAGTTGATATAGAAGGGAAAAATGTTAACAATAAAAATGAAAACTATATGTTAAAATCGGTAAAACGTTTTCTGGCTCCGCTCGCGACTTACATTTTTTAGCAAATCTCAGCTCAGCTGAAATCAGACCCATCAAAAATTTAAACTCGCAAATTTTTGCTTGAACACCTTTGCCTTTGCCTTTCGAAGAAGATCAAATCAAACCAAAAAAAATGTTCTCGCTGCACACGCGATTTTTCTTTTTTCCTGGAACATATTTGCACACGCAAAAACTGAGTCACTCGCAATTTTCCTCGATCCTCTCGCGACTTTTCCTTCCTTTCTGAGACTGAAATCAGACCAATCCTTTCTTCTTTACAGTACTTCTAAGAAATCTGTACTTACTTGATAGCAGTACTATAATAGTATATTATACATTAAGGCACATAATCACGTAATATAGTGGATGTTGGTAAAATTTCAAGTGGCGTCAGCTCCGAGGAATTTTACCTATTAAGACAATTTTACGCGATTATACGCCAATTTTGCACGAAACATAAGAATACAATGTACATCGAAATCATTGCAAAGATAATCATTTCAATGTAGTATGCAGTTGACATAGCAAAATGATCATTCAAATTTTTTTCAAAGAAAACGTAAACAAGAATTCAATTTGATTAAAACGTAAACTGAATTCTCGCGGAATCATTGTTTTATTACAACAAACTGTGTTTGTAAAACAAATTAACAAATATCCGGGTTCAATCCTGGAGGAGACGAATTCTGTATATGATTTTACTTCAATGTATAGCATGGAAGTAACGTTCCAAGGCACATCCATCCTTCGTAATATGGGTAGTTGTGAATTTGGTGCCGCAACGAATCGTACATAGAAGAATGACAAATATGACGTAGCCCATATTCGATGAATTCTGTGTACAAATGTCTGAGTCTTACTTCAGACGGAGGGTAGAATTATCACCAAAAGAAATCCTAATGGTAAAATGCAAGCTACCGTTAGTCGTGGCTCGGAATTCACGTTAAGCATGTGGTCCAAAAAATGCCACATTGATGGACGAACCGGCATTCTAAGCCGTACTAGTTTCCGAACCTAGTATACATCATAGATGGCACTATGTGTGCAATTTATCACTTA
Organism: Pseudolycoriella hygida; assembly: GCA_029228625.1. Lineage (NCBI taxonomy): Eukaryota > Metazoa > Arthropoda > Insecta > Diptera > Sciaridae > Pseudolycoriella > Pseudolycoriella hygida. Next base: position 90,682,046 of record CM055403.1, read on the forward strand.
CACAGTATTAACTTCATCTCGGTGCGTAAATAGACCTTGCACTACAAACCTAGGATCTCTTGGAATCTCGGATGTATTCAACAAAAGAGATGTTTTCACTTTGAACGTTTATTGAGAAGTGAAGTGTTCTGTGAACAAAACATCATGAACATCTAGATTATTAGATTCTTTTACGCACACTATGTTGTTCACATTTCCACGAGTGCAAGTTATTGTCGAGTGACAATTCCAACGCTCCCACTCAGACTCAATCGATAATAACTTGAAACACCTATGCGACCTGCCATCATCGTGAATTGAACAATTCCTTTGACCACCTTTGGTTAATTTGTACTACTCAAAGTTTATCAATCGGACGATTGGAACATTGACCATTGACTGTCGCCATTTGACAATTGTCTCGACCATCGATTCCATCATGAACATCGATTCCACCATGAACTTAACCAAATCATCGAACTGACAACTGACTTCGATTGTATCAGCCATGTTCTCCCACTCAATTGAAGCATGCGTTTCAAATTCTTTTGACCAATTACTTTGACCATTGACCCAAGCTTCAAGTGAATCGAACTCATTCCAATTCTCCCACTCAATTGAAGCTTGTGTAACGATTCATTTTCAGCCAAACATTGTTACTTTTTCACCGTACAATACCGTCACGCGACTCGATTGATCATCGACAACCATTTCACCATCGAGATTGACGACAATTACACATCGAGATCGACGACCATTTCACTATTGACAATATCCAATAATTTCGACCATTTCTACTTTTCACTGTTTCGATTTTCCACCATTTCGACCTTGTACCATTATTATACCCATTCGATCATTTCGTGCCCTATTCGACGTGTTGTATATCCGCTAACCACTGGCCCATTGTCCATCCGTTATCCATTGGCTTATTGTCCATCCGCTAACCATTGGCCCATTGTCCATCCGTTAACCATTGGCCCATTGTCCATCCGTTAACCATTGGCCCATTGTCCACCCGTTAACCATTGGCCCATTGTCCATCCGTTAACAATTGGCTCATTCGTCCATTCGTTAACCTTTGGCTCCGTTTCGGCTGACCACTCAACTCATTGTGAAATTATACTGTTCACCCAGTTATTGTTGTGATCGCCTTCACAGGCCTCTATCAATCGTATGCACACAGAGAATTAAACCAGTTTCAGTGTGGATGCCCATAACCTCTTGGAATCTCGGATGTATTCCGATCCGGACCCTCAATAAAAGAGATGTTTTCACTTTGAACGTTTATTGAGAAATGAAGTGTTCTGTGAACAGAATATCATGAACAACTAGATTATTAGATTCTTTTATGCACACTCTGTTGTTCACATTTTTACGAGTGCAAGTTATTGTCGAGTGACAATTCCAACAGGATCATTCACAAAAACTCGACTATAATCACGCAATTCACGCAACTTAATGCATTATAATATACTATAACAGAACAAAATTTGTATATTTGTATTTGTAAAATGTAATTTGCAGTTTATTGCAAGCGTGTTGTTTTGTATTTTATTCAGCAAAAGATACTTTGGGACTTAAGTTAAAATATCGAGCGCAGCAAGCGAAACATTTTTTATCAAACCGTGGCCTGTAACATGCACTGAAAGTAGGACTATAATATAATAATAATTCGCCGTTACAACCCGTCCGGGTCTGAGTAGGCATGGGAGATAATTACTTTGATTATAAAATATCGATAAATATCGATTATCGATATTTTTTTTTAACATGATTCTAATATTTTTTATTAAGCGAAAAAAAGGCTACTCACAATAGCGCAGCCAGTAAAAAAAACGATCTTTTCAACAACAAATTACAATAAATAAAATTCATCAACTCTACTTTTCCCTAATAATAATATTATATAATATCGAAATGATCAAAATAAGATAATGACTGAACCTATTACCTTTTTTCATATTTTCTTATACATACTGAATGTTGATCATAATTCCCGGGGAGTTCCAGTTACTAGTGTTTTATCCGAGAGGGTGTTCAGTCGCGGTGGTAGAATCATTACGAAAGAACGACACAGGGTTTTGGACCAGCACGCAGAAGAGCTAATATTTATGTCAATGAACAAAGAATATATTTTTTCACTAGATTTTTTGAATTCGAGTTTTCATCTTGTCGATTTATTCTTGTCCATTATTCCATTCAAAATATGCTGTATTAGGATGGTCCATCCTGGTATGAAAAAAAATTAACTTGCCGAAAAGTTTGAGGCCCCTACTGGAAAACAACTCTATTTTACTCACTGATAAAAAGTTTGTATGGGTGATACCTGATCCGAAACGGTTTAGGTGTTACCAGACGACGATCAACATTGCATGAAAATGTATTGGAGTAAGTTGTATGGAGATATATACAAAAGAAGAATCGTAAGATTGTGCAACGTTTCGTTTTAACTCGTTTCACCGATAAACCGAGTTTTACATGCACAAAATGCAAGCGAATACTTAAAAAACGAGATAAAAGAGAAATAAGAAAGATGCACAAGCTTATGATTCTCTTCCTGTATATCTCCATACAACTTACATCTCGTCTGGTAAAATTTCCTGTAATTTCCTGTAAATAATGTATATATGAAACAACGTCAAAGTTCATGCAATTTCGATCCCAATGCGTCGGTGCGTCGATCATGGTCGTTAGATGACGAATCAGCAATAAAAAAATGTCCGTCCGTCCGTCTGTCACCGCGATAACTTGAGTAAAACTCGACTGATTTCCAAAATCTTTTTTCTTCCCGAAAAGGTAGTCAAAAAGTCTTTTAGGGGATTGAATGTGGCCACTGTCGGCCCAAGGGCTGCCGAGATACGGCCGTTTAAGTGGGTTTGGCCCTTTTGTTATTTACTTCAGTAAATCCTTTCCGATTTTAATAATTTTTGTTTTGTTTGAAAGGTCTGAGCATGCCTGAAAATTTTGAGCTTTTGAACTCAGCCAGGACCCTAAAACTAGGGTCCAACGTGTTTTTTCTACATAAATCGGGTAAACCTTATCCGATTTTCAAAATCTTTTTTTTTCTAAAATTTGGGCAAAATCGGCCGAAAACTTTCGAAGTTACGGTCGAAAAGTGGTAAAAAAACGTGGTTTTTTGAAGGTTGGTGGGACTGTTTGACTTATATCTCTGCGAAATTAGAACGGAAATCGATCTTCAAGGTTTCGAATGAAAGATGTGGTGTCCTTAGTGTGGGCCAAACGAAAATTTTGGAAAAAATGAGTTTATAAGGCGCAGCATTGCTCACTGAGCTATATAGACCGCTGATGCCTTGCGTTATTGTCACATCGACAAAGTAATAACAAAATGAACACAGCACATTGTTCTACGATAGTTCATTCGATATTTAGCCTACTCTAAGAACTCAAATGTACGCTGTATTTCAGGAGTTATTTTTTTTGTTTTCAAAATGTTTAATGTTTAATTGTTTGTTTCAACGACCGAGTGCTACTACGAGCATAGTACAAGTGAAGTCATGTAAACAGCCTGTAACACAAGGACGATTACACAATCTCGCCTTCGGCTCGATTGCAGTGAGGTGCAGCTAGGTGCAAGGAGGTGCAGCTAGGTGCAGTGAGGTGCAGCTAGGTGCAGTGAGGTGCAGCTAGGTGCAGTGAGGTGCAGCTAGGTGCAGTGAGGTGCAGCTAAGTGCAGTGAGGTTCAGCTAGGTGCAGTGAGGTTCAGCTAGGTGCAGTGAGGTGCAGCTAGGTGCAGCTAGGTGCAGCTAGGTGCAGTGAGGTGCAGCTAGGTGCAGTGAGGTGCAGCTAGGTGCAGTGAGGTGCAGCTAGGTGCAGCTAGGTGCAGCTAGGTGCAGCTAGGTGCAGTGAGGTGAAGCTAGGTGCAGTGAGGTGCAGCTAAGTGCAGTGAGGTTCAGCTAGGTGCAGTGAGGTGCAGCTAGGTGCAGCTAGGTGCAGCTAGGTGCAGTGAGGTGCAGCTAGGTGCAGTGAGATGCAGCTAGGTACAGTGGTTAATTTTTATAACTAGTGACAAAAAGTTACTTTTTATCACGCAAGTCAATTATAAAAAGTTACTCTTTATAACTAGTGACAAAAAGTAACTTCTTATCACCCAAATCAGTGATAAAAAATTACTTTTTGTCACTAGTGATAAAAAGTAAAACCAGTTATAAAACGACCTCTTTAACGTCACCGTTGCATAAAAGTACTTTTGGATCGATAAAGATTTTATGTCACGAAAAATTCTTGATATAAAAAATTATCGATAAGCTTTTTTCAATAGAAAATTCATAACATCGCAAAAAATGTGTGACTTCAGGAAAATTGAGCGACGAAAAATTTCGTGAGGCAAAATTTTTGTGGTATCACGAAAACTGGGCGACAAACAATTTTGTGTTTTGACATTTTGTGACATTATAAAAATTTCATTATACTCTTTCGACCATAGTCCTGCCCCTGGAACTATCTACCGATTTTGTTCTTCTTCTAACTTGAACTCACTTTTTTGAAAAAATTTTTTAAAATCGATGAGGATTAACAAACTCAAGTTATCGTTTCCACTGACAGACAGACAGACATTTTTTTCGCTGATTAGCGCTGATAGGCAACAAAAAAGTTTTCGTTTCACTCATTGATTCGGACTTGCAATTTGGTAGTAAACGCATGACACGTAGCTATACGGGTATGTCACTTCAATAAAAAGATTCATCCAAAAGTTCATTATTGCCGAAAAAGAAACAATCGATTTGTAACTCGATTCGGCCATGCAACGCGAATTGTCGATGTTGCCGAATCCTATAACAAGCTGAAAATTAAAAAACGGTATCTATAAAATATAGGTGAAATTTCGAGACACGAAAAATCGGCGTAGACAGTATGAATATTTTTATAGCAAGTGAACTTCGACGGGTTTAAACAATTCGAAAAACATATGCATTAAACGCATGAATATAGAAACCGTAAGAGTTACTGTCGATTTTAGGATTTTAGGGTTGAAATATTGAAAAGCCAAATCGATCGCAAATAAAAAATGACGCGAGAACACACACATCAATAACATTTAATCCCACTATAATAAAATGGACTTCCCAATGAAAATAAAAATTATACGCGTGTCAGTATATTTATATGCAGTCGAAAAATCCTACACAAGCGCAATCATTCCATTCTAATTTTCTCAGCGGAGTTTTGCTTCTCTTAATTATTCAGTTTGTAATTTACAATCGAGAGGTGAAGACGCTGTTCGATTATTCGATCCATGAAAAAATTACAAATTGTATTGAAGGCGAGACCGCGATAAGAAAATTTGTTCTTTACAAACATTGGAAAACATGATTTTTGTGGATATTCTATAAAAAGTTGAACCATCGGAATTAAAAAATATTGTACATTGTTGTTTTTGTCCGTTATTTTTGTTTATTGACATGAAATGAAAAACCAATTAATCTTTTTTGTGATTGAAACATGAGTGGAAATTGAATGCTATTCAGCCATTTTGAATATTTTTTCTCGTTTTCTTTGAATACTGCGATTTTTTACTCACTGCACATTCATTTGTTTTATTAGAGTGTTGCTAAAAATTTAGATTTATCAAAATATTGTAAATTCAGTCGGTTCAAAATGTGGAATCAACAATCAGCAATGAACGTTTCAGCTCTGGAAGGATCTGAACGAATTAGCGGAAGTGAACTAAATTGTCACTTGTTACAGGACAAAAAGTTATTCGAATCATCTGGAGAAGATTCGGGTTTTTTGTCTGGCCCGCAAAATCTTTATTCATCTGAAAGTATTGATTTGCAATCGAACGTACTTTTACCAGACATAGACAATTTTGGAGATTCGGGTGCCATCCCAGACATAGAAGACGAGCAACAAGATAACACCAAAGACCCGAAAGAAAAAATGATTTTCCGAAGTGGAATCGATGCCAACATGTCCGAATGGCTTTGCAAGTTGAATTTGAAAGATTCTGAGACGCCGATGAATAACTTAAATAATTGTGGGAAGCAGTTGCACACACAAGCTAAAGACCAAGAACAAAACCGTTCCATATTACCCCAACGATATGCGGGTAGACCATTGTGGCAAACTTGTTATCTGCAAGACGCTGATGGCGACACGTAAGTAAAATTTTTTTATTTACTTCAATAGTTGTTTTAAATACTTAAAGTATGTAGAATTTCTCGTGGTTACTATTCATAAAGGGTTTTCCCCAAATGTTATTTCGACGAAGCGAAATGACTTCGTCAATTCCCCCGTTTGTTAATCTCGAAATATTGCTATTTTCACGAAGAACCGCTTGTTGCAGTCATTATATATGAGTGATGTTCCAAATGCATATTTATATCCATTAATACCTGCAGTTTCCAATAGGGATTATTTGTACAAAGTAGCAACGAAACTATATTGTTGCGCTGATTTAGTCAGGTAAAATGACCTATAATCTTTGTCGGAATTGTGAAAATTGTTGGCTTGAATCATATTTACAAATGATTATCAATTGTAACCAAGCAGGTTTCGTATATTTGAATAAGTGATTTGTGTTATTCCCAGTATGAGTACAAATATTCCATCACATGAACCAGGATCTAAAAATTCAAAGATAACAAATTTATCAACAAAAAATCCCAATTTTATTTTCATTTTCTTTTTTCTAATCTTTCAACAAGAAAAAAACCGCACTGTACTTGTGTCACTTTACACAATCGAATTTCAATTCAATAACCAAAAGCAAAATTTCCGTACGTAAAAAATAATAAAATTATCGAATTCCATCAACAAGTTTTGGGATTTACCCAACCAAAATAACGCTTTAAAAAGATTTTTAATCGATGACAATCGAATAACGAAAAAATCGGTAAATTTATGATTCAATTTTCAAGCTAGATTACTAAATTTCGAACAGTTATTGTTGTACCATAAATTTCCCACCTCGTGATTTCTGTATAAAATTAGAAACTTTGAACTCTTCGAATTCTTTGAAACTGCCAACCCTAATACAATCCCCCTTCACAATCACTCGTATTCAAAAGTCTACTTTCATTTTCTTTCTTTGTTTTTACAGACATCTACACTTAGCAATTTTGGGTAAATACGTACAAGCAGTTCGGGCAATAATTAGAATGGCACCAGTACCTGCATTTCTAGATCTTCGTAACGATGATGCCCATGCACCATTACATTTTGCTGTGATGACAAAGCAACCAGAGCTTGTACGGAGTTTATTGTTAGCGGGAGCAAATGTGAGTGTTTTTCAACAGCTGATAGCGTGAAACGTGTTTTCGCTTGAATGACTATTAACCTTCGATCTTTTGATCAGTTAGGTTACACTCATTAGTACACGTCAATGTTAGCGTGACTTAGCCCTTAAAATTTTATAAATTACGAAGCCGCCTGGCTTTTTAAGAGTCCCTATATTTTGAGCCTATTTGTAAAACGTTATATAGAAGTGGAGAGCCTATAAGTCCATTTTACGGTTTATACGACAATGTTCATATTATAATTCTACGTAAAATTTAGAAAGAAATCTTTGAATTGTAAAATTTCATTAAAGATTGGGATTGAGTTGCTTCTTATCTCGCAAACATTTAAATCTTGTGAGATTTCTGCTCTTTTCTTCTTAACTTTATTTGAATGAAACATGCTTTATCAAAATTAATGTTGTTTACACATATCTGCATGTTTCTTAATGTGATAAAAAAATATCAGTTCTGTGGTTCACGAATAATGAAAACATATTAAAGACGTATTTTACTTTATCAGGCAAATATTCGCGACAACCAAGGAAATACACCCCTGCATTTGGCATGCCTAAATAGCGACACAGCTTGTATTTATGCGCTTACTGCGCCTGTTACACGTGAAGACTTGCAACACGGTTACTTTTTAACGGGTCGCATTCCACAGGTGCCTGCTTTCGATTTGGAACTTAGAAATTGGAATGGTAAGTTTGCCAGACAATTTTTTGTTTTGCCATAAAAACTATCAAATTCTCAACATGACAATTTTCATCAAACGACCGACTGAAACGTTAAATAATTTTTCTGTCGCGCTTACTACGTAACCAAAATACCCATCAATTATTCGAGTTAATGGCGTTTTTATATTTAGGTTTTCTATTTTGATGAAAAATTTTCCTTCTTCAGTTTTTTATTGTTCCATTGATTTTTGTTTATTATAAAATATATTCTCACACGCACGTAACCAATTCAGCTCTATACGTTCTTCGACTAAATCTGAAAACACGCTACGGTTTTTTTTTATTATTATTTTTAGATTAAAAATGTAACAATTTTAGTTAGTTATATTTGGGTAATGTATTGAAAGACTTTGACGGCGTAATTTTCAATGATGAAAAAATGTGATAAGAAAAACTATAGACGTCATTGCAAACGAACGGAATTACATGTTAATTTAGGTCATCATTTGGGAAATTTCCATTTTCGTCATTTTTTTCTGAAGGGTTTTTTTTGTCGGTATTTTCATTTAGCTGAAAAGAGTTACTATGGATGATGTGAAAAACCGAAAAAACCTTATAAAAAATTTCCAGTCCGTATTTGTATACGAATTACATACAGTGGTATTACTCGTTTATTTTTCAATTCAATGTAGAAATTTTGTATGCATGTGTTGTGTATTGTATCCATGGTCGAATTGTTGAAGAAGTTTTACATAAAACAAACATTTTTTGGGTTTTTCCGCAAATTCTCTTAGTCTGGTGTAAACGTTCGACGTTCATGAAGTGTTTGTAACGACTACAAATGAAAACAAATTTTGTTATATCTTATACATGTGGTGTGTAGATCGTTAAGAAGACTAAAAATAAATTTATATTTTGTTTTAAATAACGAATCTGAAATGGAATGAGAGCACTGGCTGAATGAATGCATATGTGGTATTTGATTTAATAATAATTTATTTATGAAAATCTAAGCGTCGATTTGTTTTTTCTTATTTCCTTTCGTTATGACGAGCCTGTCTTTTATTCATAGTGTGAAGAAAACCTCAAGTGGTCGTTATCGCCGATATCATTCACAACATGTGAAACTAGAAAGACAGTGGAAAAATCTTACATGTATGCTTTCAGGTCCGAAGGTGCTCTGTCTTTTCATAGTTTTGTTGTTGTTTGACCCATCATGAGGCTTCTATAAAATAAAATACAATATCAGAATGGTTGTATTCATAAAAACTATGAGCCTTGTTATTTGAACATTCGCACTTTCATAGCTCATTACCACTGCATTTTACGTCATCATTTTCAAGATACTTTTGTAAATTTGTTAAGGCGATACCATTTACACATCATATACCTTCCTTTTCACTCTTAATAGGACCCGTCCCAGTTGTTTCAGCGAACTGCTTTTATTTACTATTCGAAAGGAGTCAACGAATCAAATTTCTTGGAAATTATAAAAATGACACTTAAAAGTTTCTACTTATTTTGCGTTGATTGTCCTGAAATTTGTGATTGACAAACGTAGATCTGCACCGTTATGAACGATCATGGAAAATAAGGGCGAAATAAAATAGTTGTTTGCGTTAGGACAGGACGTTTGATTTTAGACAATGGGGAAAACCCGAGGGGTCACTCACTTTATTTATTCCATTTATCCAAAAACATTTTGTTTTGTTTTAGCGACATGTCTGAGCCATATACATCCAAAATTGTATAAATCGGCTGAGGAATATTTACGCGCGAAACATTTTGTTACAAAATTAGAATTCGAGTTTGAAAAAAAAACTTAGCTTTTTTGCAGATGTGTGGTAGAAGTCGTAAATTATAAAAAAAATCGTAGGTCTAGTCTTTTTGCAACAAGACAATTTTGCATACAGATGGACGAATACCCGGGAAAAAATCTAAAATAAATGAAACTGTCGCTTGAGTTAATTCATTTTTATTAGCTCTGCAACAAGTTCATCGCTTTTTAATTGCGAAGGTTAAAGGCAAGTTCTAAAGTACTCTGGGAAGTCACTTGAGGAGTTCGCTGAGGTTAGTGGAGGAATGGTGCCTGGAGAGGGGCTTGAAGGTCAACCCCAACAAAACGGACATTGTGCTTTTTAGTAAAAGGAACACAGGAACACAATTTAGTGGGGAACTTCAGGCTCTTCGGAAAGGTTGTTGGTCCTAGCCTAAAAGTAAAGTATCTGGGGGTTATTCTCGACCAAAAGCTCAACTGGATCGAGCATATTAAATACAGAGCACAGAAAGCGGTCGGTGGCCGCTTGATAGTTGATAGTTGTGATGAATTTAATTCCAGAAGAATTGACGGGTGGCAGAGCGTCCATCTGCTCAGACAGTGAGTCGATGATAAAGGCGCTCGCGTCGTCGCCTGTGACAACGTCAAAACCGGTTAAAGAGCTGAAAGGGACCCTAAACCGATTGGGACTGAGAAATCAGATCACAATCGCCTGGGTCCCTGGGCACACTTGAGTAGACGGTAATGAGAGGGCAGACGAGCTAGCCAGACAGGGTTCAGCATCTGCGATCGAGTGCCCAGAGCCCCACATTCCGATCCCACACTCTCTGTGTGAAAGGGCGGTGGAACACTGGGTGCGGGCTGAGTCCGCAAAGAGTTGGTGCGTGTACGGCGGAGGAAAGCACACAAAGCTCTTCTTCCCGGCGCCTGACGAGAAGTGGGCCAAGGAGCTTCTCAGAATGGACCGTAGTGGCATTAGGAGAGTAGTGGGAGCCATTACGGGTCACTGTAGATTGAACAAGCACTTGGCCAAAATGACCATTTTGGCTTCTCCAAGATGTGACTGCGGCTTGGAGGAGGAAACGGGCGTCCACGTAATATGCGAATGCCCGAAGTTCCACCTGCCAAGAAGCATGACATTAGGTGGTTATGTGATTCGACCCTCCGATATCTTAGACCTAGGACCTATCGCTCTAGATAGGTTCTTGGTGAGAACCGAAGGGCTTTAAATGATTTACATGATGAACGGGAAGAAAACAAAGGATCAATAGATCTGTGTTATAGGAGCCAGAAATGGCCCATCCCACCCTGATAAATCTGAAAAATTGCGAAGGTGTCAACGAGGGCCTAACGAGAGGTAAGCTTGGTGTAAACTACGCCCTAAATTTTTATGAAACGGGTTTTTTGTGATTTTCCATAAATTTTACGCAAAAAGCGAAAATTGTTTTTTAAAGATTCATCAAGTACTTTTTTTAACTTGTGAAAGATTTTTACAAGTCGTTTACCCTTCGAGTGTCAATGGCATGCACCTTTGAATATTGTTGAAGAGCTCAACAACGAAATAAAGAAAATCAAAGTCATTTCACTTTATTATGTAGCTCGTTATTTCGGATTTTCCAGTTACGTATCTCAATAACTTGAAAAGCAATTATTAGAGATAATCGGTTTTAAGTGATTTTAAGTTTAGTTTGTGCTTTTCCACATATTAATCTATTCTTTTGTATAATGATACAAAAACATAAAGCTGTATTTTCAAGTACATAAGCTTGAAGGCGCTGCGTCATGCAAAATTGATGGTTTTTCGTTAACACACACCCACCGCCTCATTGAAAAAAAATTACATTTTTGCAATTGTGTGACGTAAAACGAACATTGATCGCCTGTTTCGGATGTCGTATAAGGTAGTTTTTTTCACGGTATGGAAGAAAAGTTTTCTCGCACGGTTTTTATGAAAGTAAATAGACACAATTGCAAAAAACGTTGTTTCTGCCGTATGATGGTATTTCCTCACACTCGATGTGATCTCGGATTTTCCACCCGTCGTGTCGGTCGCATGAAAAATATTTCAAGCAACAAAATGCTAAAAAGCCTAAAAACCACCTCAATACACAGACACGGAAATTACTAATTTTAAGCTTAATCGACTATTTTCTCGATACTTATATTGCAAGAATATCGTTGTATAACACAATGATAATAGGGTGTCAGTGTTTCATTTCCTCCAGTTTTATCTTCTCAAAGTTTGGTGGAGTAAGAAACCTTCGTCACATTACGAAAAAGATAAAAATATCATGGACACAAGCTGCCTCATCTGTTGACTTCAAATGGTTAAATATTTCCACCAAGTATTATAACTTTTTTAACGTAGATACTTTCATTGAGTAAACGATAATTTCATTCAATGCACCGTAAGTAATATTAATAATAATCCGCCGTTACAAATCGTCCGGGTCAGAGGCTAGATCATTTTATTTACTAGATCCGCATATTATGAGCTTTTGCTCACATGGATTCTTCTTAGAGATCCTTTCGTTACCGACGTTTTTACTGTGTCAGTGGTAAATTACACGCAAACCCAGTGCCATCTTTGATGTACTAGGTGCGGAAACTAGTAGGGCTTAAAGTGCCGATTCTCCCCAACAATGTGTTTTACCGGCAGGCATTTTTTGGACCACATGCTTAACGTGAATTCCGAACTACGCCTAACGGTAGCTTGCATTTTACCATTACGATTTCTTCTGGTTCTAATTATATCTCCGTCCAAAGCTAGACTCAGACATTTGTACACAGAATTCATCGAATATGGGTATCGTCATATTTGTCAATCTTCTGTGCACGATTCGTTGCGGCACCGAATTCACAACTACCCATAGTATAAAGCCTTGGTGTGCCTAGTTACGTTACATTCATGCCATATATTGAAGAAAAATCCTATACAGAATTTGTCCCCACCAAGATTGAGCCCGGATATTCTCGGTAGAAAGCCAGTACGTTAACATTGAGCTAACCCGTTACCACAAGTTATAGTTAAAAAATTAGAATAACGAACGTTGAGTTGAAGCAGTGTGTCCTAATGTTTTCCTTTCATAAGCATAAATACAAACTAAGTACTCACTGGACATGTCCAAATTACTTCTTTTTTAATAATTCTTACATATACACAAGTAGCTGTTACAGCGCGTGCAAAAAAATATATAAAACTTTTGTTTAAACAAAAGATTTTTACATTTCGTATGAGTTTCATTTTGGACGCGCTGTAAATTAAATTATTAAACAAAATGAAGTTAAATGTAAGATGGTTGGTTATGTGATTTGGGTATTTTTGTGTGGAAAGCTATCGGCAAATATTTTGACTGTTTAATAATTATATCGTCACAGCAGATACGAGCAATTGCATTGAATCACAACTATCAGCACGTGGCTTTCTACAATAGAAATTTATACAATTTAAACTCGTAGCAGAATTTGCATTTCCAAACCAGTTTGGATAAATACTTATTTATTGATATTGTGACGACTAATTCACATTTATCTACATGTAGATGTGTCTACCTATTTCGTCGAATAAATGAAATGTTTAAAATCCATTCATACAACGATAACATCGTAACAACTGACAAGCAATGATATTCTCTGAAATTGTTGTGATTTTCTTAGAACTCATTTATGCATTTCCGTTCGCAATATTGTATATTATACCGTATCCGAATTAGATAATAATGCAACAGGGAAATATAAGTTAACTTAGGTTGCACGTTGACATTGTTACGTAGATTTTCAATGACATTGTTTTCGCATAATTGTTGTCATAATAACAGTGCCAAAGTAACAGATTGCATTGAAACAGTCAAAATCTCGAGCATTATGATTCCTGAGCAATCCTGCGAGAGAATAAGCAATTCACATCAGTTCTAAGAAACTGGATCTTTTGTGAACCTTCAAGATTAGGATTGATTGACTGATTTATTTCGCAGGTATAAAAGTTACAATTGTTACAATTGATCACAATTATTAGCACTGAGGCCATCTTTCTTGGGCCCATTGTGCTTCTCCTGGTTTGTGTGTGTGTGTGTGTGGTGTAGTGTGATGGGGTGAGTTTTATGGTTCCTGGCTATTGTTCGAGTATGATGATTGTGGTGGTTATGTGGCGCTGACCTCCAACCAATTGTTCCCTGTGATAAAAGAGAGGACTTTTGGAAGTGGTACTTTAGATTAGATTAGGATACTTGCACCTTCTACTTTTTAAATGCACTTGGATTGCTTTTATTATCAAAAAACTGACAACCCATTGGTCTGGATGAAAATAACAAAAACTTCTAAATATTTCACTTTTTTAATATGCAGACCCGTCGCTTGTGTACGGTGTGAAATTTATTTTTGTCTTGTAGACGTTTTTGAATTCTCTCTGACGAACATATGGCTAAGAATGCCTCCATGCTTCCAATAAATGCCATACTAAAACCGACAAAGTAATGTGGTGCATCCAAAAATAAATATCGTTTGTTCTAAAGATAGATAAATTAAGAATTTAGCTAAAAAAATGAAGAAATAAAAAAAGTAGACGAAATCATTGCTTGAGACATTCGATAAAAAAAACGTTTGCATGGAACACTCATAATACGTTGTAACTGATGATGCTGAACTGACTCAAAATCACGAGATTTTTGTGCGATCGTCATTGTTTTTTTGGCTAGAGAAAGAGAAAGACTTTTAGCTAGAATTTGTCTGTTTTTTACACAAGGTTTTTCTGGTGTGTTTATGGTTCTAGAAATAGAAAACATATCATTTTATCACATTAGCACGTTCAATTCAGTTCCGTTGGCAAATCAAATAAACCCAAACGTTTTCGCCGTATAGCCCATGAATTTGTAAAACTATATTCGGAAAACATTTAATGCGTAACGTTGAATACAAGTTAATCATTCCAATCATACGATTTTCTGGAAGCAGCGGTACCTTGAATTTAACACGGTAGAAGCTAATTCTCAAACAATGTTTTAAATACATTCCTGACACAAAAATTATCCAGTTTTTAGGAGCAATATTGATGCATTCGTTCTAAAATTCGAGAAAACTTTTGTGGTCACTTCTTGCAAATGAATCAAATAAAATCGAAAAAGAATGCAAAATGTCGTCGAATTTGTGATTGTGGTATGACCTGCACCAATGGTTTTTTAACACAAAAAATTTACGAATTTTTGAAATGAAATTTAAATTCTCATTGGAGGAAAAAAACCGATTCCAATAATTACGTGGTTATTAATAGTATATTTTAATACAAGGACTATAATCGCGAGATTATAGTCGAGATTTAGTGAATGATCCTAGGATTGTAACGCCCTTGGTCATTAACTTCATCTCGATGCGTGAATAGACCTTGCACTTCACCCCGAGGTCACTTCATGTATCGAGACTATGATCAAGCGATTTGGTACTTACGTTATATGATAGTTTATTGCTGGTGCCTATAATAGTCCGTTATGCGAAACGATTTATCAACGAAGAAATACTTGACGATTTATCAACCGATAAAACTGCCATACATTACCAAAAAAAATAGGTAAAAGGTGTTATGCGTTGCATCTCCATCCTTGCATTTCAGCATAACAATATCCACAACCCGTTTATTTACGAAACGCAACGTAACAGCGAAAAAGTATAGCTGTACACCGGGTCTTGTATATGAAACACCGTCAAAATTCATGTAATTTCGATTTCAATCACTCAAAATGAACTTTACCTGACTTTTTTTTAAATTTTATATCAGTGGACGTACAGTCAGCAACCCACAAAAAATGTAGTTAACTTGACTATAATTTATTCAACTCCACCATAATAACGCTGAGTCGAGTCTACCATAATAACGCTATGTATGGAACTCGACTGTAATCGGCATATTATAGTCCTATTCTCAGTGGTTGTGATATCTCGCCGTTTTTGCGGTAATCTATTATGCGGATTCGACTATATGCGGTCCGTACGTTCCATATAAATACTTTTTTGTAATGTCAACTGCACGACGCTCGAATTATGTAGTTTGAAGATGTGCGGTACGCATATACCGTATAAACGGCGAGAGATCTGTAATTGGCATATTATAGGCACCAATGCAATGAAGAAAATTATGACATTATTTACATTTTCCTAATTTGTTTGTTGTGTGAAACGAGTGGAGTTTGTCTGTGGAAATAGAGTTTTATTTTCAATGTGGATTGTTTGAAGGTGCATAATATTGAATTGGAATTTAACACTGCAAAAACTTGCGCAGAAGTACAAAATTCTATTTGATGCAAAAATATATTTCCGTAAGTGTATAGGTTATTATCAGATGAACACAACAAAATACATTTCTCAAAGGGACAGTGATTAGATCAAACTATTTTGTTACACAAAAGTTTTCATTGAAAATTGATTTTTTACCGAATTGCAGCAACTTTCTGCTGCCTTAATGCATTTTTGTAAATTCATAGCCTCGAGCCTCATTTGTGTAGCGCAAAGTTTTCCGATGAAATGAAGAAATTGCGCTTGACTGGAATGGAATTGTATATTTCTAATACAACATTTGCCTTGGTCTCTGAGCTGAAGTATATTTTTACATAGGTCAAAATGATTGTTGATAGAGATGAGCGGGCACCACTTTTTTGCTGCCCGTGCCCGCGTTACTTTAGCCTAAAATTTAAAAAAAATACCCGCCCCAAAACGTGCCCGAGCATACTTAGTGCGGGACTAATAGTCCCTGCCCGAAATTTGTCCATCCCGAAATGTACCCGTCGATTTCATGCCCCGCTCTGCCCGTTCCTCAAATTCTTCTCTATCACACCTTTGAAAGTTGAGTTGAAAATGTTTAAGGCCATAGTTCTAAACAAACGCTGTACTGTAAACGTAATCTCTCATAAATATTCGGAGGAAGATATTTTTTATTTGTTCTCTATGTATTTGTTATTTAAATTTTAAGTCGGGCACATCGCCCGTTAAATTTATGCCCGAATTCGTCCGGTCACTGTCCGAAATTTCAAAACATTTGCCGCCGCGAAACGCACTCGTTAAGTCTAAATTTGCATATAGATTTCTGTTAATGACTAAAGTAAATGTCAGAATGAGGACTTCGTTCTTTAAGCTGATAAAATTGATGTTACTTTGTATTACAGTTCATTACCGTGTGCGACGGGTATTGTAGTAACTTATTTACTTTTTTAAACACGAAACAGAATCCAATTTAGAAAAACCCAAGAAATACCCACCTTAACTCGCTTTTACCAATACAAGTTATTTATTTCAATATAAAAGCAAAATACTTTTGAAAACAATATTCACATAGCAAAAATTACACTTTGATGAAATTCAAAATGAAAGAAGGTTAAAAGTAATTATAAAACATTTATTGTTTTAAGTTACATATGGTTTAAAAAATTTTTTAATTTGGTTCAACTACACAACATCATGTGGAAATTTGGAAAGATGAGTGTCGTGTTTTTTGAATTTCCCATACTCAGAAAGAAATGTTAGAAAAATTCTACAACTAGTGAATTGAAGAATATTAAATTTACACATTATTGTAAATCTCATACATATTTTTCTTAAAAGTCAACATGTAAATATTTTGCTCAGGAAAAAACTTAAAGTAAAACTACTACATCTCCATACACATACGATACACCCGATCAGAGTATGTATTAAATTAACAACGGCCATAAAAGCTCATCGAAATTCTTTGCATAAACAACAGTTTTTACTTTCACCGTAATAACTGAATACATCATTTCGGAATGAACTTGTTTGCCCCCCTTTTTTTAGCATCGAATTCAATTTGGATGATGATGTCACACTACACAAACACATCTTACTGTTTCATTAATTAATTTTAATTCAGTGATGTTTTATTTTACACACGTAAACGGAAGGTTATGGAATGATCACTCGAATCGTAATTGTATAAGAGAAGTTAATGAGATATCGTGGAGTGTGACTTTTAACTTTTTATGGTCAAGATTTTCCCAATAATGTATTTTGCTTTATTAATCTTCTCTTCTATTTTTCGAGTTCTGGTATTGAAACGAATATTCAAACTTTGTTACTTGTGTCAAATGGAATTGTAAATTGCTTATTTCTTTACTCCCTGACTCATCTATCGAGTGTGTCTTTATTTGGTATTTCCTAACTGTCTAACTGAATAGCGCCAAGTGAATTGAAATATTTTATTTATTATGTTTTCGCAATAATTCCGATGACTGGCAACTGGATCTCATTTGTCAGCCAAACCAATTTCAGACGATTTGTACTCTTTTTCCAAATCTAAAGATGATTGACTACGATGCGAATCCTGCTCAAAAAGAATGTTGCAACATTTGAAGAGCACCAAAAACCATGACTTTTCTTGAACATTTGCTCTGCCCTTTTTTAGACATTTGTTGCTCTTTAGCTGAATTAGTTCTAAATAAGAAAATTACTTAACTAAGTCTAATGGTTTGCAAATAATTTGAATAAAAAGAAAACTTTTTCAAGGTTGTCTAGCTTTTGTCTACAAATGCGAAAGATTTCGCTCAACCATGCAATGAACAAATCGTTACAGTTACAGACCAAAAAATAATCGAATTCTGCGCTTTATTGTACAAATTTTGTGCGATGTCCGTGTTTGGTGACCGTGATCTCTCAAGCATTTGTTTTTGATAACACTTTTTCTCTGAATAGTTAGGATCTAAATTCCAAATTTGTGCTATTCTTTCAGTTAGTCGTCTGCTATCTAGTAAATGTTTATATATTTTTAGCGTTCCAAAGGTTAAAAATATTCCAAAATGAAATGATACTGACTGATGTCTATGCTAGTATGTCCATATGAAATGTTGTGGATATGGTCAGTGTAACATTATAATTAAGAAACATTCATCGATAACACTATATCTGCAATTTTTTAACTTAATAATTTTATGAAATTCGTTTCGACTTGACACAAATTACACTTCGGCCATCTACCCTTGACGATCTCGGTCATTACACATATTTCAAATGACCGTCCTAGCAATCTCTGAAATTCTCACTTGAATTATAAGAGAATTCTTAGTCATTTGAGGAACAAGAAACAATTATTCAACCAATACACACTAATTTATCATATATGTAGATTCGAAATAAATAAAAACGACTTTCATACAACATCGAATAGATTGGGTCATTGGGAAATTCCGAAACTTAAGTATTTATATATTTTTGCTGTTTGTCGTTTTAACAATAAAATAGCATCCACCTGCATGTAATGGCTGAATAAATCACTTTAAAATCATGAACATTGCTCATACACTATTGATGCAATCAAAGGATATCGTAAATTAAGGTCAATTTTTGTTAACCTGCATATCGAAATGTTTAAATGGAAGCACTTTGCGGTTAAAGGTTTTCTACCAAGTTTCGATGCTTGATGTAAAACTGTATGAAAAATAGTGATCTGATTTTCTTATACTTCCACAATGAAAATCTGACCTTATTCCTCTATTATTGCAGGTATGCATTGTGTGCACATTGCTGCTCAAAGAAACGACATCGATACTTTGAGACTTTTGGTACGTTTGGGAGCTGACATCAATGCAAAGGTACGTAATGTTTATGTTTTAGTTCAATTTTTGAACCCGTACATACGAAGAACGATGTGCTTCGAAAACGGGTCCATTGCGTTTATTACGATGTTTGTAACCAGCCGGACCGGAACCCGGGAGTTGGTGGGTATTTCGTTTTGTGGTCTGAATAAGAGAGATCTGCAAAAAAAATTTTGTCTGTCTGTCAACACAATAAAACTTGATTGATTTTCAAAAACTTTTATTTCTCTGAAAGGTAATTGAAAAAGCTTTTATGGGACAATGTCGGGCTAAGGGCAACCGAGCTAGAACCGTTTTAGTGGTTTTTGGTACTTTGTACACACCCCAAGTAAATCTAAAATTTACGGATTTTTTTTTTATTTTAAGCCCTTGGACTCAGCCAGCACACTAAAGCTCAATCTTTTCTAGTGCCCAACTTGTTTTTTCTACATAAATCGAGTAAATCTTATCTTGTTATTTTCCTGAAAGCTAATCGAAAACCTGATTACAGAATTGAATTTGGTCAATATCGGTAAAGAGCTTTCGAAGTGTTTTTTTGAAGGTTGGTGAAACTTTTTGACTTATATCTCTGCGAAATTAGCACTGAAATCGATTTTCAAGGTTTTGAATGAACATATGGACTTCAGGAAATCACGAAAAAAAAATTAGTGAAAATCTGTTGAGTGATGGGCCCAACTCAAGTTACGACGCGATATTAGGGGTTAGGGATAGTTGTGTTTCATGAATATTCCTCTAATGATGAGCTTTTTTGTGCAGTGTTGCAGATAAAAAAGAGCCGAACTTGTTTGTACATGCAAGTATGGATCGAGGCGAGGGATTATCCACTTCATTTTTTGGTACAGGCTGATGGAATTTTGGAAGTTTTTGGAATTTTCGGAATTTCTAACTCCGGAATTTCGACGAAATTTTTCGAATTTCTTGAAACTTTTGAAACTGGATTTTTTGGTACAAATTTTTGATAAGTAGATAAACCGAGACCTCTAATTAGTGCCTTAGGTCTTTTCTTAGATCGGCCGTAGTAAATTTCGTTTCAAATTTCGAGGATTTTGTGTGTTTTTGGAGAGGTTTTCAAACCATTTTTTCGGCAGAGTTTTTCAGTATTGCCTTTTCGGCAATTTCCAATACAATTTAATGTGGACGAAATGTCATATACTTAAGAGGGAAGGCAATATTTATTACGTTCTTTTTGCAACATCAGTTCTGATGCGTACGGGACCCTTGCGTATGTTTGAGTATTATAAGGCGGGTAACGTTAATTGTGATTTACAGTACAACACTTTTCATATATAGTAATTTCATATGAAAGTAATTGAAATGTTTCTATCTTACTATCTATTGGTTTACCGTTAACTTAATTGACTTTGAAAATATTAGTGTCATTTGTTATGCTAACGTTTACGTAAAATGAGGTGCTCTGTGAGTCTAATTTTTGTTTCTTTTTAAATTTACAGGAGGGAAGATCAGGTTACAACGTACTTCATTTTGCTTGTGAAAAAAGCTACAACCAGTTGGCTCTGTTTTTGCTTTCGGAATGTACCCAACTGAATATTGAGGCTTGTACGTATGGTCAATTAACCGCTTACCAAATAGCTGCAGAACAAGAAAACCACACTTTAATGGCTCACTTAGAAAGTTATGGAGCTGTATTGCTATCACCCCCCGAAAGTGATGACGACAGTATGATGGATAGTTCGGAGGAAGATTTTAAAGATTATGAATCCGACGATTTTGAATTGAACTAAACCACTAGATAATTTTCTGATTTTGTTGATGTCGTTCTAAAGTGAATTAAGTAAATAAACAAATAAAGCAACTAACCAGAAATGAGAGTTAAATTTTTTCTTAGCCGAATTGGTGTTGTTAATTGTAAATTGAATTGAGCTATTCAAATTGAATGTATAGAAGCAAAATACTGAAAATTGTCCGACTTTTTATATCGTTTCTTTGGTGTAATTTCGGCAGAATATGAAAAATTCGGACAACTTAAAGTCAAATCAGTTAGAATTGAATTCGGGCGTATATCAAAGAATTTCTATGTTCTAATAGAATATTCAAAAAAAATAATATTTAATTTTAAGAAAATCCTTAAATTGCTATTAAATGACTTTAATGACTGCCATTTTCATTTTTTTGCCAAAATTATTTACGTTATGAAATATGATTGTGAATAAAAAAAATCTCCAAAAAGTGCCTTACAAGTCATGAAATCATTGAAAAGAATCGTTAAGCCGAGTCCTATTAATATTAAATGAAAAATAAAACTAAACAAAATTTAATTATTTAAATGTCACACAAACAATTAAAAAAAATAGAAATATATTAAGTGATGTGATTGAGGTGAATGACAAATTCATAAATGCAAAGATTAGGATAATAAATTACAAATAAAAATTAGAAATTATAAAAAAATTACATATACGACTGCAAACTTCACTTTTCTTTAAATTATTTATTGTTTATAAACTCATTATCGTAGTCAACTTATTCATATACCGGAGTGAAACATCAACGTTAATAAATAAACTATATCACAAATAAAAAAGTTGAAAATTTCTTTCCAAAATTGTTCAATCTTTCGTTAATAAAATATCATTCGAATGTTATAAATGTTACAAATACCGTGTTTTGTATCAACATACTTTAAGTGAGAATTCGACGTCGCTAATTTAATTTAAATAACACAACAGCGCAACAGCGCAACACCTCCAAAAAAATATTTTGATAAAAAGCGTTACTACAAAAATCACCATCGGCCATTAGGAAAATATGTCAACTTTTAGTCTATGAAAATCTTTGCAGGGATACTATAATTCACAATGTAGGTCGAAGGTCGAATACATGCAATGTGGGTCGAATAGGGAAATAAAGTCTAATCGCACAATGTGCGAATAGTGAAATAGAGTCTATTCGCACATTGTGCAAATAGCCATATAAGAACTATTCGCACATCGACGAAAAGTTCTTGCTGAATTTGTTTATAATGAAGAACATGTTGTCGTAATGTGTAATCAAGAAGAAAATTTAAACTATAAAAATGCTTGCAAGGTTTTTCCTCTTAGTAGGTGAGCCAATTTCAAATGGATGGTAATAAACGACCGATAAAATAATTCAACTTTACCGATAAAAAATAATAAATGACCGATAATTATTTAAAGATAATATTTTAAACACATTTTTAAAGTAGAATTAAAGCGCGAATATTTGGGGTAATGCCTAAGAGGCCTCATAACATTTTGTAAAAGGAAAAATTTCCTAGATAAATGGGTGAAATGAAGGTATCGGTCAAAAGTTATCGGTCATTTATTACTTTTTATCGGTAGTATTGATTTAATTTATCGGTCGAATATATTTTCCCATTTCAAATTCAAATTGATACTTAGTTGGCTAATCAAACCTGGGTGGCCAACAAACTAGGGAGCTTTTCCTTTTACGAAATATCACAAAACTTTCTTACTGACAAAGCTAGGGAATTAACGACGCTAAAGAATTTTTCCATTTACGAAATGTCACAAAAACCTATGTGGGCAACAAAACTAGTGAGCTTTTCCTTTTACGAAATGTCACGAAAACTAGGTGAGTAACGAAACACATTCCATTTTGACTTAGTTGATTTAACTACTACTGAGTAAATAATATGAAGGTGAACAGCCATTGTACTATAAATAGACTATTCGCACTGCGCTGTGATTATTCTCTCTGCGTGCAAGTTGCATTTACTTTTACTGTCTGTGTAATGTTGTGCAAATAGCTCTCACATGACTACTCGTACAATGAGTGAATAGCCCTTATAAGGACTTTATTTCACTATTCGTACATTGTGCGATCAGACTTTATCTCACTATTCGCACATTGTGCGATTAGGCTTTATTTCACTATTCGCACATTGTGCGAATAGTATCTACCAATATTATACAGCAACAAAAAATTATGAAATGCAAAAAAAAAAAAAAATCGCCAAGATGTAATGTATAGCCAAGAAAATCTCCAAAATGTGAAAAAACGCCAAAATGTTTTTTTGTTTTGAATGTTGTGTTGACTGAAGTACTCAATAGAGAAGTAACACGAAAGTGTCTATAAAATGCTTCGTGGCGTTCATCAAATACAGCATCTTGTAATAAACGCCTATTTTAAAGAGTAGGGGGCCATACACTTACTGATACCTGCCTGGTTTTTCCCATACAAACTTTGATAATTTTTTTCAGACCGCAAAAACGCGTCCCATCACCCATACAATATTTTATGTATGTATGTATGTATGTACATTTATTAATGTACACAAGGCTAACCGCCTTATAATCACTGTACAATATAGATTTATGGCTACTTTAAATGAAACTTTTCGACAAAAAAAAATTATGCAAAAGAAAACCATTCTAACCTACATGGGGCTCTGCCCCTCGACCCCGTTTTTTCTTTGCGCACTTTATATTACGGCCTGCGGCGCATTTATGACAGACTTTATATTTCAATATGACCTTAATGTCAAAAATTACCAAAAAGTGTTGGACGTCTTTTATGGACCACCCCTTGACGATTTTTAACACTGTGGCGATATTTCAGCAAAACACTGTAAAACTCCAAAAAAATCGCCAAAATGTGAAGTATCGCCAAGAAAAAACGCTAAATTGTGAAATATCGTCAAAAAGAAAGAATTACATTTATTGGCGATATTTCACACTTTGGGGCGACTTTTCTTGCCGATACTTCACATTCTGACGCTTTCACTTGGGCGATATTTCACGGCTATAAATATTATTTGCAATAAAGTTTGCTATTCGTGATTCTAAATGAAGAGAGCGACACCACATTCACATAAGTTGTGAAAAAGTCAACTAAACCAAAAATCATCTTCATCTGTCAAACACTGACAGTTCGAGCATACTTGCGTAATGCCATATTTTGTCAAAGAGAGAATCGCGAATGACAACGTCGTAGCAAAAAATTTGGAAACCTTGCCCTGCGGAATTATTTCTTTTCTGGGCCTCATTTTTCCTATGAAAATGATCGTGACTGTGACTATTCGCTCGCGTGGCGTCAGAAAATTATCGGGAAAACGAGGTAGCTTACGAAACTAGCGCCTAAAAAACTAAGAGAATACTAAAACAGGGGAATTTTTCGCTTTTACGAAATGTCATTATGAGACTTAGAAAATTTGGAAACTTTTCCGTTTTCAAAATATCGCAAAAACGTGGCCAACAAAACTTGGGAATAGGCGCTTAAATGAAACGCCACAAAAATTGCGTGAATAATAAAATTTTTCCTCCTACGAAATGACACAACTTTCCCTTCAGAAAATGTCACAAAATGTAGGTGGCTAACAAAATTAGGAAGCTTTTTATTTTACGAAATGTAAGAAAAAGCGAGCGCTGGCGATCAAACTATAAAAACAAGACTGCAATAAGATAAAATATAAAATGAAAACTTGTTTTTTTGAGGTGAAAATCAATTCAAATATAAGATTTTTCGATGAAATAACCGAAAAACTGAAAATTGGAAGTGGTGTATTTCTGTGTGAAATTCACAGCTGCTAACGTCGCCTTTTCAATTGCATATTGCATCTTGAGTAAAGTGACTTAGAATATTTTTTGGACGAAGAGCACGTACTTGCGTCACTTCAAAACATGTAAGTCAATTTCTGTTAAACGATAGCTTTTTCTAAATAAGTATCGAAATTATTTTTAACGAAATCGTTGGCGGCGGCGCGGCGCCCGTATCACCAACCAAGCACTATATTGTCCATATGTAGTACAAGATGGATTCATAATTTTTTATCAATCTCGACCAGGGCCTAATATTTGGGAATCGATTCTCAAAGATTCCCAAAAATTCCCTAAAATTTCCTAAGATTCCCAAAAATTCCCAAAGATTCTTAAAGCTTCCCCAAATAATTATGAAATATGTTGAAAATTAATATTCGATCAGGAAGAATGGAAAAGTTTAGCAAATGCATCTAAGTAAAATAATTGAAGCTAAAGCAAATAGTAGAGTTGGTTTTCGAAGCTCATATGAGCCAGAGTTAAATTTTATATTGAACAAAAAGTGTTTAGACCCGTACAAAGAACAAAGTTGTCTATTGCGTTTACCAAGTCGTTTGTAACCAGTCGATTTGAGGGGGGGGAGCAACGATCATGGTCGTTAGATGCCAAATCTGCAAAAAAAATTGTCCGCCTGTCCGTCAGCACGATAGCTCGAGTAAAATTTGACCGCTTTTCAAAGCTTTTTTTTCCCTGAAAGGTAATCTGAAAAGTGATTATGGGATTGAATCTTGGCGTATTTGGACTAAGGACCGCCGAGCTAGGGCCACTTAAGTGGTTTTGGGTCTTTTGTACATAACTCGAGTAAATCTTTTCCGACTTTCATAAATCTTTTTTTACTTCTATAGGTCTATAGAAACCCAAAAATTTGTGGATGAAAATTTTTTGAGATTGGGCCTTTGGACTTAGCTAGGGCCGTAAAAACAGCTATGGCCTTGTGTGTTTTTTCTATATAAACCTAGTCAATTATTTTCGATTTTCTTGATTCTTTTTCTATTTGAGAGGTAATCGAAGGCGTAACAGTATTAGAAAAAAACATATGCAAGGGACACGTACGCATCGGAATAGATGTAGTAAACAGAAATGGATGTTGCAAAAAGACTCGAACCTATCTAAATTTATATTACTTAAACTCTTAAGGGGCCGTTCACAAATGACGTCACGCTTGCTATAAAAAATTAGTATCCATAAAAAGGTCATAACTCATGCAGTACAGCAAATTTTGTTTATAGGACTCTGGCTACCCCCTCCCCCCCACACAAACAGGGGGTGTGTTTGGGGGGTAGCCGTAGTACTATAAACAAAATGTATGACCAGTTTGGAGTAATGAACTTTGTGGTTGAGTTGTGTTGAGTTTTTTTTCCTTTTACAAAATATCGCGAAAAAGAGTTATTTTTTATTCTTAGAAATGCGTACTCGAAGTAGAGGCTTTCGTCGATTTCGCAGCCAATTCCATTTTTTCTCCCCAAGAAAAACTCTCAGCATCGAGTTCGCACCCAGTTTCCAAAGTTTGTGCTATTTGATTCAATTTATATGGGCGCGAAACTCCTTCCTTATGGCAAGAAACTCGCGCGGTGCGAAATTACCGTAAATGACTAGGTGCCTTTATATTGAAAATAGGAATATCGGGCCCATATGGGTCGCGAAATTCCTAGAAGCCCTCGTGTTCAAGTGGGCCCGCGTTCGGATGCGCAAAAATGTTTATTTAAAAAGATTGTAAGGATGAAGTAGTTAGAAGGTTTTATAGAAATAATTTGGCCGAAATTAGATGACACGTTCATCCGACTTCGATACCAAATTTTCGCCTTCATTCTAGAACTGGCCGAACTCTATGGTTAAAAACGAAATATCGTTCAAACGAATCAATTCGTACCAGTTGTTCCGAAGATGTGAGGAAATGAAGTTATGTGTAGTAGCAAATGAAGAAAGTATACTTTAAGCACCATTTTTTTATGTAAGAAATGATAATATCATACCAATGGGCGATAATATCGTTCCAAGAACGATTTTATCGTATGTATCACCGGTCAATCGTCACGGGAACGATTTTATCATGACGGGGACGATATTACCGTTCCGGGCGAAAATACAGTGTCCCGATTAAATTTGATTTTAATCAGTGAAAATCTCTTTTCGGGACATCACTTTCCTGTTTTAGGGTTATGAAAATCTATTTCGTGACATCACTTGCGCGTGTTAGAAATGCAACTTCTGTGATATCAAAAAAATGTCCAATAAAAATAAGTGAAAATGTAATTTATAATTTAGCGAAATTTCATTACATTCATCTTCCTGCCTTTTGATCGAATTAATCTTGCCTCAGCGCCTTAATGCGCCGCCGGAATCAATAAAGGCCAAAAGTTTGGAAAACTGAGAGTTCAATACCAATTAATTCAGTCACACACCGTAACCAATTTCACTGAAAGGGCTGTACACAAATGACGTACGGGTTTTAGGGGGGTCCCAGAATTCGTACGGTAGCGTACAGTGTGGGAGGGGGGAGGGGGTCAAAGACAAGTCGTACATACAAAATAGAGAGCGCCGTTTTTCACTTATATTGCGCGTCAATATTTTCATTATTTATTTAATCAATTGTACCGTATTCCGTGAACTCTTACGTTTTTATTAGTTACATGTAAAGGTGACGTGACATTTCTCCGCCGCAAATAACGCCCGGGGCGCTAATAACGCCCGCCGGGCGTTAATAACGCCCGCACTCCGGGCGCTAATAACGCCCGCACTCCGGGCGCTAATAACGCCCGCACTCCGGGCGCTAATAACGCCCGTACTCCGGGCGCTAATAACGCCCGGGGTGTTATTAACGCCCGCACTCCGGGCGCTAATAACGCCCGGGGTGTTATTAACGCCCGCACTCCGGGCGCTAATAACACCCGGGGTGTTATTAACGCCAGCACTCCGGGCACTAATAACGCCCGGGGTGTTATTAACGCCCGCACGCCGGGTGTTAATAACGCCCAGCTATATAATTCGATACACGGTCACACGGCTTCAAGAATAAATTGGAAGTTATTTAAGTTCAGAAGCTTGGGACATTTCAATGTACACATCTCGTTTTGTATTGTTTTTATTCATCCCTTTTACTCAAATTTTTAAATTTAAAATCGTAGTGCTCAATGACTTTCATAAAGTTTTCATGTAGTTTTTTGATTTCTTATTGACAACTTTTTTAAAAATAAAAGAGCACAGAAAAAAATTCTTCCATCAAGTGGCATTCTGTATGATTCTCCTAATCAATCCCCTCCAGTGACGTTCTGTACTTTCCCCTTAGTCAACTCTTTCTAGTGACATTCTGTACAAGGAAAATGTTCCTCTTACTAAACTCCTTCTATTGACGTTCTGTATAAGGAAAATTTTCCTCTTAGTCAATTTCTTCTAGTAACATGCTCTATAATTAAAGTTATTTGTTAAAGCGCCATTTTGTAGCGTTTACCTAATTATTGCGGGCGTTAATAACACCCCGGGCGTTATTAGCGCCCGTAGTGCGGGCGTTAATAACACCCCGGGTGTTATTAGCGCCCGGAGTGCGGGCGTTAATAACACCCCGCGCGTTATTAGCGCCCGGAGTGCGGACGTTAATAACACCCCGGGCGTTATTAGCGCCCGGAGTGCGGGCGTTATTAACACCCCGGGCGTTATTAGCGCCCGGAGTGCGGGCGTTAATAACACCCGGGCGGGCGTTAATAACGCCACGGGTGTTATTAACGCCCCGGGCGTTATTTGCGGCGGAGAAATGTCCTGTCACCACATGTAAAAATGCGTAAATGTAAAGAAGTAATTATTTATTTGTTTATGTTTATTTATTGAAAACATTATAGGCTTTTAGCCTGAACATGTTCGGTACGATGAATCAATTTGTGACATATTTAATCGTACCAATTTAGGAAAAATGAGAAAAAAAAAACACAAAAAGAATCTACCTAACTAAAAAAACAAAAGAATCAAACTAAGATAAATGGAATAAAAGCGAATCAACGAAAACAAAAATTAAGTTGCA
The DNA here is from genome assembly GCA_029228625.1 of Pseudolycoriella hygida. NCBI lineage: Eukaryota > Metazoa > Arthropoda > Insecta > Diptera > Sciaridae > Pseudolycoriella > Pseudolycoriella hygida. The sequence continues at coordinate 90,710,856 of CM055403.1, forward strand.
AAACGATGACGCTAGTTACCTGAGGAATACCATGAAACGTGATAGTCATTTGACGAACGAAAAAAGGATAACAAATGAGCCTTTAGTTCGATTTTAAATCTAGACACATTGCTAATGTGTTGGATTGCTTCTGGTAACTTATTGTAAAAGCGATAACCGCGATTATCTAATGAGAGTTGTCCAAAATGAGAGCGAGAAAAGGTAGTGCGTAGAAGACTACATCCCCTTGTGAAATGATCATGAATGTCAGAATTCATGTGCATCGGGAGATAATGCTTAATCAGACCATTCTTTAAGGAGAAAATTGTTATAGATGTTTGATACAAATTGAAATATTCAATTGGTAAAATCGATTCATTGAAGCGATCTCTAACCGACGCTGATCCTCGAAGGCCATGAATGTTTCTCAATGCTTTCTTTTGTAGTCGAAGGATGTCATCAAGCAGGTAACGTGGAGCATCATTCCATATCGAATTTAGATAACTCAAATGGGAATGAATGAAGGAAAAGTACAAGTTAAACAAAACAGATGTAGGGATAAACCATCTAATACGTTTAAGTGCACCGATTACTGGGGATAGCTTCTTCACGATCATGAAGGAAGATGACGAACAGAAGCAAGGACAAGGTTGACCCCTGTGGAATTCCACAGTTGACCTTCAGCAAAGAACTATTGACGCCACTAACGCAGACAAGCTGTTTCCTATCACACAAATACCTCTTGATCAGTTCAAAGGCATAGCCGGTCAGACCTAAACTTTGAAGTTTCTCAAGCAAAATCCCATGGTTAACTAAGTCGAAGGCTTTCTTAAAGTCTATAAATAGACAGCCGACTGTAGAACCTTCATTCAGATTCCTCTTAACATTTATACAAAGATCAAGACAACACGCCAGTGTGTTAGATCTCTTCAAAAACCCAAATTGCTTCATCTTAAAGAAGCCCTTATCATCTAGTCTGGAGTACAATTGCCCATATAAAATTCTCTCTAGGAGTTTTGATAATGATGAAAGTAGGGAAATCGGTCTGAAGTTGTTCATGTTGGATGAATCACCTGGTTTTGGTAGGACTATGACTTTGGCGTGTTTTAATATTTAATCAAAGTGGCATGTTTCAATACAGTTATTTATAAGGGAAGTAATACAATCCAGTAGTGAATCTTTGTGACGTTTGAGGAAGCGCACACTAATGTTATCAAGTCCCGCGGCAGCGTTTGTAGGCAAATTGTCAATATGTGAAGAAACCACATTGTGACTGACTTGTACGAAATGGAAGTCTCTTAATAAATTAAGGTGAGTCACGTCAAGTTTTTTTTTGAATGTGTGGCGCCGAGGAATGGAAGATCTTCCTACATGTAGCACAACAGGCCCATAGGCGGCCTAGGTGCTGAACTTCGGTTCGCCCATTTATTCTATTCTGTTATCTTCCTACATTCACGAGGAAACGATTAAACTCGTCAGCTACTAAGGCAGGTTCGTCAATGAACGAGTCATCAACTTTTATTCTTGGACACTTCAAGGGATCGGGAGACTTATTTGTCAACGCCATCTTAATGACTTGCCATAGTTTTTTGGGATTATCAGCGCCACTGAGCTGATCAGTGTCATTTGTCTTGGCAAATTAATTCAAATAATTTGTTCAAACAATTGGGCAAAATTTTTAACAAAAAAAGACGTTTTTATTTTTCGACTCATAAAGCTTTCGGCTCGAATCGCCATTCCCACGCGTCAAAATAACGATTTTAGCAAGAGGTACATAATTATGCTCCTCGTTACATCTCATAGATGGCACTGGGTTTGTCGCACAGCTTACCACTGGCACAGTAAAACTTTCCGGTAATGAAAGGATCTCAAAAAATAGAACCAC
>CM055403.1:90713219-90747857 GCA_029228625.1 Pseudolycoriella hygida
AATCGCCATTCCCACGCGTCAAAATAACGATTTTAGCAAGAGGTACATAATTATGCTCCTCGTTACATCTCATAGATGGCACTGGGTTTGTCGCACAGCTTACCACTGGCACAGTAAAACTTTCCGGTAATGAAAGGATCTCAAAAAATAGAACCACAAACAGCGGAACTAGTAAATAATGATCTAGCCTCTAACCCTTCATGGGTTGTAAGGCAAATTATTATTATTATTATTACATAATTATATATATTTCCTAGTTTCTCTATTGAACAGGAAAGGGATCGTCCCTAAATTACGTAACGCTTTTTCAGTGTTGCCACAAATTTTAAATCGTCGTTATCTCGGGATAGACGCACTCCAGAGAGGTCAAATGTATGGTCGACCCCTCCATTTAGGTGGTATAAAAGGGGGGTCGGCCATACATTTGACCTATCTGGAGTGCGTCTATCCTTAGATATCGATGATTTAAAATTTGTGGCAGCACTGAAAAAGCGTTATGTAATTTAGAGACGATCCCAAAGCTGTAAAAGAAGCTACAGCGCCGTCTAGGTACTATTTCGGAAATAGGTGAAGTAATTTAATTTTGCCGTGTTCCGTTCTCGTCCGTAGAATTTTTTCTTAATTTTGTGAAAAGGGTAATTGTAGGTGATGTTGGTGATGTTAATAGTAGTTTTTGCACCAAGGCTTCGCCAAGTTGGGACTATATTTAGAACTAGTGCTGAAATATTCTAGTTACAAAACGAGGTAACTACAAACAACGCTTTCTGCACTTCAAAAGACCGATTTAGGAAAAACATCCAAATTAATTTATTCAACACATATTTCACTATGAAAATACTTTGCTTGAATCAAGTAGTTAAAATTTTAGCTTAATCAAATCAAGTGAATCAAGTAGTCAACAATTTATGTACGCATCGACATTCATGCAATGCAGCCCTTCAATCAAAATTCTGAACGAATTCTGAACTCGCGATGCGAACTAAAAATCTGATCTAGTCCAATCATAGTCACACAAGTTCTGAACGAATTCAGAACTTGCGTGAGACGTCAAACATAGAACATAAAGGCGTACTTTGGCTTATTGGGACATTAGTTATTTGGATTACAAGGGACGAAAGTGAAAAATTTCAACCGTGTGCGAAATTTGCAGCCCGCGCCGAAGGCAAGGGCGGCAATTGCACAGGTTGAAATTTTTTACGTCGTCACATGTGATTCCCACAACTTTTCATTACAACGAATACGAATCTTGCAATTTTCGAATCCCAAATAGACGCGAAAATTAAAAAATGCAACTCGAAACGAAAGCTTACTCATTAGTAAATTCAACAAAGGTCAATAATTTATTCATTGGAATTGTTAGGTGCATGTCGCTGTAACCGCCACCCCGTAATTCTTTTGCGTAAGGTGTTAAAAACAAAGGGGCTAGTTAAGGGCTGAAAGGGGCTGCAAGTCACACATTAAGGGCTCTTATGGGCTTCGAGCCCTTAATGTTTTATTGGGTCGAAACATGTCAAAATGTGTTTTATACTATTTTGGAATTATTTTTAGACTATACCAGAGTCATTCTAAAGGGGCTGATTAAGGGCTGACGATTGCAACTTACCTTGAGTTAAGGACTGGCCTCTGGCCAAAGTTATTCAACTTTTTGTCAAAAAAGCATGTCGAAATCGACCATTTCGCCTATAGACAAAATTTGTTCAACTCGAAATGCAGTCCACCTTAAAGGAAATATTAAGGGCTGACGATTGAAACCTACCTACCTTAAAAAAAAAATAATATTTCCTTCGTCAACAATATCATGTTTAATTCCGCAAAAAAATCTTGGTAGCACCGGCGCACAGATTTGTTACACTTTGATCGAAGTAAACTCAATGAAGTGTCGAAGTTTTTTTGTTGTGTCAGTTACTTTCGCACCTCTGTTTTGAGGACCGAAAGCGAGGGGTGACGCACTTCTGCCGTTTATGGAATAAATGGAATAAATTGAATAAATGGGAATAAATGGAATAAATGGAATAAATATTGGAATAAATGGAATAAATGATAAATTTTTCAAATTCGTCAAAACCTCAAATAGACTTGATTTTGATGGCAACGCACACAACAAACCATACTAATGTGTCGAAAAGTGAAAAAACCCACTTTTGAAAACTTAAAAGAATTTTTGTTAAAAAATGGAATAAATGGAATAAATAAATTTATTAAATAAATTTATTCCATTTATTCCAAAAAAAATAAAATTTAATCTCAAGATGGTTTAAATGCTTTATAATTTGTGCAAACGTTTTTTTGAACTTATTTGTCTAACTTGTGATGTGTTTGGTTCAGATATTTCGCAAAAACAAAAAAAAAATTTTGGGAATAAATGGAATAAAAGAATAAATGGAATAAATGAAATAAATGAAGTGCGGCACCCCTCGACCGAAAGTACTTTCGCCCCTCTGTTTATTTTCGCAAATCTGTTTAGAGGGCCGAAAATACTTTCGCTTCCCATACCATTGTAAGGCCTACCGCGAGTTGCATTTTTTAATTTTCGCGTCTCATTTGAGAAGAGTAATATGGGCCATTCCACGAAAACTCCGTCCCCACGCTCGAAATGCTCAGTTGTTACGAAAAAATATTCATAGAAAATGGTGCATCAGACGTATTGATCCCTTAACTAGAGATTAGTAACTTTTCTATTGCTTTCATTTTGTAACTACTGAGAATTTCAAGCGTGGGAACGAAGCGGACCGTGGAATTGCCCATATACAAGTTTCGTATTAGATTTAATGAAATAGTCATTTGGATCACAAGGGGCGAAAGTAAAAAAAAATCAACCGTGTGCATTCTACGGCTTACTGAGAGTTTCATTTTTTAATTTTCGCGTCTCATTTGGGAAGAGAAATATACCAGTTTCGTATTCGATGTAATTAAAAGAATTTTTTCATTACACCAACTACGAATATTGTCATTTTCGCTTCCCAAATGACAACCGAAAATGAAAAAATTCATTCTTGATGGTAAGGGAACCGAAAATATTTGAGGCGAAAATAACAGAAAATACTTTTTTCGGTTCTCTAAATTCAATTTAATTTGATCTAACTTTGATCGAAGCGTATGCGCCGCTGCTTAGATTATTTACGAAATAGGGATGTGAGTTTCAGTTAGAAAAATTGCAGAAACATTTATAGCTTTTTAATATCTAATTGAATGTAATAATAATTCAATTAACAAATTATTAATTAATTGATACGCAGAATACGGCACAATTGTGTAAATATTACGAAAACAGGGTTTGTTTGAAATAAACTCTCCAACCTTAAGGTTGTGTCAATATACTTTTAGTTTGAACCAAGCCCTGATGATGGGAACATAGTTCCTGAAACCGGTTGGTTAAAGAATAAAAATAAAAGGCATAATTTAAAATTGGAGAGTTTATTTCAAACAAACCCTGTTTTCGTAATATTTACACAATTGTGCCGTATTCTGCGTATCAATTAATTAATAATTTGTTAATTGAATTATTATTACATTGAAAATGATTTCCGCATCAGCCCAGCAGAATGAATTCTACAAACTAAAGACAAAGATACACATCACTAAACAAACCATATTCTTCTTGAAGAAGTGCAAGAAGAGGAGAATGTACCCATCGTTCGTCAAGGTGATTATCAATGTTAAGAATGAAAGAACGTCGAAAGTAATAAACAAAGCAAAGAAACATTGGTTGAATCTGGAAATTGCGAAGCTTCAGTCGGATCTAGTTAATTGTGAAATGAAAGCTTATTCATTGCATTTACTAATAACAAAGAACCTTAGGGATGACGTTGAATTTGGCCAATGGTTGGAATATGATCGCATAATGAGGGAGGTAATGGATCATAAAAAAACCGTAAGTCGAATAAAACAAAATAACAAGTTCAAAAATTGGATTCCCAAAGATCGCCCGAATCCAGTGAACAATAACAGAGACAAAAATAAACCCATTTTTCTCAATGATTATGTGATTAACCTCTCATCTATTCCTTTGACTGAAAGTGAAACAAATTTACTCAACAAAGGTTTAAATTTCTCCATACAACCACATATTGCTCCAGTTGAAGATTTATGTGTTGATATCATGGCGTCAGTACGTAAAAAGCCCGCCGAAATTAGAGATGATATTGAATACAGAGCTTTAAAAATTATGAGAGAATTAGTTAGAGAAAAACCATTTGTTAGAAATCGCAACGCAAAAAAGTTGAGAGATTTAGTCAAGTCGCTGAGAGAAAAGAACCTCATTTTCTCTAAAGCTGACAAAAGTAATAATGTAATGGTAATGGATGTCTCATACTACGAAAGGGTTGTTAGAAAAACAATTGCGAATGGCCCATATGAAGAAATTCTCACAGACCCATTGAACGTTATGTTGAAAGAAGTTGACTCTGTATTGAAAAAGCATGGCAGTGTGCTATGTGAGAATCCAGATAGGGAACTTAAACATTGGAAAGTGAGCAATCCAAGCGTACCATGCTTGTATGTATTGCTAAAATACCATAAAGAAAAAGATGTTGATGGTGATTTCAAAGGTAGACCAGTGGCGTCGAATGTGAATGCTCCGTCGGAAAAAATAGCGAAAAAGTTATCTGCTATTTTCAATTCTTTACCAGCTCCACCGAGTAGATCAATATCCAATGGTTTAGAATTCGCTAGAGCAATCAACGGTGTAAAGTTGTCCCGGAACGAAGAAATAGGTTCCTATGACGTCACCTCATTGTACCCCAGCATTCCAATCCCATATTCTATGGAATTGTTAAGAAAATGGTTGATTAAAAATGATGTTGAGGAAAAAATGGTTAATGCTTATGTGGACCTAGCTCACCTATGCATGAAGCAAAACATCTTCCAATTTCGGGGCGCATATTATAAACAAACCAAAGGCACGAGTATTGGAAATTCATTGTCCAGCTTTATAGCAGAACTGTTCATGAGTGATTTTGAAACCAATATGTCAACAGATCCGAATTTCCCTAGAATATATTACAGATACGTGGATGATATTTTCGTAGTGTTGAACAGGAGAAAATTCGATGTTGTCAAAAAATTATTCGAAGACAAGATGGATACCATTGACAAAGGCGCAGTTAGATTTACCATCGAAAGACAAATTAACAACCAGCTCCCTTTCCTCAACACGCTGTACAAATTGTTGATAACACCTTGACGATAGACGTATACCGTAAACCATCGAGCACAAAAAGACTAATAACAGCTGACTCAAACCATGATTTTAAGCACAAGATGGCAGCGTACCATTCGATGGCACATTTTATGGTTAATCTCCCTTTGACGAAAGAAAAAATTGATAAAGAAATCAAAACAATTGTCGACATCGGTAGAGTCAATGGCTACCAAGAAAGCGCTGTGATGAACATAATCAACAAACACCAGAGAAAAAAGGCACTTGAGAACGTCTCAACGTTTTTCAAAGACAACAAGCCTGAAGAACCTGTAAAGCGAGTGAGTTTTGCCTATTACCCCCGTGTCACAGATGGAATGAAAAAAATATACAGAGAATACGACACACAGGTAGTCCATAGAAATGACTATACCCTCAGACACATGCTGGGTTCGTTGAAAGATGTCCCCCCTGACATTAAGAAGTCTGGTATATACCGGATACAGTGTAAGACCTGTGGTAGATATTATTATGGGATGACAATCAAGCAACTAATAACTCGATTTTTTGAACATGTAAATTCCAAGAATTGGAAAAATAAGACGGCTGTGGGCAGACACTTGTTTAAAACTAATCACGAAATCGACATCACGACCCTAAAATTAGTTGAAGAAGTGAGACGCCCATGGAACATTGTATATAATGAAGCAATCCACATTCGTAAGAACTCTCATTTAAATCTATTGAATGAAGATAAGGGAGATGTCGATTCCCTTATCCTGACCTTGTTTGATAAGAAGAGAACCATTGACAACAACATCATAAGCTTAGACGATTCGACACATACTGTAGTGGATGACGACGAGTTCTTTGACTGTGAATGAACATACAAATATGACTACAACGGAACACCGCAACATTGACGATTTCGAGAGCCTTGTAATGAATGGCACATTGTATGACGACACTGAAATGTGGAAAACGTTACACTTGACATGAACCTACCCGATCTCTAAATGAAGTTGTTTTGTAATTGTACTCGTAATTGTAACATTGTTCACCCTGTTGTCACCTGTTAAAAAATTCGTTACCCGTTGTATGATGTACGTAATTGCAGTATCAATTTTGAGATGACTTTATGTATGTATTTTTCAAATTTCCTTAAGGTTGTGTCAATATACTTTTAGTTTGAACCAAGCCCTGATGATGGGAACATAGTTTCTGAAACCGGTTGGTTAAAGAATAAAAATAAAAGGCATAATTTAAAATTGGAGAGTTTATTTCAAACAAACCCTGTTTTCGTAATATCTAATTGAAAGGACTATTTCAAAAACGCTTTCAATTGAATTTATTCCAAAATGATATTTCTTAGAGGCATATCGCAGAAATTTTTGTTTATAAGATTAACAATTCAGAAACGATATGATTTTTTAGAATGGGTAATAATAGGCTACCGAAAAGCATTTGGAAGTACAGGTCGCGAGTGTTAGGCTAAGTGGTAGACCAAGGAGAAGGTTCATAGATTCAATTAAATTAGATGTAGAAGTTAGGGAACTTTCGATGAGCGAACAATTGGCAATTCAGAGACTTTTTTGTTGAGTAAACCCAACTGTGGAAAGTCATTGGATACTTTGCAAATCTCTACGGATTAAAGGCCATAAACTTGGAATCAATCGTTCGATGCAATTCATTACATTAATTACTAGAATTTGTAATTATTGCACCAGTTCTAGTTACTTTAACTAGCCATTAGTCTCAATTCATTACATATTACTTTTACTATGAACGTATAAACTCTTATTTGAATTATTTTGTCATAGACATGATACATAGACATTAACGCATCTAGAACAGTTGCGTTATGGAGTTCATTAGAAGAGATCAACATTTTGGCAGCGGTGACAATTCGGTAGTCCAATTAAAATAGATACGTCAACACTTTGTCCATCACGACCATCAGCAGTTGCATGACCTGACTGAATATCGGCACTAGATGCTCAAACGCTGATCTCTTCCAACTATCTCCATAACACAACTGTTCTAGACGTGTTAGTGTCTGAGCGTCATGTCAATGACAAAATAATTCAAATGAGAGCTTAAACGTTTATAGTGAAAGCAATATGTAAAGAATTGTATCGTACGATGGCGAGCAATGGAGGGACATAGAGGACGGTAGCTCACCATTCTGGGGTTTCTACAGAAAGCCCTCACACCGAAAGGTACTAATGGTCTATAAAGTTTGATGATTATGATGCTGACTGAGACCTCTATTAGAAACTGATATTTATAACGGTTGAAATGCTTTCACATTAGAATTTGCTTTTGTTTTTTTAGTTTGGGAAGCGAAAATGACAGTATTCGTAGTTGTTGTAATGAAAAATTACGTGAATCACAAGGGACGACGTAAAAATTTCAACCTGTGCGATTGCAGCCCTTACCTTCGGTGCGGGCAGCAACTCTCGCACACGGTTGAAATTTTTACTTTTCGTCCCTTGTGATCCAAATAACTATTTCGCATCACATTAAAACATTTTTGCGCAAAATATTTGCGATGTAAATATTTTAGCCGTAAAGTTGTCTGAACGCGAAATCAAAACCGATGTTCACACAAACATTTTTTTAAAAGTTGGGTCTGCAAACTCGGACGTACTTTAAAGGAGGGGTCTTTGAAATAGTACGGTTTTGTACTTGGAGGGTGAGGGGTCAAAAATCGCGAAAAAATCCGGAAGTCATTTATGTACAGCCACGAAAGTGCAAGCATTATTTCGCATACACAACACACCTCTTTTCAGGCAATGTGAACACTTTATTTTGAATGCACAACCAATTTCAGTGAACGTGCAAGCATTATTTCGCATGCACGCACATCCCATTTCAGTGAATGTGCACATTGCACATTTTATTTTGAATGCACAACCAATTTCAGTGGATGCCCAAGCATTATTTCGCATACATATCCCACTTCGGTGAACGTGCAAGCATTATTTGGAATGCACTCTCCATTTCAGTGAATGTGCACGCTTTATTTCACATGCATGGTCCGTTACATTCACTTCTGCAAAACGGCTTGTGTATTTAAAATGAAGCATTCACATTCACTGAAATGGAACTGTTATGGGTTGTGCATTCAAAATAAAGCTTGCACAATCACTTAAATCCCATCTCAATACTGACTTGTAATTCTCAATTTTTAGCCGAAATTTCATTATCAGTTCGAATCTGTAGAACAATATTTTAAGCATAAAAAGGAAGTATTTCACTCAAATGGATCCTAAACGCGATGAAAATAACATGCTTGTAACTTTTGATGAAATTATTCTGCGCTCTTGTGCGAGCATAAGTCACAAAATTTGCATCAATCGCCAGCACAAATCCGGGACTCATTTGAGGTGCTAACATTCAAAATAAAAAATGAAAATTTTCAATAGGCACCATACAAATGACATGTTTAGAATTTTTTGACGAATTTGTGCTCGGCTACGAGGTGAGCGCACATTCTATAATTTGCACCATTCGCCAGCACAAATTCAGGAATAACGTATGCCGTTAACAATTCAAATTGAAAATCAAAATTGTGAAGTAGCACTATATAAAAATGACGAGAATGACATGCTAGGCACATGTCGCTGGCACCACCACCATTTTGAACTGTATCTAATTAAAGCTATTTCAATTAGGCTATCTTTGGGCTGGCAAATGCACATAGCCATAAGTTTTGGGCTCCCAAAATGATTTTAGTGGTCGAATATGCCGCTTTGAGGTTTTCGTATGAAATCAATGGTTTCTTTGCTCGGTATATAGCTCAAAATTTTGGGCTCGTTTTGGGCTGGTTTTGGGCTGACGATTGAAACCAGCCTCGAGTTTTGGGCTGATGTCAAATTGAGGTTATTCAACTTTGAAGCAAAAAACCATGCCGTTTTAGCTGTTTTCGTAACTAAATCAAATTCTTTTGATCCTAAACTTATTGTATCATTTTGGGGTGGTTTTGGGCTGCAGCCTCGAGTCTGGGCTGATGTCAAACCGAAGTTATTCGACTTTTAAGCAAAAAACCATGTCGTTTTAGCTGTTTTCGTAACTCAATCAAATTCTTCCTATCCTAAACTTGTTGTATCATTTTGGGCTGTTTTTGGGCTGACGACTGGAACCAGCCTCGAGTTTTGGGCTGATGTCAAATCGAAGTTATTCAACTTTTAAGCAAAAAACCGTGTAGTTTTATCTGTTTTCGTGGCTAAATCAAGTTTTAGGCTACTCTCAAACCGAAGTGATACAACTTTTAAGCAAAAAACCACGTCTTTTTCACTGTTTCAACATTGATAGCGGCCTCAAGTTTTGAACTGTATTCGTGATGTTGACCATATGACTCATATAATAAGTTAAAAATCATTTCATGTAGAATATTTTTCACATAAAATGGAATTTCCTTTGCTTTGTATGAACAATTAGTTTCAGTGAATGAGCAAGCGTAATTTTGAATGCACATTCCGTCTCAGTGAATGGGTAAGCTTTATTTCGAATCCACATTTCATTTCAGTTTATGTGCAAGCCTTAATTCGAATGACAATCAATTTGAAGTAATGTGCAAGCTTTATTTCGAATGCACATTCCTTTTCAGTTGATGTGCATTGTGCAAGCGTTATTTCTAATGCACATTCCGTCTCAGTGAATTTGCAAGCTTTATTTCGAATGCACATTTAATTTCAGTGATTTTGGATGCTTAATTTCAAATGCACAATCCGTTTCTGTGAATGTACAAGCATTCACTGTAACATATTTTCCATTCAAAATTACGCTTTCACATTCACTCCTCCGAGTTGACGCTGTTGTGCCGCAATAAATAATAAGCTCTACCAACAGCTTAACAGCTTTCCTAATCCAACATCGGGTGTTGCCTCGACCACCTGTCTTCAGAACCACGTTAGTGAAGTAATACGAAAGAGATTTTGACATCGATGCTTAAATTTGCATCCAATTTTTTTGATTTTCATTTTTTAATCATGGAAATTCCTATTCTGAGAGTTTTATGTGAAAAAAATTCTACATGAAATGATTTTCAACTTGAGTCATATGGTCAACATCACGATAAAAGTTCAAAAATTGGTGCCGGTATCAATGTTCAAATAGTGAAAACGACGTGGTCTTTTGCTTATAAATTGTATCACTTCGGTTTGAGAGTAGCCCAAAACTTGATTTAGCCACGAACACAGATAAATCGACATGGTTTTTTGCTTAAAAGTCGAATAAATTCGGTTTGACATCAGCCCAATACTCGAGGCTGGTTCCAGTCGTCAGCCCAAAACCAGCCCAAAATGATACAAAAAGTAGGGATCGGAAGAATTTGATTTAGTTACGAAAACTTCGGTTTGACATCAGCCCAAAACTCGAGGCTGGTTCCAATCATCAGTCCAAAACCAGCCTAAAGTCTTGAGCTATATGCCGAGCAAAAAAATCAATGCTTTTTTCATACGAAAATCTCAAAGCGACATATTCGACCACTAAAATCATTTTGGGCTGAAGTTCTATGACAGCCCAAAACTTATTGCTATGTGCATTCGCCAACCCAAAACTAGCCCAATTGAAATAGATTTAATTCGATACAGCTCAAAATGGTGGGGGTGCAAGCGACATGTACCTTGACATGCTCGCAAATTTTTGACGAATTTGTGCTCTGCTCCCAGGGTCCCAGATGATCACAAATTCTGTAATTGCACCACTTGTCAGCACAAATTCATTAGTAATTTGTGCCGTTAAGAATACAAATTAAAAATCAAAATTGTGAAGTGGCAACATATGGTTACGGTTTTCAAAGAATTCGTGCTCGGCTTCCAGATCAGCACAAATTCCAGGAATTGTACGATTAGAGTGCAAGCTTCGTTATAGGCCTATTCCTGAGCCAGCTCGAATTCCGGGGGTGCTGACGACATGGATCTAAAACATACATAGTTTTGTGGTAGAAAAAGTTTGTTACATAACATAACATAATCCTTCAAATATCCATAACAAATCCAACAAATAATAATATTAATAATAATAATAATAACAAATCCATAACAAACGGCCCCTTAATTCTGAAAAAATGTAACGCTACCCTGTGCATTTATGGAAAATATTATTTTATTTGAATGTTGTTAGCGAAACGTCTGAGTGGTGGCGCTAACAGGCATGCACAGTTTGACCAATGTTATAAAAGACATCATTTCTACTTTCAAAAAGTTTTGAATCCAACAAATATCGCACATCAAGCTACAAAGAAATCTGTTTCATTAAATTTCAGCGTGAATTTGGAATATTCAAAAATGTCGATTGAGTTGGATCCTCGAGAGGTTTTAGCTCACCTGAATAGCTTGGGCTATCGAAATATTTCCGCTTACGTTCTAAAAGAGTTTATAAAAAGTAAACTTTTCATCTATGTAAAAGAGGTGACTTCTATTTCAATAACAAAAATTTGTTTCAGATTTGAGAAAATTAATCGCCTACGACACACAACATTCAGCTCGTTTGCCGAAAGACGACACAGATTCAAAATTAAGTTATTTGAAGAAAAGTGACTTTCAAGATCGATTTGAATATTTGTACAAAACAACGACTGAGGCCACTAAAGCAAGAAATAATGCCAGACTAAAACGCACTGATAAGGAAAACGATGATCCATATGACTTTTACAAGCTGGACAGAATACGTGTTGATGAAGTAATGCAATATCCAAGGAAATGCAAACAAGGCAGTCAACAGAAGGAAATCAATCAAAATGCCAAAGCACAAAATATTTGTAAGAATGGTAAGTTTCGGTAGGATCAGCGCAATCTTGTTAAATGGGCAATTCACTAAGAGCGCGTACAGCAATTGTCCGATAAGATTTACTGGTGAATCGTTAGGAGATTAATGACAGCTCTCAACTTGAGCCCTGTGACTTAGCTAGGGCCCCAAAAATAAGTCTCTACAAGTCCCTACAAGTTTTTTATACACAACTGGAGTAAGTTTTTCCGATTTTCTTTCTTAAATCGATAGGCCTAGTTATGAAAGCGCAACAATGCATGGAAGAAATTTTTTGAGTTTAAACTCTAGGGCCCTAAAAATGAGTCTTCACTAGTGCCTTGCCTGTTTTTTGTAAACAAGTCGAGTAAATCTTTACCGATTTTCACAAATTTTTTTTTATTTGAACAAGAATTTATGGAAGAAAGAACAACAAATTATGGAAGAAAATTTTTGGAGAAGTTCTTCGAAAAGGGGTCTTATGCGTTTACCACGACGTTTGTAACCACCCGAATTTCGATCGGGGAGTAACGGTCTTGGTCCTTAGATGACGAATCAGCAATAAAGAAAATGTCCGTCCGTCACCGCGATAACTTGAGTAAAACTCAACCGATTTTCAAAAACTTTTTTCCCTGAAAGGCACTGTCGGTCCAAGGGTCGCCGAACTAGGGCCGTTTAAGTGGTTTTTGGTCTTTTGTACATAACTCGAGTAAATATTTTCCGATTTTCATAAATTTTTTTTTTTGAAAGATCTGAGTAACCGGCACTACAAACCATTAAGGGTATTGGCCTTCTGCAACATGCTTCTCCAACCGGACCTATACGCAGCTAACGTCTCCCAGCTGGATACTCTCACAGTTTTTAAGTCGGCAAGAGCTGCGTCATACCATCTGGATTTTGGACGCCCTGCACCTCTCTTGCCGGTCTAGTTTTAAGGATTTTTTTCGGAATACGATGATCTTCCATTCGTTGTACATGACCGAGCCAACGTAGACGGTTTATTTTAGTGATTCTGACGATGTCCGGCTCTCCATAAAGCTGGCTGATTGAAACGGCTGCGCCATCGGTTCTGCCTTTTCTGTCGAATACTGGTCCAAATATTGTCCGCAGTACTTTTCTTTCGAACATGTGCAGCGATTGTTCGTCTTTCTGTGTCAAGCACCACGACTCCGAACCATACGTAAACACCGGTCTGATCATAGATTTGTATATTGCGCATTTTGAATTTTGACTTACTTGGACTTTAAGATTTTCAGAAGGCCGTAATAACTCCGGTTGTCCAGAATTATTCGTCTCTTAATTTCGTCCGCGATGTCGTTATTAGTCTTCAGTTCCGATCCAAGGTATACAAGTTTTTGACCATTTTGAATGTGTGTGTATCGACCGTTACGGTTTCCTGCTGGTGTCGATTCGAAGGCGGGATGATCATATATTTAGTTTTTTCGGCATTAACTTTCATCCCAAGGCCATAAACTTCTCTTTAACAACATCCATTTTTCGTCCAAGTATGTCCAGGTCGTTGCGAAACCTAGTAACTGACTGGACTTGGTGAAAATGGTGCCGCTGGAATCTATGTTCATGGTGCGCACAGCTGCTTCAAGGGTCAGGTTAAAAAGCAGCGTCTAGAATTGATGTCCCGGGGACTACGACGTGGACGTAAAAAGAGCTCTTGATAGTTAGACGGTTGCACGCCTGACACATGACACGGACTACTATACCTGACGGCTTATATGCAATCAGGCGCTACCCTATCTAATTACCCAATCCCCTTAGCTAGGGCACTAAAACCGAGTCTATGCTAGAGCCATACGTGTTTTTTGTAAATAACTCGAGTAAACCTTTTCCGATTGTGAGTAGCCTTTTTTTCGCTTACTACAACTGAAAAATATAATTTTTCCGATTGTCATAAAGTTTTCTTTTGTTTGAAAGTACTGGGCGTGGCCGACAATTTATGGAAGACACTTTTTTAAATTTGAGTCCTTGGACTTAGCTAGGGCACTAAAAACGAGTCTATACTAGAGCCATACGTGTTTTTTGTACATAGCTCGAGTAAATCTCTTCCGATTTTCAATCAGAACCCTAAAACTGAGTTTCTACTAGGGCCCAACGTGTTCCCTTACATAAGTTGGATAAATCCTAATTTTCTTGATTCTTTTTCTATTTGAGAGGTAATCGAGTATAGAATTATATTCAAAAACAAATTTGGACCCGGCGCCTGTGCTTAGCGCTGAAGTAGGCCTCATGTCTGTCCTAAGGTCAGCCCTAACCAAAAAAAAATTTGTTTTGCTATGTTGCAGTACAAATTGAGGGGAACCTTTTTGTATGTGTCTGAGGCATATCCTTATGGCCCTAGGTCGGTCCTAAAGTCTGTCCCAGACAAAAAAAGGTTTTTCACTATGTTGTAGAGAAAATGGAGGGAAATATTTTTGTCTATGTAAGTATTTGTTCAAAGCCTCTGCTGAGGACCCTAGGTCGGTCCTAGACAAAAAAATGGTTTTTTGCTATGTTGTAGAAAAAATTGACATGAACATTTTTGTCTATTTGAAATTGCTCATTTTGATGTCAAATGGGTGCATTTGACCTCACGAAGGTATGGGATAATTGTTTGGGGAAATCGGGCATTGGGACCAATGGAATGGACGAAATTGATATTCTTGGCCATATACGAAGACAGTTTTTCGTCTATATTTCCATAACTATGCAATATGGAGATTTACTGTCAAAGGCAAAGTTGTAGAGAATTAAATTTAAGCGAACACGTGTTTCAGGGTTTTGGGGAAATATGGTCCAATCCTGGTATATGGCCACTTCCATAATTGGGCAGGATGACCCGAATCTCCAGAACTATGACAGTTATAAAGTTGGTTCCAAAGGCAAAGTTGTAGAGAATAAAATTTTAGAGAACACGTATTTCAGGGTTTTAGGGAAAAATGACTTAGTCCTTGGATATAAGCTTTTCTACATTTGAATGGTCTAAGACGTACTTCGGTAGGGCCTTTGACATTACCTTGGGTAATTTCTATGGATCTTTGAAATTCTTACAGTTACAAAAGAACAGAAAACGTTGAATTGTTTGCTTATTTATATATTTAAATACGTTCGAGTCTCTTTGCCACAACTATTCTGATAGGGTCTTTGGTTATGTTTTGATAAGCATTTACCACCTAGCTTAGGTTCAGTAATTTTAGATGCAGTTTTATATAGTCCAAGAGGTCCAAGTTGTAACGATTTTCTAACCTCCACAAAAATATTAACTCCAACTGGTAAATTCACTGACAATATTTTATTTAAAAACACGACTTTATTTCCACTTAAAAGTAATTGCGCGCACCCCTTAACCTAATTACCTAGCTTTATGTTGGAGTGAATGAAACAATGCCACGTAACCAAAGCAAAACCAAATTCTTCCAAAGTTCCTGATGATATGTCTGCCAGTGGAACCATCAAATAAAGATATTCCATTTCAGCTGATTCACAATTATTTATCCAACACCAAATCCACGCGATTAGCTACATTTCGTTGTTCTTGTAAGTGATTTGTTCGGGACCAAAAACAAACAAACCCATTAATCTGGCTTGCGCGTCCACAAAATAAACATAGAAGGGACCCGTACGTATCAGAATAGATGCGGCAAACAGAGTTGATGTTAAGAAAAGACTGGAACGTATTTAAGTGAATATTGCGTTCACATTAGACTGTATTGGAAATTGCCCGTAGGGCAATTTCGAAAAACCCGTACGAAGTAACGGTGTAAAAAAATTCTCCGAACGCACAAAATTGACCTCCAAATAGAGAAAAATGTTCTCCTCAATTTTGTCTGCAACATAGCAAAAACTATTTTTTTGAGCTTAGTACTGACTGATTTGATTCTTTGGACTTAGCTAGGGCACTAAAAAAGAGTCTTTGTTAGGGTCCTACGTGTTGTTTGTACATAACTCGAGTAAATCTCTTCCGATTTTCAAAAACTTTTTTTTGTTTGAAAGATCTCGGCACGGCCGACAATTTATAGAAGAATTTTTGCCTGTGCTTAGGGCTCAAGTGGGCCTCATGTCGGCCCTAACATAAAAAAAATGTTTTTTGCTATGTTGCAGAGCAAATTGAGGGAAACATTTTCGTCTATGGAAGTATGTATCCGAGGCCTCTATTTTAGGCACTAGGTCAGTACTAAGGTCGGCCCTAGCCCAAAAAATAGTTTTTTGCTATGTTGTAGACAAAATTGAGGAGAACATTTTTCTCTATTTGGAGGTCGGGTTTTTCAAAATTGCAATTTCCAATACAGTCTAATGTGAACGCAACATTTACTTAAATACGTTCCAGTCTTTTCGTAACATCAACTCCGTTTGCCGCATCTATTCTGATACGTACGGGCCCCTTCTATGTTTTGAGTTATTATACGAACCAAAAGATAATTTAGTGTGAAAATAAGTGATGAGATTATTTTGGAAAGATGAAAACGCCATGAATAATACTAATGCGCGAAATAAAGAGAATTTCTCAAAAGTTCATATAATTTTATCAATTCGGTGGGGGAGCTCGAGGAATATGATGATTTCTAGAATTGGGCAGGACGACCCATATCTCTAGAACTATGGAAGTGGGAAAGTTGCTTACAGAGGCAAAGTTGTAGAGAATGAATTTTAGGGAACACGTGTTTCAGGGAAAAATGACCTATTCCCCGAATATATCCACTTCTACAATTGCCGTACTTCGGGGGGGCTTTCGACATTACCTTTGGTAATTTCAGTGGTTCGTTCGAATTCTGACAGTAACTTTGCAACAATTTGTAATTCTGTGCTAATACGTACGGGTCTTTGGTTTTGTTTATTGCTAATTTCATTACCATTCTTTCCTTTAAGAATTAAATCAGCCATCACGAACTTCTTCTGCGCCATATTTTATTCGAAACACCCCAACTGATCTTTATCAAAACTATCAGCGAGAATGGAGTCGTTTCAAACATCTGCTTCCTGGTGAAAATCCACGGGTAAATGAGAGACAGATTGTAAGAAAAAGAATGGAAACTATACAAAAACCTCAACCAAAAGCGAAAGTAAGTTGTTTTTATGATTTATTCCATAGGATTTGAGTTTTTTGGTTGATCGATGAGTTTTGCTTCCAACGTTTCCTTGTATTCAGACTAATTCATAATTCAAACCGAAACTTCGATTCACTTCAGGTCAACGGGCTGAGTTTTATAATACATGGAACTATTGGACATAACTCATCAATAAAGCAACTAAATGAAACTTTTTACTCCACGAAAACTATTTGTTGTAGAAGGATTACTTTATTTCTAGGTATTTGTGCTGATGAATGACGACAACACGAAAGTTATCCGACGGGAGTGACCATAATTTGAAGGCACTGAATTTTGATAAATATTTTATTAATAAATGAATAAAACTATGCATGTTTAATTTACCTGTTTACTGATTAACTTTGAATTTGCGTTCCATATCCGCCGCATCGGTTCGGTGCAAGTGAAACAATAATTTCTCCTGAATTCTTTCGACAGCCGGCACAGTTAGTACCAGTGTGTTATATTTTAGCATTGAGAAGACATTCAGCCCGTATACCGGACAAATATGGACCTGCCGAATGACATCTGTAGCGGCTGTAATATTTCTCGGACTGAAGTCAACATCGTCAACTATCAAAACTGACGGTCCCCATAAACGTTCGTCGAATAATTTTAATAAAAATTCCGGGTCATCTGTGGGTATATTCAAATCTGGTACAATTTTTAAGTCGTCTTGAGCTAATTTCACCGATAGTGTTGCTATCAGGCCGGCAATTCTTTTGTAGAACGACAGCATATAAAAATGTGTTGTGGGAGATCGTGGACCGTGAATAACTCCACCGCCTCGCCATAATGGAGATCGGATTGATCCATGTCGTGCCCTCCCCAAACCTTTTTGTGGCCATGGTTTTCGACCGCCTCCTCTTACTTCCGCTCGCGTTTTTGTATGGGCAAAACTTACGTAGCGATATTTACGTTGCCATTCAACATTTTGATGGATAACATCGATTCGTGGGGTTCCTGCAAATATGTCTGGATGCAGTTGCATGAGTCCTAGTTTTCGGGATTCTATGGTGTCTAAATTTTCAATCCATGCTTGTCGTGGTTGAATGAATTTCGGCTTGATGTTGTAATTGAGTGGTAAAATAATCGGATGTTTGGATGCTTCTGTTATTATACTTGAATAGTGCCGTATTGTTGAACCGGCGAAAAACGATTTCAATGCGGAACTCAACATATTTTCGCAGATTCAATGCTGATTGAAAAACAACAATACTCACACAACCTCACTTTGATTAATTTATTATGTCATCGCGGTTTCATCGCATACGTCGCATATACACGCCAATATTTTTCACGATCAATATCGATAAAAAAGTGAACAGAAACTTTCAAAACTCTGATGAACAGACTTACGCATAAGGTGTGGTGAAACGGGTAAAACTCTCGATAGAAAAAAAAAGAGAATTTTTTCTTTTTCTATATGATTTCAGGACGTCGTTTGTAACCGGCCGACTTGTTTAATGTAGCTAATAGCGGAGCTAATTTCGGATAACCTCGCTAATACTGCCGTAATTTTCATAAGAAACAAGTTCTACAAATAAAACAAAAGAATTCTTTTGTTTTATTTGTGGGACTTGTTTCTAATGGAAATTAAGGCAGAATAGCGACTATCGTTTCGCTAAATTCAAATTTAGCGAGGTATTTTTTTCACTAGTCCCTCATCTCTAATTTTTCTGATTCTAAAATACTCACTTAATAGACGATTTTCTATAATGCTGACTTACATTTTGCAAAATCAATGAAGATTTCCATGGTTGCTACCAGTTCAAAATAACGGAAGAATGGGATTTTTTTTGGAATCGAATGACAAAGATTTGTTTAAGGATACCACACGATTATTGCTAGTTTAAATTGAAACGTTCTTTTGGTGTTATCAAGACTTTTGATATCAGGTGGACAAAATAGCTCGGCGGGCGATATTTTGCCAATGAAGTTTTCTTATCCTTTAAGTCTAATTTAATACTAAAAAATTTCATTTCGTATTGAAGTTCATAAAGAGGTGATGTTCGGAAAAGTTTTCAGAAATGTTAGGCCTTTTATTTACATTTATTTATTGACTAGAAAATCCATTCTTAAATGCAGACCTGCTCTTATTACGATATTCGTCCATGATCATGTATACCACGCAAAAATTAAGCCAGAGCATCAGGCAGCAGTGGATATACACAGGCTGAAAAAGAAGAAGAAAAAAGAAGTAGAAGTGTATGATAGCCTGATAATTCCAGAAAAGTTGATCCAAAGTTCTGTTTAAAAAACGTAGACCTCCTTTCAATGGGCTGGAGTTACTGCCAAAACGAGTGATATCAGTTGACAAATACCTAGCAACCCCTCAAAAGAGCTGCAAAAGAGCGTCTAGTTAAAAATCTGAACTTCGAAGTTAGCGACGATTAGCGTCCGCTATTAGCGCGCTAGCTTTTTTCTTCTTAGTTAACGTTAGCCTTAGCGTCACTAAAAAATTGTTTTAGCGAATACGACCCTGGTGTTGAGTGACATTAGAAATAAGGGATCAGTCCAAACTAGTGAGCGGGCCTAAATTGTAAGACCCGCACGAAGTACATACAGTTACGTGTCTTATGCGTTTACCACGGATTTGTAAAAAGTCGAATTCGGACCTAAATAATAGTCCGTCTAATCTGTCCTACCGTCACAACGATAACTCGAGGGGTAACCGTCTATATTTTTCTGAAAGATTTTTGGGATTTATTGTTTGTTTTCGCTTGAATATAGTGAGGATTCAGTTGTGTGTCGAATCCTACTAGGCTACAAAAAAAATGGATGGCGACACCGACAGGGAAACTTTAGTTTGAAATTGATAGGCCAGAAAAAGGTTTTTGATATCCTGAAAAAAGAAAATATGAAAGAACAAAAAAAGTATAACATTTTTTGCAAAAGTATTGGGGAAGATTTCTTAATTGCTTTTTTGAATGTTGATACGAGAAGTAGACTCTAATCTACAGATGGTGTAGCAGCCGGTAACTTTGTATTCTACGGGTGCAATTGTACCAAAACGATTTTTTTGCAAAAGAATTTTTTGCGTTTCAAATCTTTAAGCATCGCCGTCACCCCAATTGATGTAAGTTGTTTTGGAATGAGGGTCAAGGACTAGCGTCACCTTTTTCTTTTAAAAGGATGTCAGTTCTTCAGGCGGGGCGGCACTCAGTAGGGAAAGTTGCTACCTTTGTGTTCGTAAATCTAACGCTGTTGAAATATTTTTCACATATTTCTAAGGTCTCCCTAAAATTACTTTATATCTAATTCCATCGGTACCGTAGCCTGGGTAACGAATTTCAACTCTTTCACTATTTCAATATAAATTATATTAAGAGTGATTTTGCGAAAACTTCGAACGATTTCGTACACTTTTGGGACAACATGTCCTACTTTTTCCCGATTAATGTGTCATTCGATTCCTTGTTCTATAGTAAGAAAAGTAATTTCTCATTTTTGGAAAATTTGATATCTCGGGGGAGTTATGGCGCTCTAAGTAAGTGCATGTCAGGGGGTGATAAAAATGGTTTTTTGGCTATAACTCGTGTAAAACGAAATGAAATCAAATGAACTTTTATGGGATGGTAAGCCCCAATGATACAAAGGTTTTTCAATGAAAATTTTATTAGGGCAAAAGAGAAATAAAATTAACTTTTCGGACGCAATTACCTGATCCAAAATTAAAATTAAAAAGCGGCACCCTCGACTCATTAGCCATTTCATGTTCATCCTTTACATGTAGTTTTCATGTAATTTGTTTCTTTAATAGTTGTAGTGTTTATAGTTGGAGCTTTGAACAAAATACTACTATTGTTCAGCACTATTGTCTACCCTACTCACACACTACGAAAATAAATATGAACCAGTACTCACAATCGGCATTGCATTTCAATTTGTGTTGGAATGTTATTATTCCGCTTTTTCAAAAAAGAAAACAAGGCCCGCTTTTAGTTTTTTAAGGGCGTTTTAACCATGGATGATCCTTCCAAATGCCAATTGCAATCTTTATAATGTAGTGACTATCTTCCGAGACGTTCAATTGGATGCTTTTTACTGAAGACAATGAAAATGTGGCAGGGTTGTTTAATGTAAACGATGGAATTATTATTAGCGAATCTGAACTAATTGCGATTCGGTCGCCGGTACCACTCGTACCTGGTGGATTAATTTGTGCAAAACACCGTTTTACGCTGGGGTTGAACTACATGCCTTCTACAAAATGCGCATATTATAATCATCAGGCAACATCCCAGAATAAAGGAACATCAACTTCGTGGCAGATGTACAAGTTCGTAAGATCACGCGATATTAAGTAATTTAGACGACATATGTGACTGTTACTTTGATTTTGATTCCGAGAAAAAACATGGACACTACCAACTAAAGCCACGTTGAAATAAATTAAAAAAAAAATGTGAAAACTGTCACTTACCTTTACGTTTCCTTTATGAACGTCAGATTAAGAACAAAATCAAATATTTGTCAGGGTTCATTCACAAATGACGTCACACACTGTGTTATAGAATTTTTTCCCCCCCCCCCCCCTCCCACTTTCACATACAAAAAGTGTTCAAAACGTACTAAATTTCTATATAAAACTCAACATCTTCACGCTTTCTTTGGTAAGCACCACTCCCCCCTTCCGTAGAGTATACCGTCACTTGTGAACAGATCCTTTTCGCATATCCAGCTGCAGATCATGTTTCAGGGCAGTTATACAGACCTCTTCAGCTGAAAATAGTCAAGAAAAAGTGTCAAAAGTTGTTCCAGACCGGTGCAACAGCCTTAAACCGGGGAAGTCTTTGCATGGTCTTATAGTAGAGGTAGTATACTAAAACACCTTATACTCAGTTTTCCGGTTCATCGCTACTTCAAGCAGTAAAGCGTTCCCGGAGTTTTCACATAAAATGACTAATAACTCAGGGGCGGGGGAAGGCTCCAAGGAATCCAATGATGAAAAACCTTTGTATCATTGGGGCTTACCATCCCATAAAAGTTCATTTGTTTTCATTTCGTTTTACACGAGTTATTGCCAAAAAACCACTTTTTACCACCCACTGCCATGCACTTACTTAGCACACCATAACTCCCCCAAAATATCAAATTTTCCAAAAATGAGAAATTACTTTTCTTACAATAGAACAAGGAATCGAAATGCACATTCATCGGGAAAAAGTAAGACATGTTGTCCCAAAATAGTTCAAAGTTTTTCGCAAAATCACTCTTAACATGAAACAAAACACAGTCCTTAAGCAGGTGATACCTACTTTGTAAACTTTGTGAATTTGGTTGCGTTAATTATTGTTTAAGGAACGGGTTAGCTCAGTAATAATATACTGGCTTTACACCAAGAATATCCGGGTTCAATCCTGGTGGGGACAAATTCTGTACAGGACTTTTCTTCAATGTATAACATGAAAGTAACGTTTCTAAAAATACGTGCAAACACAACGCTCTACATAACACGCTATAAATTAAATAAGAACTTCCTTTTACGTTTCTATATTTTTTAAATTTTGTCTAAAATTTCACATTTATTTTAAGGTATGTGTGTTTTTACACTGAACAAAAATATCAATATAAGATGCTTGACCGGTGTTAGTTTGATTTAAAGGTTCGTAGGATTCAATATTTGAATATTCAAATTGTAACTATTTTTTCTTTATTTAAGAAGTCTGTTCTATAACATAGAATTACAAAGTGCACAGAATACTTAATCATTCATAATGAAAATCTTTTCTTGTAATTTGTTTGATTGATGACACCATCCTAGTTGTATAAGTGATAGTGCATTATTCTTAAAGAATCTTTGCATGAGTGAGTAAAATTTCTTTCATTATGCTACTTTCAAGAGACCTTTCTTGATTTTCTTTCCCAATGAAAGACTAAAAACTCATCAGTGTGTTCTTATAAATATAAAATGAAGTAAATTTTTAGGACAATAGACTCTGTATATAAAGTTTCCTTTTCTGTATTTTAAACGCTCAACGAGTAGTGTGGAAAAAGCAAACAATCCGACGTTTTATGTTCTTTTATAACTATAAGAATTTCAAAGATCCATAGAAATTACCCAAGGTAATGTCAAAGGCCCTACCGAAGTACATCTCAGACCATTTTCATTTTGCATTTTTTTTTTTCATTAATTTCGAAGTATTTAGTCCCATAAATGCTTCAAAGGGGGAGTATGTTCAAGAGTAAATGACATCGCCGCACAGATCGCCACAGAATATTCCAGATCAATTATAGCATCCAAAGTTTATAAATATTGTCCTTTGTCACAGTTATACTTACTTACGATTTCTAATTCGTGCAGTCGTTGAACTGCACACTACCGTAAACAGTTAAAAAAATTTGAACACTTATCAGAGATCTGCTGCTATACTCCGCAACATGAAACTTATGAGATATATATGATTCCCTCCTGCCTACATTTTGGCATACTAGAGTAATAAAAAATGAGTGTTAACAGGAGAGATGAGCGGGTTGCCCGAAACTTCGAAAACCCCGACCCGAACCCGAACCCGAATTGTTTTTTCGGGTTCATGGGTTTCGGGTTTCGAAAATTTTAATCAGGTCGGGTTCGGTCCGGGCCGGGTTTGGAAACAGTTCGGGTTTCGGGTTTCGAAAAATTTTATCGGGTCGGGCTCGGTCCGGGTCGGGTTGTTGTATCATTTTATTCGGATCCCGATCCTTTATTGACTTTTTATATTTTACAAAACTCGTCTAAATTTTATCATCTTCCATTACACGAATTTTGTTTTAGTCTAAGGTCCGTGAAGAATGCAGACGTTGGGCCTTGAAATAATTTTTGCTTCGAAGTGATTTGGGTTGTGAGTTTCGAAAAACTTGAGTGTCTGGTTCGATCCGGGTCGGACTTTGAAACAGTTCGGATTTCGGGTTTCGAAAAATTTTATCGGGTCGGGTTTAGAAACAATTCGGGTTTCAGGTTTCGAAAAATTTTATGGGGTCGGGTTCGGTCCGGGTCGGGTCTCGAAAAATGGTCAACCCGCTCATCTCTAGTAAACAGCCATTTAGTACTTTTTTGAAAATGAAACATTCTTATAAGAAAACTAAATCTAGAAAAACATCGTTTTTGCAGAGATCTTTAAGTAGATAAAACAAAAGTACATTTTCGCTTGGTGGAGCTCATATGACGACTTCGTCTTCTTTACACTTATTAAGGTTTGTAGAATAGATGATTAAAACAGTTGCGAATTTCCTCAACTTTAAAAGTTTTTCACGTATCAGATCAGCTGATCAGATTCAGTTTACTCCGAAATACTTCACACCATAATCAGATCAGATACACATATATTGTTCAGATCAGATTTTGATCTCAAAAACTCTGAGAAATCTGAACTAACCGTACAGATTACAGCCATTGCAAAAAGATTCATATTTGCCTCAAAGTTTATTATTCTCAAAGAGTAACATCTCTTGACATACACGAAAGGAAAAATTAAACTTAGGTTAGCACAATATTAGAAACACAAGAATGCATGACGTGTGATTTAGAAAGTTAACTAAATTGAAAGGAAATGATTGTGACTTTGTGTGATTAGAGACATCTACGAAGGCCGTTAAGTTTATGTTACGGTGTTGACCTGAAACAATTTAAAAATATATTATGGAAGAGCGAATTTGCCATTACTGAAAACTTACAATATCGTCGATCTTTAAAATAGATCGTATGGTCTCGGTAGCCAATGTGATAGCAGATGTTGAAACTAACAACGGTTGAACTACATTCTCTGCCAAAATGTCTGTTATTGCTCCTTTTCGTACATTGATACCAGCATTTTTCTCTCCTTGTGCATGACGATTTCTCAATTCTGTAACGGTAGCGATGGGATTGAGGCCAGCGTTTTCGGCTAGTGTTGACGGAATCACTTCCATTGCTTCAGCAAAAGCTCTAAAGCAATAGGCGTCAACACCATCCAAAGTATTTGAATGTGCCGCTAACTGCAAAGCCATCTCAATTTCAGGCGCTCCGCCCCCCGCAATCAATGCGCGATTCTTCACTAAACAACGAACAACACACAATGCATCATGAATCGATCGATCAGCTTCCTCCAAAACCAATTTATTCGATCCACGAACAACGATCGATACAGTCTGGCCCTGATTCTGGATTCCAGTGATTTTAACAAATTTGTTAGATCCACTAGCGACTTCTTCAACTAAGTCCGCATTCACCAGACTTTCAGCCACAAAGTGATCTAAAGAGGCGATCGGCCTACAGCTCAATGATTTACAAACAAATTCAATATCTTCACGTTCTACGTCTTTGATGACCATCACCTTTATTTTATCCAAAAAGTGTAGAGCAAGGTCAGACACAGCATCGCGCAAAATGGATTTTTGCACCAGGAGCACATTACACCCAGCCTTTTTAATTTGCTTGACGATATTAAGAATGTAGGCACGTTCTTCCTTAAGCACTCTATCCATTGCAGCGTAATCTGAGACAACAACGCTGTGATCCATCTAAACAACAATAATATGTTAGAAGTCTTATAAACAATAGACGGAGAAAAACTTACATCAGTTTTTGGTGGCGAAATGCAAAACTGAATCAAACCAATCTTGGCTTTCTCCAAACGTTTCGGACCGTTCGTGCCAGCTGATCGTTGCGTGAAAACCAATCCATCGACCAATTCAGTGTCTTCAATTGTGCCACCTAAGCTACGAATAACTTTGATGTTTTTCAAATCAACTCGGTCCTCTTGACCGGCTTCAGTTACTTTCAAAACTGCATCCACTGCCAACGGAGCCAAGGTGCTGCTCTGCTGTGACACAACTTTCGAATTCAACGAAGTCGACGCTGACTTTATTAAAATTTCTCGATCGGATAATTCGATGGGGCGCGACATTTCCGTTAAAATTTGAACTGCTTTGGTAGAACAACGCTGAAATGAGTCTGATATGGCTGTGGGATGAATACCAATATGCAATAAACGTTCAGCGGCATCTAACAGTGCACCAGCTACTACAACGACGGATGTCGTTCCATCCCCAGCTTCAACATCTTGTGCACGAGATAACTCAACTAACATTTTTGCAGCTGGATGAAGCACATTCATTTGTTTCAAAATAGTAGCTCCGTCATTTGTGATGGTTACTTCACCATTGCCGGACTGAATCTGCCGAAGGAAACTCTCTCGTTTAGTTACACATAAATTTTGGATATAAATAATTGTGTTACTAACCATTTTGTCCATTCCTCGGGGCCCCAAGCTCGTTCGAATTGCATCAGAGACAGCTGTAACCAAAAATCATTTTTAATACAAGGAAAAAACGCAAATGCCGAAGTGTTTAAAACAAAATCACACGCAGAAATTCGGTCGTATTACTAGTTTAACTATCGAACATCCCAGCTGCCATGCAGCATTAATATGATGATTCAAATATGAACTTTAACATTACAGTTAAGCCCGGACACAATTTAGGGGGCTATCCATAAAAAACGTACGCGTTTTTTTCAAATTTTTTGACCACCTTCGTTAATTTCGCCAAACATTTTAAATCTTACGGTGAAAAATTCCTTTTTCATAGTTTTATTACTTCATAATACGACGTTTACAGTTTTTGCCATGCAATGAATTGTCACTAGAGTGCAGTGTTTTAGAAAAATTATTTTATTTTCAAAAGCCTCGTGCCACTCAATCTGATCATTTTATAGAACTTTTTTTTAAATTGCGATCTTCAATGGCCGCAGACCCAAAGTTTGTAGAAAGTCGGTGATTCAGTACTGTACACTGTTTGTCGATTTCTCCTGTTTAATTGACTTGACCCAAATAAGTGGTTGAGGGTTTGCAGCTGCAAGTATTGGGCTTTATTTATAACTACACATGATTTCAGTTCAAGTTGTCTTCTGCTCAGGCTGTTAAGTAAAAGCTTCCCGATGGTCACTGCCGAAAACAAATTTTTCATAAAAAAGTACGAAAAATTTGAGGAAATGTTTGTGGGTATGGTAAATAAGAATAGTATTAATGCGGAAAATGCAGCGAACAAAAGTTTCTTCAATTCGGACCATTGGTTGCAAAACAATTTTAAGTCGAATTAAGTCGAAAGAGAAATTATTATTCGAAAATATATTACATCGTCAAAAAACACTTTTATGTGCAACATAATCGCTTTTTGTGTTTTTTTGGACATTATTGATCATATGTCTTATTCGTAAAAAGAAGAGACCATATATCTATCTCTTTCGCGCACTCGCACGTTGGAGAGGTTATACACCGGTCATATGCTGCTTAGGGTAGCTAGCTATTTCATTATAACTGATAAACACAAACAGCGCCCATCGTGTTACCTGCGACATCGTTTATCCGTCCAATTTGTGGCAAAGTATGCAAAACCAAATGTGGTTTGACTCTTCATCGGACCAAAAAGCATGCTGACGAGGAGGTACAAGCCCCACAGTCTACAGAGGTGGCAGGAGATTTCTCCGCCGCAAATAACGCCCGGGGCGTTAATAACACCCGGGGCGTTATTACGCCCGCCCGGGCGTTAATAACGTCCACATCCCGTGCGCTAATAATGCCCGGGGGGTGTTATTAACGCCCGCACCCCGGGTGCTAATAAGTGCTAATAACGCCCGGGGTGTTATTAACGTCCGCCCAGCTGAATAATTGGATAAACGCTACAAAATGGCACTTTAATAAATAACTTTATTTATAGAGCATGTTACTAGAAGAAGTTGACTAAGGGGAAATTTTCCTTTTACAGAACGTCATTAGAAGGAGTTGAATAGAGGAAAATTTCAAAATGCGGTAAATGCGGTTTATTTTCCCACTATTTGTGTAATAAGTTTTTTAAAAATGTTTATAGTTACAGCCTTATCCTTTTAGAGGTGTACAACGTGAAATATAGAGATGACATTTGTACAGTGATTTCTAACAGCTTTGAAAAAAACATGAGGCCGAAACAAAGGCCGAAAATTTCAACTAGAAAATTGTGACTGTTGGCGACTTTCCAAAAAGTAGAACATAAACCTTGGCCGCACTTTACTTATACAGAATGACACTAGAAAGAGTTGACTAAGTGGAAAATTTTCCTTATACAGAATGTAACTAGAAGGAGTCGACTAGAGGAAAATCTTTCTTATGCAGAATGTCACTAGAAGGAGTTGAGTAAGAGGAAAAAACCGCCATAGAATTTCGCAATTTAATCAACGCGTGCATTATTGGACCCGTACGAAGTACAAGAGCTCCTATACGTTTACTACAATTTTATTGTAACATGGGGTAGATCGAGGTGGGAGTGGGGGGGGGGATGCATCTATTATCGTCTGGAGATGACGAATCAGCAATAAAAAAAATGTCCGTCCGTCCGTCCGTCTCCACTTTTTTTTCCAAACGGCTCAACCGATCAGCCTAATCTTTTTTTTCCCTGAAAGGTACATGCTTCAGGTACATGATTCAAGTTCGAAGATGAGCAAAATCGATCAAGTGGTTCCGGAGATATGGTCGAAGAAGTGACCAAAAACATGGGTTTTCGAGGGTCGGTGAAACTTTTTCGCAAATATCTCAGCAAGTAAAGCACGGAAATTGCTCAATTTGGTGTCAAATGAAAACATTTGATGCCAAAAAACTGGGGATTTTTTTTTGTTGGAATCGGGTCAGGGGTCTCAGCACTGGGAGCCATGGAATGGGCGAAAATAAATTTCTCTGCCCAAAATGATAAGAGATAGTTGTTTTTTCAGTATTTGCTTAAATACGCAATACAGAGATTTACTTTCAAAGGCAAAGTTGTAGAGAATTAAATTTAAGCGAACATGTGTTTCAGGGTTTTGGGGAAATATGGCCCAATCCTGGTATATGGCCACTTCCATAATTGGGCAGGATGACCCAGATCTCCAGAACTATGAGAGTTAGAAAGTTGATTCCAAACGCGAAGTTATAGAGAATTAAATTTAAGCGAACACGTGTTTCAGGGTTTTGGGCAGATATGGCCCAATCCTGGTATATGGCCACTTCAATAATTGGGCAGGATGACCCAGATCTCCAGAACTATGAGAGGTAGAAAGTTGCTTCCAAGGACAAAGTTGTAGACAATAAAATTTGAGATAACACGTGTTTCTGGGTTTTAGGGAAAAACGACTTAGTCCTTGGATATAAGCTTTTCTAGATTTTCTATAGACGTACTTCGGTAGGGCCTTTGACATTACCTTCGGTAATTTATATGGATCTTTGAAATTCTTACAGTTATAAAAGAACAGAAAGTGTTGGATTGTTTGCTTATTTGTATATTTAGGTACGTTCGAGTCACTTTGCCACATTTATTCTGTTTGTCACATCTATTCTGATACGTACGGGTCTTTGGTTATGTTTGGAATTATTTTCATTCATTCGACAGTGTTATGCACTCCCTACTTGGCTCACGTTCGGTGAGTACTCAATGCTGTCGCAGCGAGGGTGCCAACAAGGTGATCCGTGGAACCCAGCGATTTTTTGCTTGGGTATCAACGATATGGTGACCGCCCTAGATTCAGAATTTAACATTTGATATCTGGACGACAGCTAAATCGGTGGAATTCCAGATGTAGTATTTGGTGACTTTCGGACAATTACAACTAAGTCAGTAGCCATCGGATTGCAGTTCAACTATGCGAAATGTGAGATGAAAATGTTAGGCGAATGCAATCAAGACGAACGAGCGCGTATACTGCAAAAATTCAACGAAATAGCCCCTGGAATTATTGACAGACCAAATGACATCGATCACTGCTGATTGTGACAGTAATAAGAACAGCAATCCAACGAAAATTGGAAAGTTGAACACGATGATTATTGCTTGCTTCGTAGTTTCACCTAAATCCTACAGCTCAACTATCTCCTGCGAACGAAACCAATGTTGGAAATAGAGGAATATGACCGCAATAAATATGAAAACCATCGGGAATTTCCGTTTTTCTGGCAGTTCATGGGACGAAACAACCTTACCGGTCAAATGGTGGACTTGGACTAAGAAGCGCCACTAACCCTTGCTACTCCAGTTTCTTAGGATCAATACAATCAGTATCAAATTTGATCAGCTCTATCAATCACAACCGATGCCGCGGAAGGATGTTTAAGAATTTCTCAGGCAGACATCCTACTGGAAAATGATCGAAAATTTCAACAATAATGGGATACAAAACTTTGCTCAAATCAACAAAAAAGAATCATCTAAAGCAATCTGACATTCAATTGTAATGAATTTTTTAAATAAATATTAAATTTGCTACAAGAAAAAAAGAGACGAGAGTAACAAAATCTGATTGACCGATAAGTACAGAAATACAGAATCATACGTTTTTATTTCGTTATAATTTTAATTATTTTAGTCCTGTGTTGCTGATGAAGGACTTTAGATCACCCGAAATGCATCTAAACAATTAAACCTTTTTTAATTAAAGTTAAATAAAAAGTACATCGGTGAAATCAAATTAATGGAGTTTTATTGAATTGTATTACTATTTACTGACAATCAATCATTTAGAAACCAGTATCTATTCGACTGGGAATTCCGGTGTGTGGAAGCCAGGTGGATGAAATGGGGCATCATAGATTATTTTGTAAAGAAAGCGTGGGACGTACGCGATGGTCAACGAACTTATTAAGCGCGCACTTACAACATGCAAAGTTCCATCATTGCTTGAACCAATCGGTTGCCATCGATCTGACGGAAAACAACCAGATGGCCTTACCTTGGTCACGTGGAAGAACTGAAAACCCATGGTGTGGGACTTCACGTGCGCCAACTTTCATGTGGTACCGGTGTGTGTCGAAACCTTGGGTACATTTGGTGACACGTATGGCCCTAGCATAGACTCGGTTTTAGTGCCCTAGCTAAGTCCAAGGACTCAAATTTAAAAAAATTTCTTCCATAAATTGTCGGCCATGCCTAGATCTTTCGAGCAAAAAAAAAATTTATGAAAATCGGAACAGATTTACTCGAGTTATGTACAAAAGACCAAAAACCACTTAAACGGCCCTAGCTCGGCGGCCCAATCCCATAAAAGATATTTCAATTACCTTTCAGGAAAAATAAAGTTTTTGAAAATCGGTTGAGACTTACTCAAGTTATCGCAGTGACGGACGGACGGACGGACATTTTTTTATTGATGATTCGTCATCTAAGGACCATGATCGATGCTCCCCCCTACTCCCTGGTCGAAATTGGGGTGGTTACAAACGTCGTGGTAAACGCATAAGACTTCGTAATAATAACTTCGTTCTTCGTACGGATCTAAAAACTTCGGTAACGAAAAGATCTGTAAGAAGAATTCATCTGAGCAAAAGTTCATAAAAAATTGCAGGACGAGTAAATAACAAATTATCAAGCTTTTGACCCCGACGGGTTGTAACAGCGGATTAGCATTATTATCGTGGGCGCAATTATATTGGCGGCTGTGATTCCAAATGCACAAAAAGCGTCAATATATCGCCGCAAAAATATTTTTGCCATTTGAACCACATGAAAGAGGAAAGAGATAGCATCAATACATGTATTGTCGCATTTTCAGTCGGATTCACAATATTACGGTCCAACTTTAAGTTGAATGTGTCACACCCACTGCTATCAGAACATTTGCAAGTCGACGAAAAAGACTTGCGTCACACCTCCACTTTAAGAAGGTTTTTGGGCTCGGACAGATAGAACAATACTTTTTATGAAGACTCAGGATCGCTATTACGCTATATCGCTATTCCACAGTGGGAAACGACTTTCCGAAATCCTGGTAGAAGGCATTCAAGATTCTTTAAAAAATCCTTAAGCACGATTGGGTCAAAATTGTTTCATTTTTATCAAATATTCTCTCGTCTACTAGTCTTCGTGAAATTTTTGAAGACAAAAAAAATTTTCGCCATTTCGTTTTAAAGTTATTTAACAATCTTTTTGCTTCCAAAATCCTTGTAACATGATATTAGTTTAAGAGTCGTCTGAGGGTATGATAAAATGACAAGAAACTCCGAAATTCATCATCATTGTCCTTATAATGTATCGTACATCCCACAAACAAGACCGCTTGTTATTGTATTGTTATTGTAAGCAACCCATAATATTTCCAAATCTCATTTGAAGTCAGATGACTCAGGCAAATGTGAGGTTATGTTTCTACGCAACCACGAAACCGCCGAAAATGCTATTTTTTCTGCTACAAATCAATAAATTTCCTTGCAAAAAGCTGAAATGTTTTAATGAAATCATTAGGACGAATGAACTCTGCAGAAAATACTATAAGAATGTTCGAGAACTCTGCTGCGTTGACTACACCCACAGACAAACAAATGGACACAATAAACGGGTTTCATCAAAAAATTAGGGCTATTTTTGAATTATGACAAACAAAAAGTGTAACAAGACCTCAAAATAATTGGGTTCAAGTGAAAAATTTGAAATCAAATGTACCATTCAGTACCTTTAGCAGCGTTGATATTGCTAGCCCGTACATCAGCCGGTTTGCTTTTGTCTTTATATGCTTGTCCTTGTGGTTTTTTTGAAACTACTCCTTTTGGCGCCATTGCGAAATAGGATTATTTAGTTAAATTCTTGCGATACGTATTCGAAAAATTAATGAACACTTTCAAATAAAACTTTTGAGATGAATTCAACGTGAGCACACTGCAATTATGTAGAACTAAGGAAAATTCTTTCTTGGTGACATTAGCATTTTGTGAATTAGCCGACTTAGCTGATTAATGATTGTGAACATTGTGAATCTTGTTGGCTTTGAGAAAATTCTTGTAGATGACGTTTTATTTTTTAGTAAAATTTTCAAATGTTCATTCAGAGAAATGATAGCTAGTATTGCTTCGTCCGCTACCAGCATGAAAATCATTGGACGAAGATATTTCCACTGTACATAATGGACATATAATATTTTACATATACAAAGGAAAAATCTCTTTATTTAACATGGGGCAGATCGAGGCTCGAGTTGGGTGGATGCAATTATTATCGTCTTGAGATCACGAATCAGCAAAAAAAATATTCGTCCGTCCGTCTTAACTTTTTTAAACTGCTCAACCGATCACCCAAAACTTTTCTCCATGATTCATGTACAAAGATGAGCAAAACCAGTCAAGCAGTTTCGAAGGTATGATCGAAGAAGTGTCCAAAAACACGGATTTTCGGGGGTCGGTTAAATTTTTTCGTAAATATCTCGGCAGGTACAGCACAGAAATTGTTCATTTTGGTGTTATAGGGAAAAATAAACTGATCTATAGAACTGTCAGGAAAACTCGGGTTGAACCTAAATTAGTTTCAGAATAGAGTCAAATTTGTTTCTAAGGAAACTAAAGTTGGACTCCATCCAGTTAGACCGAAATTAATTAATTAATTAATTAACTTGTTCCTAGGGAAACTCAAGTTAGAATCCAGTTGGAAATAAGAAAATTTTTGCGGAAATCGTCTGAAAGAAAAATATATTCAGAAAAGCTGATTAATCTTTCTCTGCTACACAGTACAACTGTGCTGTACATACTTTACAATTTAATACTTGGACAATCTAGTTAAGCTCTCTATGTATATATTTGCTGAAGTCACAGTCAACATGCACTTACGAGGATTTTCACTTACGTCGTCGTCGTGGAAAAGGTTCATCCCCTAATATCGTCTCACAAACACTGCAAATGTTCTCTTAATTTCGGTATTATGTACTACCAGGACAGAATTGCACTATATTATGACAATATAAAAATCTATTGTTTGTATGCTGATTTTACGCATATACCGTACGTAATTACGCATATATTGTACGAAATTCGATTGTAACGCAATGAAAAATTCCAAATTGAACCGCGCTTAAAGGGTTTATTTAAATAAATCTCATTTTTTTCGTGATATCTGAAAGTCCATATCTTTTTTAAAAATTCAAAAAAATAATTTGCGCCAATACAGTACGGCTATCCATCAAAGATATTTTTAGATGGTGTGAAATAACAATC
Source organism: Pseudolycoriella hygida (assembly GCA_029228625.1). Taxonomy (NCBI): domain Eukaryota; kingdom Metazoa; phylum Arthropoda; class Insecta; order Diptera; family Sciaridae; genus Pseudolycoriella; species Pseudolycoriella hygida. Next base: position 90,747,116 of record CM055403.1, read on the forward strand.
AGATGAAAAAGTTGTTCCACAAAAGATCTCGAAAACTTAAAGTGGTTTTTATATTTCAGTTTCAAAAGTGTGTTTTTGGTACATTTTCCAATTTTGCGTTTTTATGTATTTATATATTTAAAAGTCGTTTTCGTGAGAGAATCTCTAAAAATTACATGCGAAGAAAAAGAGAGAGAACGGCAACTATATGACTCATTCTTTGCAAGAATTGAAAAAATGTTACGAACGGAACAGAGTAAGCAAAAAAGAGAGGCAAGGTCACTTCGATTTCCGCATAGAATCAGCCATTTTTCATTCGTATCTGATAAATTTTAGAAAAAAGAATAAAAGAAATTTAAAATACAAAACGTCATCATTTTGCCAAAGTGTAGAACAATTTGCAATTAATGTTTCTCACAAAAAATAAATAAATAGCCTGATTCAATTAACGAACTAAATCAAACTGCATATCGAATATATTTTTCGAAAGCCAAAAGCAACAACACTTTTGGAATGTATTCTTCGTGATAAAAACCCCAAAAAAAAACTCACAAAACGCAATATCGTCCGACTTCTTATTTTGGTTAACTGGTCTCTTCTAAACTGTTTAGGCAACCTTTATGGATGAAATGTTACAGATTTCAATAAATTCTTTATACAAATTATTTTAAAAGTACTTCTACGACAATTTTTTTCGCGATAAATAATTGCACCAGCCAATGAGAAACAAGAATTTTTCGTTAAAATTTTTTATCATATCGTC
>CM055403.1:90748357-90775383 GCA_029228625.1 Pseudolycoriella hygida
GGCGGCAATTTCATTTTTACTTCGCTTTGTATCTGGTATCGCAACTAAACTATCCGAAGTACGTTTGTACGCCATGGTTCAGCTTTATATTTTAAATTATTATTTTTCGTTTTGTAGTAATATGCAAACAAAACTTCGGTCAACACAAAATGTCAAACGCACACATGCACCTTCAACTCGACGGCCACCAGAGAGAGGTAGAGAGAAAGCAGCAACGACATTATTTTAAATGTCACTTGGTAGAGATACGTTCAATTTTCAAAACGTGCCAAAATTAAAAAAATTAAATTTGCCGTGTAAGCGAGTGTTTGAATAAATTTTTTTATTTTGTGAATTCGACTCAAAAACATATGAAGGGACCCGTACGTATCAGAACAGATGTGGCAAACAGAGTTGATGTTACGAAAAGACTCGAACGTATTAAAGTAAATATTGCCTTAACTCTTAATTGTATGAGATTACGTGCCGAGAGGGCAATATTGAAAAACCCGTCAGAAGAAACGATGTAAGAAAAGCCTTCCAAAATTACAAACTTACTTACTAAACCGGCACTACAACCCATTAAGGGTCTTGGCCTTCTGCAACATGCTTCTCCAACCGGACCTGTCCGCAGCTAACCTCTCTCAGCTGGATACTCCCACAGTTTTTAAGTCGGCAAGAGCTGCGTCATACCATCTCGATTCTGGACGCCCTGCACCTCTCTTGCCCTCCGGTCTGGTTTTAATGATTTTTTTCGGAATACGATGATCTTCCATTCGTGGTACATGACCGAGGCAACGCAGTCGGTTTATTTTGGTAGTTCTGACTATGTCTGACTCTCCATAAAGCTGACTAAGCTCATGGGGGAGCGGGTTAACTCAGTGGTAACGTACTGGCTTTTCCACCAAGAATACCCGGGTTCAAGTCCGGTGAGGATAAAATTCTGTATAGGATTTTTCTTCAATTTGTCGCATGAAAGTAACATTCCTAAGCATACCCAAGCTTCTAAAAATGGGTAGTTGTGGTGTCCACAACGAACCGTACACAGAAGAACGACATGTATGACGTCAACCATACACGATGAATTCTGTACAGATATCTGAGTCTATCTTAACGCAGAGATATAATGAACACCAGATGAAATCCAATATATAGGCGTGGTTCGGAATTCACGTTAAGCATGTGGTCCAACAAACAGATTAATGTTTGCTCACACAAAAGCCCTACAAAAAGGTATTTCAGGAGGCTAGAAGATGTATTGTAATGTCTGGACCCAAAAAGCGAGATTCATTTGGCGTGTACGGCTTGTGAAGGAGGCTAGAAGATGTATCGTAGTACGTGTGCTCAGACGACGAGGCTTATTCGGCGTACCGGTTACAACCATGCGTTCTGAAATGGGAACATTTAAATGTGGGAATCTAACTAAGACAGAATACATGACTAGGTGGAATGATAGAAGTGTAACGGGGAAGGAACAAAGGATCATAGTATCTGTGTTTCAAGGCCAGTTGGCCGCCTCGACCAGAAAATCTAAGCTCATGATTGAATCGTTTGTGCCATCGGTTCTGCCTTTGATCGAATACTGGTCCAAATATTGTCCACAGTACTTTTCTTTCGAACGTGTGCAGCGATTGTTCGTCTCTTTATGTCAAGCACCCCGACTCCGAACCATACGTAACCATACGATCACAGATTTGTATATTGCGTATTTTGAATTTCGGCTTACTGACTTGGACTTTAAGATTTTCAGAAGGCCGTAATAACTCCGGTTGCCCAGAATGTCGTTATTAGTGTTCAGCTCCGATCCAATACGATACGATACGAATTTGTTCACCATTTTGAATGTGTGTGTGTCGATCGTTACGGTTTCCTCCTTGTGTTGATTCGAAGGCGGGATTATCATGTGTTTCGTTTTATCGTCATTAACTTTCAACCCAAGGTACCTTTCCTCTCCAAGGCCATAAACTTGTCTTTAACAACATCCATTTTCCGTCCAAGTATGTCCAGGTCGTCTGCGAAACCTAGCAACTGACTGGACTTGGTGAAAATGGTGCCGCTGGAATCTATGTCCATGGTGCGCACAGCTGCTTCAAGGGCCAGGTTAAAAAGCAGCGTCGCGAGAAGATCTCCCTGACGTAGGCCTTCCTCTATGTCGAAAATCTCTGACAGTTGATTACTGATCCTTACTCGGCTATTAGCTCCGTTCAGTGTTAACTTGGTTAGCGAGATCAGTTCGTTGGGGATTCCAAATTCCTCCATTACTCTCCATAGCTTACTTCTTCTAACACTGTCATAGGCTGCTTTAAAATCAACGAACAAATGGTGTGTTTCAATGTTGTACTCTTTGCACTTCTCCAAGATCTGTCTGATATTAAACAGCTGGTCCGATGTTGAACGACCTACACGAAAACCACCTTGGTATTCACCTACAGAGTTTTCCATGTATGGGTGAAGGCGCTGGTAAAGAATATTTGCAAATATCTTGTAAGCAATATTCAGCAGAGCAATTCCTCGAAAATTGCCACACTCCATTTTATCACCTTTTTTGTATATGGGACTCTTCCGGTAACTCCTCGACATTCCATATACGCGTGATGAGCTCGTGCATCTCCATATATAGCGCGTTGCCGCCGTTCTTGAAAAGTTCGCCGGGTAGATTGCCTGTCCCCGGGGCTTTGAAATTTCTGAGCCTCGAAATTTCAGCTTCAACTTCTTCCATCGTTGGTTCTTCTATATATATGGTTGCGCAGTATGGAATGGCAATTCGTTGTTTTCTTCGTTTCGGTTGAGCGGTGTGTTCGGATTAAGCAGTTCTTTGAAGTACTCAGCCCATCTCGCAATCAGAGCCTTTTATAAGGACTTCGAACTGGGGGGGATTTTCGGCATGGTGGCCCAGTTTTTCATGCTTATTCCTATTATGTTCGAGTTCTGAAAATCTGATATAGTAGAAATAGTGAAATAATGTATTGACGAGAATTTCTTTATGATTTTCTTTCAAGCTAGAAAATAACTTATGCGAGCGTAGCGAGCTAGAAAAATGTTATTGAATAAAACGAACTATGCTGGAAGCAATTAATTTTCGATAAGAGGAAAACACACTAAAAATAGTGTCAAGCGCCCGCAGGTGAAGATTTTTTCAAATAGCAATACTTTGAATATAAAATGAGGGAATCGCGAGCGTAGCGAGCGAAAAATTCTTGCTGAGTGAGACCCAATAGGTGAGCCAATTTTGGGTACAGAAATTGGGTTTTGTTGAAAAGATCGTTTTTTTTTCTTTTTTTCGCTTTGAAATAAATTTAAAAAACACGAAATTGAGTTTATGACAATAGAAGATTGTATTTTAATAAAGAGTCTTCCATAAAAAAACCGTGGGACTATTCCGGATCGCTGTAGACGTCGCGTCAGGCATCCTCAATTAAAAATAAATTTAAAAATTGCCCAACTGCTGAATATTAAGAATCATTGTAAAGCGCCGCAGGCGAAATTTTTTTAGTTGAAAATGGGTGGAAGATTTTTTGCAAGTTGAAAATGAGTGGGGTGCACTGTGGTGCACTGGGGTGGATTTTTTTAAAGTGGGGTGGATTGTGTTGGGACTGGGGTGGATTTTTCCTCCGAGCTTGAATGTTATAAAAGGCCCTGCTCGCAATGCACTTATCTCATCTGCTAAGAACAATCCATTCTTGTCCTTACACAGCAAAGGCTGTTGACTGTAACCATTTTTGGATTCGTTTACTTTCCGATAGAAGTTCCGAGTTTCCTTCCTATTGCCAAACTTTTCAATTTCGATCAAAACGTTCCTATCCTTCAGCCGTTTTTTGTTTCGGAACAGTTTTCGAGCGAAATTTCACTTCGAACGGTACTCTGCCTGGCCTGCTCGAGTGTATCGACTCAGAGTTTTTAGTCGCACCAGTCTGCATTTTTGTTCTCCAGAGCTCGCTGGTATTCATCGTCGAACCAGTTATTTCTTTTATTTTCCGTTCTCGTTCCCAAAGTCTCTGCCGCGGCGCTCTATACATTCCGCCTGATTTGATTCCACGCATTGTCTATACTGTGTTGCTCGCTGACCATTTCTTCGATAATTTTTCTCTCCAAACTCTCCACTTATTTGTGTTTGATGTCTTCGTTCAGCACTTTTTCAACGACCCACTTTTTCAATGCCTGTTGTCGGTTGTGTTGGACCGATATGCGAGACCCAACAACGACTACAGCTCTACAGCTCCTGACATCCAATACATTTGAACAGTGCCGTCCATCTATCAAAACGTGATCAATCTGGTTTTTGGTTTGTCCATCAGGTGATACCCATGTCGCTTTGTGGATGTTTTTATATTCGAAATGCGTACTGCTCACAACCATGTTTCTTGATGCTGCGAAATGAACTACCCGCGTACCGTTGTCGTTAGAGTTTTCATGGAGGCTGTATTTACCAATTGTGGGACCATAGAAGACTTCGCGACCTATCTTGGCATACAGATCTCCAAGTAGAATGTTAATGTCACGTTTCGGTGCTCCATCATTTATCTCCACCAGTTTCTCGTAAAATAGCTTCTTCGCTTCGTTGTCTTTTTCCTCCGTGGGTGCGTAGGCGTCAATAACTGTATAGTTGAAAAATGTTCCTCTTATCCGTAGAGAGCACAGTCGCTCGTCAACAGGACTGAAACCAATCACCGCGTTTCTAGCTGTGCTGAAAACCGTGAAATCTGTTCCATACTCTCTTGGACTGTCGTTACTATTCCCACTGTAGTAGAACTTATAGTCTCCACTGATCATGGTGTCCTTTCCTGTCCATCTCGTTTCTTGCACTGCCGTGATGTCAATTTTTGCCGCTCTTAGCGCACTTGTGAGAGATCTCAATCCTCCTGGCCGCAACAGAGATCTCACATTCCATGTTCCTAGTTTTAAATCATTGTCCTTTTTCCGTTGCTTGAGTCGTTGCTGTTTATCCTGTCCGATCCGAGGCTGTGTTGTTGAGTTCATAACCGATCCATTTTTTCCGGTGTTTGAAGGTTAACCAAACGCTGAAAGTACAAAATTGACCCTTAAATAGACAAAAATGTTCATCTCAATTTTTTCTACAACATCGGAAAAAAACATTTTTTTGTCTAGGGCTGACGTTAGGACCGACCTAGAGTCTTCAGGAGAGGCCTCGGACAAATACTTACATACTTACATAGACAAAAGTGTTTCCCTCAATTTGCTCTGCAACATAGCAAAAAAATTTTTTTAGACCCGTACGAAGAACAAAGTTCTTCGAAAAGGGGTCTTATGCGTTTACCAAGTTTGTGACCACCCCAATTTCGACCCGGGAATAGGGGGAAGCATCAATCATGGTCCTTAGATGACGAATCAACAATAAAATAATGTCCGTCCGTCCGTTAGTCACCGCGAAATCTTAAGTAAAACTAAACCGATTTTCAAACATAACCAAAGACCCGTACGTATCAGAATAGATGTTACAAACAGAATAGATGTGGCAAAGTGACTCGAACGTACCTAAATATACAAATAAGCAAGCAATCCAACGTTTTCTGTTCTTTTATAACTGTAAGAATTTCAAAGATCCATAGAAATTACCCAAGGTAATGTCAAAGGCCCTACCGAAGTACGTCTCAGACCATTCAAATCTAGAAAAGCTTATATCCATGGACTAAGTCGTTTTTCCCTAAAACCCAGAAACATGTGTTATCTAAAACTTTATTGTCTACAACTTTGTCCTTGGAAGCAACTTTCTACCTCTCATAGTTCTGGAGATCTGGGTCATCCTGCCCAATTATGGAAGTTGCCATATACCAGGATTGGGCCACATTTACCCAAAACCCTGAAACACGTGTTCGCTTAAATTTAATTCTCTATAACTTCGCCTTTGGAACCAACTTTCTAACTCTCATAGTTCTGGAGATCTGGGTCATCCTGCCCAATTATGGAAGTGGCCATATACCAGGATTGGGCCATGTTTCACCAAAACCCTGAAACTCGTGTTCGCTTAAATATAATTCTCTACAACTTCGTCTTTGGAACCAACTTTCTAACTCTCATAGTTCTGGAGATCTGGGTCATCCTGCCCAATTATGGAAGTGACCATATACCAGGATTGAGTCATATTTCCCCGAAACCTTTCGCTTAAATTTAATTCTCTACAACTTTGCCTTTGACAGTAAATCCCCACATTGCATAGTTAAGGAAATATAGACGAAAAACTGTTTTCGTATATGGTCAAGATTCTCAATTTCGTCCATTCCATTGGTCCCAGTGCCCAGACCCCTGTACCGATTCCCACAAAAATTTTTTCCCAGTTTTGTGACATCAAATGCTTTCATTTAACACCAAAAAAAGGAATTTCCGTGCTATACTTGCTGAGATATTTGCAAAAAAGCTTCACCGTCCCTTGAAAAACCATGTTTTTGGTCACTTCCTCGACCATATCTCCGGAACCACTTGATCGATTTTGCTCATCTTCGAACTTGAATCATGGTAGACATGTACCCTTCAGGGGAAAAAGTTTAGGCTGATCGGTTCAGCCGTTTGGAAAAAGAAGTGGAGACGAGCGATATTTACGGAAAGAACTGGAGGCCTTATAATTATATGACTTTGAATATGTGGTTTCCAAATGAATTGCAACAAATAAGGTCTTTACCTGAAAGACTACGCGCCTAGAAGTGAATATTCTGGACGAGATTGTTACACTTAGAACCAAAAAAAGTACCTCGAATGTGAGTTTTTCGTGAACAATTTGGAATTTCCACTTCCAAACATTTTTCCTTTTTTAAAATTTCTGTTTTTCAGACAACATAGGAACTCCATTTTCATGTGGTTCAAGTTCTTTATTCCATTTGTGGAGGTACGTAAAGTTAAAGATACAAAAAGATACGGATTTTCAATTTTTACTTAAATCAACTCCATTTTTTTTCTACGCGTCACAAAGTTCTACTTAGACATTCAATTGAAAGCTAAGGGCAATGGCTACAGCCTCCCGCTTTGGGTTTAGGAAAAAATTTTATACCGTCCCTCCCTTCCACGACTCTTTGAAAATGACCATTTTTACGACGTTTTTGACTTTTGTAGCCCGCTACATGCACTTGTCAGGAGTGTTGCCATAGCCAAAAGCTTTGTATCATTGGACTACTTAATCGTACATAATTTGCCTGGAATCGATTTGGCCTTGTCCAAGATATTCATCAAAAACTATTTTTTGGACCTCTGTGCAGACCATTTTTCGGAAAGTTCAAAACTACAAAATAATTTTTTGAAAAAAAACTGTTCTTCTACGAAAGTCTTCTATTGGAATGAAGAATCGAATAAGCCATAGAGATCGAAATTCCGCGACGTTGGATTCGTGTTTCATACAAGCCGTGCGAAGTTCTGGCAAATTCACTCTTAAAAATTACTTTCGAAAATGCAAACGTTCCATTGCATTAATTTGTGAATATACTGATTGACAACACTCTCTTAATATATCTTTTCGTCTGAGGTGAAACGCTTTTGTTCCAGTTAGAAAGGTTCTGAAAAAATCAGTAAAAGGTGACGCATTTAGCTTCGATACTCCAAGAAAATTAAAGCAAAGTTATTTACGTTGTGTTTTTAAAAATTTACGAGTTGCTTTGGCATTCATACCCCAAAAATTTAAGGTTAAAAAAAGCTGCTTTTAAAAAATTGCAGTACAAGTGGCAGCTGCTCCAAGACTTTCAATAAGTCATACCTTAGAATCCACTGTATCAATTTTCTTGATCGAAAGTGCTAAAATTTGACATAACATAGTGGTAGCAAATTAAAATTTTTGATTGCCTTGTGTCACTGGCACAAATATAGAGAATAAAATTACGTGGAAGACTGATTCCGTTTTTATTACAAAAAAAATATTGTGCCGAAATTATTTGTCGGCGGCGAGGGGTAAAATTCCTAAAGAACCTTAAAAAAAATCCAAAAAATCCATGAAAATCCTAAAAATTCCAAAAATACTAAGAAATAAAATAAAATCACATCGTCATCATCATCATCAAACTTTATAAACCATTATCTCCCCTTGGTGTGGGGTCTTTATGTCGCAACACCAGAATGATGAACTATCGTCCTCCATGCCCTTCTATCGTCTGCCAAGGAGATGGTTTGTTCGCGGGGGAAAGTCCCCTAACTTCTAAATCTGATTTAATTGAATTTGTAAACCTTCTCCTTGGTCTATCACTTGGCCTGATACCCGGGACCTGTGCATTCAAGATCCTTTTCGGTAGCCTGTTATTACCCATCCTTTGAACGTGCCCAAACCAGCGCAGACGGCTGGCGCTTGCCGCCTCTTAGACTGACGAAATCGCTAAGTTTCCTTAATGTCTTCGTTCCTGATATGATTTTGTCCCACTGCTCCATCCTATTAACGTTCGCTATATTCCTAAGAACCCTCATATCAGAAACCTCCAGGTCATGCACGAGATATACTCCGCAGTCAGTCCAACTAACACTACCGTACAGAATCGTCGGCCTGAAAATGGACCTGTTAATAGCTAACTTTGTTTCTCTACTTAATTCCTTTGTGCTTAACATGTGCGACTTCAATTGACTGGCCACCGCTTTTTCCATTTTCCTCCTTTACTCAAATTCCCTAACTAACTCCTGAAAAAATGGTTCCTAAGTACTTGAATTTATAAACCTACTCCAGCTTCTCCCCATTTAAATTGCAAGCTGTCTTCGTCCAAGATTTGCACATGCATCATTCAAGCAGTCAATCCCACCCCGTAAATCCATGATATTATCAGCTAACAGAATCAAGTAATCCGCGTAGGCCAGGAATTTTCATTGTTTCCTCACCCACCTCGACATTTCCCTGCAAGTTTTCCCACTTGATGATTTTGTCCATGAAAATTATGAACAAAAGCGGGAAAAAACAACAACCCTGACGAACGCCCTCTTCAACCTCGAAAGACTCGCTAATTTCGCCATGGGCCATTCCATTGAAAAGTTGGAAAATGTGTTACGAGGGAACCGTCTACTGGCTAATAATGCAAAGGGTGGACTTTTTTCGCATGAAGGAGTTGTACATTGAGCCTATAGAGGAATTTTCTTTATACAACACAAATCTCGTATATGCACGATTTAGCAAGAACACATGGTTCCCTCGCAACCTACCAATGGAATCGCCCCCATCTATTCTTACCGCGGCCGTGCTCCATGAGTAAATACTCTTAACGGTACGCAGTAAACCATCATCATCATCATCATACCATCTTTATTCAACTGCTCCAATGTTTACCTTGTACAACATTACATTGGGAACAATTTCATAATATTTAAATTTCAAATCTAAATTATAAAACCAACACTTAACTTACTACAAGCTCAATTGACAAGCAGCAAAGAAAAAGGAAAATAAGAAGAGAAAAAAAAATAGGTCACTTAGTATACATTCACAATTCCAATACTAAAAGGATCATTATGATATTTACCAGATTTATCAAGCAATAACAACATCAACATTATTGAACAATAGCATACATTACAAAAACCTCCAATCTAATCTGCCTGCCCACAACGTAAGCATATCTACCTAAGTACTAGCCATGTATTTCATTCTAAAGCTACTATAGGATCCTGAGGTCCTCAAACCAATTGACAGTGCATTCCAGTCCACTATACCACGAGCAAACAAAAATGCATCACCTTCGGAAAAAGAACCTGTTGTGTACGCACAGAATGACCATACTTAATCATTAAGCAACTGGGTGCGACGGAGACACGCAGAACGCTGGGAAGCGTATGAAGCGTATATACGAAGCGATTCTTCCCGAAACCTGATGAAAGATGGGCCAAGGAAAACTTCAATCTACTCATCCAACAACAACTTAACATCAACAAATTGATTTCAATATCCAGAGAACAATTTCTTTCTGGACATCAAAATGGACCGTGATCATATCAGAAGGGGCGACCACTGTGCATTGTGGGCTGAACCGACACCTGAATAAGATGCGGTTGTCGGAGACCCCAAGATGTTCTTGCGGATTACAAGAGGAAACGGGCCTACACGTGATATGTGATTGCCCTAAATTCCTCCAAATGTGGACCGGTTCTTGGAAGCGACAGGAAGGCTCACATAATGATTTATATGATGAACGGGAAAAGGAACAAAGGATCCCAGGATCTGTGTTTCAAGACCAACAATAGATCGTCCCAAACTGATAAATCTGAATACTTAATCAATTCGTATAAATTCCCCGAACTTCGATTCCCAGTCAGCTTATAAAGAAAACTCATTGCCCTGAACTTGTAGTGGCCCAAAAGACCCATTCCCAAAAATCGATCAACCACAGACCCAATACTATCATACTTTCCCTTTCCATAAACATACCTTACCACCGAGTTAAAAGCATTCAGCAGAAGCTTTACTGAAACGGCATCCAGATCATACACAAACACCTCACAGCAATAGTGAAAGTGTGGCATCAACAATGTTTTCGCTAATAACAATAGAGTTTTCGATGGTGTCGTACCAGCTAGTGGCCATAGGTTCTAATCCTGCAAACACCTTCCGGCACACCATTTCAACGTGATCTACCCATGGTTCATTATTTGCGGGAAATCATCAAAAGAGCCAAAAGAGAGGTCTAAAACTTTCACGGAATAATTAACAAAGCCTTGCACCGAAACAACTGGGTCAACCCTTACCATAATACTTGAACCTATGACCAGGACCTTAGTCTTTTTAGCGTTCAACATGAGCTGGTTGCAAGCAGCCCAGTTGCTGATTGCCTTCAAGTCCTCATTAATCTGTTTAACACATAGTACAACATCACACGTAGCAAAATGCTTATATAGCTGCACGTCATCTGCGAAGAGGTGTGGTAACATATATCTAATCTCAGCAGGCATGTCACTAACGAACATTGCAAATAATAGCGGGCCCAATATGGAGCATTGAGGCACTCCCATTGAGACAGGTAGAAAAACAGACATCACATCATCAATGCAAACCGCTTGACTCCTACGTACTAGTTGAATTGCTGAAAAGCTGAAAAAAAGTTGGTTCGAAGCTAAGTAGAAAGGAGTTCATGGTTTACCATATCAAAAGCCTTGGAAAAGTCCAAGAGCAGGAGAACTAAGATCAGCTTTTTGTTCATAGCCATTTTGACGTCGTACGAGATCTTCAATAGGGCATTAGTGGTGCTATGCTTAGGTCTGTGGGCAGATTGAAAGGGGGCGACCGTAGCATGTATATAATCCTGCAGCTGGTTTTTCAGCAATATCTCAAAGATTTTTGAAAATATTGGCAGTATGCTCAGTGGTCGAAAGTCATCCAATTCAAAAGACTTACCCTTTTTATAAGAGGGAACCAATTTAGCCATCTTCCAAACCTGCGGACAAGTTGATGACATAATAGCAAAATTTAATCCGCAAAATAATCCGCCAAAAAACCTCTTACAGAGGCGGTGTGACGCAAGTCTTCATTTCTGCTTAAAAAAGTTGTTAAATCAGAAAAGGGTGACGCATTGAGCATCTAAGTTAAAACGATTTTCCTTCATTTACAAAAGTTCTGAAATAGGAGGAAGGTGACACATTAAGCTTCGATACGCAAGAAAATTAAAACGAAGTTACGTTGTGTTTTTAAAAAATTGCGTCACAAATGCCAGACCCTACAACGAAATAATTTTTCTATGCTTTCAGTTTTTACAATGCAAAAATTTGACTTTTAGTTCTTTTCGCGAAGATTGTACTATTCAAATTTAAATTTTTTAATGTGAAAAGTGAAAGACTTGAAAAATTATTACGCTGGCACGCATTGCCCACGCACATACTGCAGTTACCCACCGCGTCATGAAAAAGCATGTTCTCGACCATAAATCTGAATGACACAATGTTCGAGTTAAGTATTCAGACCTAGTCTTAATCACAATTCACAATTCACTCATAGAAACAAATATTGTATACGAATATCGATGTGATCAAAGTAGCACCATGAAAATGAATAACTTACTTCGTGATCTAGTATGTGATCAAATTTTTGTCGAATTCGTAAGTAATAAGACATCTTTGCCTGTACCTAAATTAAAAAGAAGGGGAGTGTTATGATCAGAGACGTGATAGTTATAAGCTGAGACACTAGGATATTCCAATTTGACATTGTTGTTTTTGAAGACAAAAAGTGATGTTTTTCGTGTAATTTTTTTAATTTTGTCAAAATGCCGTGTTGTGCCTATAAGTGCTGCAAATACTTTTCCTACAAAAAACATTTTAGCAGCTCAGTTTAATTTCACCGGTAAATTCATAAAATAAAGCATTAGATTCTCTGTGATAATTCAAATTTGAATCGTTCAGGATTTATCTTGACAGTAACATTCACATTTCGTCCGCTAAATCAACATAGAATTAGTATCCTGAATATTAAAAACCTTTTGTAGATGTCCTTATTATTTTTAAATAAAAGCTCTAGAAAATTCTATTAGTTACGGAAGGGTCTGTACCGTCTGTACATAAAACACCTTGTATTACTTCCACAATCTGGGAATTGCGGGAAATGGGCGCTTTACATATAAAATGCGACCCAACCTATTTGCTTTACATTTACTTGTACAGGTGGTGTAGTGTTTACTTTAATTAATTCATTCGTTCAACGCTTGTAAGATTCATATTTGCTTCACAAAGTCTGATCTGTAACGCCAAATTAAAGATCATTCTTTTAGTATCACTAATTCACTCAGCAAGCAGATAGTACAATTAGAAATCGTATGGGAGCACTTTTAGTTCAATTCGAAAAAAAAGGTGTAATGCGCCATTCAAGAATTTTAAGAATTTCTGTCTTCGCAAATTATTATTCGGCTTGTTCGTCCTCCACAATAAAAGACAAAATGTGGATATTTCTGTAGAAATATAAAAGAGACAGCGAATCAAAAAAATATTTTGTTTAGGTATGAAAACACAATAAAATTGAACCATGTAATGCCTCAAATTGTATGACCGACGAGAGATACAATTTATTTAAATCATAAGTTCAATTTGGAAAATTCTTCTTACTCGTCGTACAAAGCAGATGATATCAAAATTAAACAAAATACATAAATTTATCAATAAAAACCAATCACACAGAATCCGTAATAATATTTTGAAAATGTAGTTCCTTGCTAATTTTGAACAACATCTTAGATGAAAACTCAAATTCAATGTATTAACCAATTTTCCAATAATTATCCAAAATCCTTATAATTAATCCTTTGAAATTATCTACTTAAATGTTGCGTATTGTTAACTACACATAAAATTAAAAAACGCCTTCACTTATGCAATCGCGACAAGTACCGAAAAGATATCAAAGCAAACCTTTGAAATACAAAACGTGCTTTGAAACAAATTTGAAATTTCAAAAGCGAAATTTGACCATTTCTCGGTCAATTTTCTTCAATATTTTTGCAAATCTTCATAATATAGATTGGTAGGATTGGAGATTTGCTGCAAAACCAGTAACATTTATTTAACATATGAGTAAAGCCCGGCAAAGGTTGGTAAATGTGCTATATTTGATCAAATTTACAAGGTTTGCCGGGCAAAACTCATATGTTAAATAAATGTTACTGGTTTCGCAGCAAATCTCCAATCCTACCAATCTATATTGCGAAGATTTGCAAAAATATTGAAGAAAATTGATCGAGAAATGGTCAAATTTCGCTTTTCAAAAAGTTATAATTTCAAATTTGTTTTAAAGCACGTTTGCTATATCAAAGGTTTGCTTTGATAATTTTTCGGTGCATGTCGCGATTGCATAAGTGAAGGCGTTTTTTGTGTAGTTAACAATACGCAACATTTAAATAGATAATTTCAAAAAATATGAGGATTTTGGACAATTTTTGGAAAATTGGTTAATATTTTGAATTTCAGTTTTCATCTAAGATGTTGTTCAAAATTCGCAAAGAACTACATTTTCAAAATATTATTATGGATTCCGTTTGATTGGTTTTTATTGATAAATTTATGTATTTTGTTTAATTTCGATATCATCTGTTACGAGTAAGAAGAATTTTCCAAATTGAACTTATGATTTAAATAAATTGTATCTCTCGTCGGTCATACAGTTTCAAATATTTCATGGTTCAATTTTATTGTGTTTTCACATTTAAACAAAATGTTCTTTTGATTCGCTCTCTTTTTTAGATTTCCGCATTTTCACATTTTGTCTTATATTGTGGATGACGAACAAGCCGAATAATAATTTACGAAGAGAGAAATTCTTAAAATTCTTGAATGGCGCATTACACCTTTTTTTTCGAATTGAACTAAAAGGGCTCCCATACGATTTCTAATTGTCCTATCTGCTTGCTGAGTGAAATTAGTGATACTAAAAGAATGATTTTTAATTAGTGTTGGAGATCAGACTTTGTGAAGGAAATATGAATCTTACAAGCCTTGAACGAATGAATTAATTAAAGTAAACACTATACCACCTGTAAAAGTAACTGTGAAACAAATAGGTTAGGTCGCATTATTTCTGTAAAGCGCCCATTTCCCGCAATTCCCTGTAGCGTAGCCAAAAAATTTTAAAACCCTTCAATGAATCTTTATGCGAGAAAAAAACAGCCACTTTGAATCTAGAACTAAAGATTATATAAAATTATTTTCATGCGAAATTAGTGTTATCATTCTGTCACATGAGAGAAAAACAAATAATTTTTGTTTTTTCGTTTCTTTTTGTTTTGTTTCCTTCCGTTTTAAAAAACAGAACGAAACGGAACAAAACACTTTAAACGATGTTTTTTCGTTTTCGAGTGACACAGTCCGAGCCCTACCCGGAACAATAACATCCTCATAGAAAGGCATAAGATCAGCCCGCGCATCTTCAAAGACGTCAATTTCATGCACCCCAGGAGCTTTGTAGTAGCATCAAATCAGAACCTTAGAGTTTGCCAAAATCAGTTCTACAAACAAATACTCAGTACTGACATTTACTGATGCCTTCACTATTTTCGATTTCAAACGCCTTTTTATATATATTGCCACACCCCCACTTCGACGAGCCACTCTATCATTCCGAAATAACTTAAATCCTTCCAGACTAACAGACCCATTAGACCTGTAACTCTTGTACAATCTGGTCATTTGAACTGACCTGACTGGCAATACTGAGGTAGATTTACATACATTTACCTCAGTGCTGCTAGCCAGGTCTCTTTCAAATGACCAGATTGTACCATGTTTCAGAGGCAACAACAACATGGGCCTTAGAATTTTTAAAAATACGCCGAAATTGATCAATTTTTGGGTGCAGGCTACCAACACTGATATGATGACACAAGTTAAGATGATTAGTTGAATTTTTGAATAGCGACAGCTTGTAACTGGATGAACTGGATGCCATCATTCAATCAGTATGTAACCCGAAAAGCTTCAACATAACAATATAGTAGACGTAAGTGACAATTCAATGATGCCAACGTGTTACCGCTTGATAAGTGACAATTAAATTCTAATAATCCACAATTACTTTTTATCTGCTGCATTCGGTGCCAATAAAGAGTTGAGGTGTTCCAGAATATTCATACCAACTAGTTGATTTGATTCTGTGACCTTAACAAAGACACGTCCATTACGAGTATTGAATTGAAACAACTTCCCATTAGCCTTCATTTGCCTAGCACATCGAAAAATTACAAAATTTTTACTAGTCAAATTCTCATTGATGTAAATTCTGAAGCTATCAGCAGCGAATCCAACCATAGAGGTACATACAAATATTTCAGCACTCCAAAATCTGACAATCACAGATGGGGTACGATGACGCTTCGACCCAGAAGATGTTTTACCTAAAGGAACGCGGAAAATCGATTGCGCACATCCGGGATCTGACGTAAAGTTAATTGGTTTGCAAATATATGCCATAATATTCACTAAGTTTTCATTATCGACTACACGTATTCCACTAATCACTAGTTCATTCGAACGAACTTGACGCTCAAGTTGATCTATACGTGATTCCATAACATTGCCATTCGAAGTTTCTATCCGTGAAGTGAACAGTTCTTGGACCTTAGTTACCATTTCAGTGTAGTCATCCGACCGTTGTTTCTTCATTTCGATTTCAAACTCAATAATTTGTTTTTTCACAGTATTCAGAATTTGTTCAGCATCCATTTGCATACACCGCTTAGCTCACCAGTCTGTTTACGTTTTAGTGATGATGACTTGAATATAGGAGCTAGAGTTGATGAAGTTGAAGATATTTTAGGTTGAATTTACTAGTTTATTTATTTTATTTTATTTTATCTTGTTTATTGACCAAACTAACAGGCCGTAGCCCAATAACAAGCCAGTCATTACAAAAATTTTTTAAATTAAATTTAACAATGTTGAAAGAGAAAAAAATTGTATTTTAAAAATTAGAAAGAAATTAAAAATAATAAGTCTTCGTGATCGTAAAAATTTCACCATACAAACTGGTTCTTAATTTTCTTTCTAAATGAAAACTGTTTCGCATTAATTATATCAACTTTTTGAAAGTAAACATCGTGGTTAGTCTGCATCCTATGTATTGGCGAATTTTGTTGAATGTTCGTAGTAAAAGTCGGTCGGAAGAAGGTTTGATTTTGTCTAGTTGATCTGGCCGGACGGTGAAAACGGACTCTATGACGTAATGATGAATCAATATGACCGTGGATCAGTTTATATAAAGTTAACTCATCATTTTCCAGTCGACGTGTTTCAAGCGAATGAAGTTTAAGATAATTTAACCGGACCGAATATGGTGGTCTTGGATGAGAGATTTGATGAGAATTTCTTCTGCACTCTTTCGATTTGATCAATGGATTGTTCGTACATAGGATTCCAAACTGTTGAGCAATATTCGAGACTGTTTCTAACAAGTGACAAGTACAGTAGACGTATACTAGTTTGTTTAGAGAAATACTTGCCACACCGAAAGATAAAGCCAAGCATTTTATAGGATTTGCGGGTTATGTTGTCGACGTGCTCATTAAATGATAATTTTTCGTCAAATAATACTCCCAGATCTTTCTTGGTTGATACTCTTACAAGCGTTTCATCATCAATTTTATACGGGAAACTAATTTTGTTTCGGCTGTGCGTTGTCGACATAACTGCGCATTTGTCGACATTAATTATCGTATTGTTCGTTTTGCACCATTCTACAACTTTCATGAGGTCTTCTTGAAGAAGCTCACAGTCGTAAGTAGACCTGACTGCTTTGAACAATTTAAGATCATCCGCAAATCCAGAGCAAGTGGAGAGCGTTTCTAGGAGGTCGTTAATGAAAATAATGAACAGTAATGGTCCTAAGATAGATCCTTGCGGAACACCTGAGGAAGGAATAATTCTGTTAGATTTAGTACCTCCAATAACAACATACTGAGATCGATCGCACAAATAAGTTGAAAACCATTTAAGTAGACTATCAGGTATACCAAATGACTTCATCTTGAATAGCAAAATTCTGTGGTCAACTTTATCAAATGCCTTCGCAAAGTCAGTGTAGATTGTGTCTACCTGACCCCCACCTACAATTGAGTCAGCAACCATCGATGCATACTCCATAAGATTAGTTTGAGTTGACCTTTTACGTATAAATCCGTGTTGAGAGTGGTGGATATTCAACTTAATGTTATCAAAGAGTCTGTTAAAGACAAGTCTTTCGAAAATTTTAGATATTGCACACAAAATACTTATCGGTCTATAGTTAGTGATCTTACTTCTCTCACCTTCTTTAAAGATAGGCGAAATAAAGCTGGTCTTCCATTTAGACGGAAATACGTTCTCTGCCAGTGATCTGTTAAACAATATGCTAAGCGGGAGGCTGAGTGACATCGATAGATGCATAAAGAACATCATCGGAAGGTTGTCTGGGCTAGAGACCTTGTTCTTATTAAAACCTTTCAACGCTATTTCCACCTGAGCTGGGGTAAACGATAAATCGACCAAATCAGGACAAGTAGTCGATTGATACGAGAACGGGTCATATACCATAACCGAAGTTGGATGAACTGAAATCTGTCAGTCCTTTCCCCAGTCGTTGAGTTTATGTTGCTTACTTCCGTTGCACCAGGATTTAATAGGTAAATTTGGAGCATTTGTGATAAGACAGCACAATGTCCAAACTGAAGTTGATTATCATTAATAATCACATCACTACAGCATCAGGTGTGCCGACGAATACGGTGCCAAAGTCCTTTGTCAAACAACTTTCACCTTCACTTCTAAACAACACTACTGACAAACAAAAAAAGGCACTAAAAACGAGTCTCTGCTAGGGCCATACGTTATTTTTTTGTACATAGCTCGAGTAAAAAAACTTTTTTTTGTTTGAAAGATCTGGGCATGGCCAACAATTTATTGAAGAAACTTGTTTGGATTTGAGTCCTTGGACTTAGCTAGGGCACTAATAACGAGTCTCTGCTAGGGCCATACGTGTTTTTTGTACATCGCTCGAGTAAATCTTTTCCGATTGTCATAAACTTTTTTTTATGTTTGAAAGATCTTAGCATGGCCGACAATTCATCGAAGAAACTTTTTTGGATTCTACGTAAAATTGTGATTGAAATCGACTCATTAAAATCGGTCCAGTAGATCCGAAGATACGACCTTTAGAAAATCGTCATTTTCTATACAAAATGTGCTACTTCATAGAAGCCAAAGAAAATGAATATCACAACAAAAACCCTTTTTAAAAAGGAAACGTGACGCAAGTCCTCGTCCCTTCTTCCAAAACAACTGATATCAATTGGGGTGACGCTTAAAGCCTTGAAACGCAAAAAATTCTTTTGGAATGTTTTCATTTTTGATTAAAAAAATGCGTCACAAGTGTCGGACCCTCCAGTGTTATAGTTTATAGAAAGGGCTTGTTTTCGGTTTTCGAATACCTCCCACTAGTCGTACAAGCTTCGATGAATTTTTTGAAATTTCTGTTGGCTCCTAGGGACCAATACCTATCTAGGCACAGTCACATAAAAACATATGCAGGGGACCCGTACGCATCGGAATAGATGTGGCAAACAGAATAGATGTTGCAAAAAGATTCGAAATGTTGCCTTAACTCTTAAGTGCATGAAATTACGTCGACATTAAATTGGATTGGAAATTGCCGAAAGGACAATATTGAAAAACCCGTCCAAAGAAACAGCGCAGAAACCTCTCTACATCCTTAAAAAAGTCTCAGAATTTAAAAAAAAATTGCACTAGGGCCGATCATAGAACCGACCTAGAGCACTTGGAACAGGCCACTGACTCATACTGCGACGAACAAAAATGTTCGCATCTATTTTCTCTGCAAAATCTCACAAAAAACCTCATGATTAAAGAAATATTCACGAAATATCGTATGTGGTCGCGTAGCGCGAGTTGAGCCCACGCTGAAGACTCTTCAGCCCGAAGAACTCAACAGATTTTCACTAATTTAATTTTCGTGACTTTTTGATGTCAACATCTTTTATTCGATACCTTGAAGAGCGATTTCGGTTCTAATTTCACAGAGATATAAGTGAAAAGCTCCACGAGCCTTCAAAAAACCATGTTTTTGACCACTTTTTCGACCGTAACTTCGAAAGATCGATTTCGCCCAAATTCAATCCCGTAATCAATTTGGTGATAATCTTTCAGAAAAAAAAAGTTTTTGAAAATCGGATAAGATTTACCCGATTTATATAGAAAAAACACGTTTGGCCCCAGTAGAGATTCAGTTTTAGGTCCCTGGCTGAGACCAAAAGCTCAAAATTCAAAAAAGTTTCTTCCGTAAAATGTCTTTCATGTCAGGTCTTTCAAATAAAAAAAATTTATTATTGAAAATCGGTTGAGTTTTACTCAAGTTATCGCGGTGACGGACGGACGGACATTTTTTTATTACTGATTCGTCATATAAGGACCATGATCGATGCTCCCTTCTACTCCCAGTCCACTGAATGTCCACCTGAATTAGGAAAGCAAAAATCAGGAATCAAGAAATAAGGAACCAAAAATCAGGAAATGAAAATCAGGAAACGATAATCAGGAACCTAAAATAAGGAAAAACAAAAATCAGGAAATACCAAATTTAGGAAATACCAAAATTAGGAAAAACGAAAATCAGGAAGGAAATAAATCAGGAAAATTATCAAAGTTTTCAATTTCTAAGGAGGTCGCAATCTTATTTTTGGTATGTAGGGGGCTCTGTCCCCAAAACCCCAGCGCCTGCGACGAACTACTAACGCCCTGCAGGCTGCCTTCCGTGCATGGGCTCTGCCCCGCAAGGGGGATATTCCTGCCTTGACCCCTTGACCCCCTCGACCCCGCTTTTTTTTAAAAGGATTTATCAAGCCCTGCGGCGCATTCCCTCAAAAATTATATTCCTGCTTTTGGTTTTTGTGAAAAATTAAAAATTAAATTAAAATCGCGTAATTCGGGCTCTGCAACATAGCAAAAACATTTTTTTTAGTGATAGTCGACCTTAGGACCGACATGAGGCCCACTTGAGCCCTAAGCACAGGCAAAAGTTCTTCCATTGATTGTTGGCCGTGCCGAGATCTTTCAAACAAAAAAAAGTTTTTGAAAATCGGAAAAGATTACTCGAGTTATGTACAAAAAAACACGTATGGCCCTAGCATAGACTCGGTTTTAGTGCCCTACTAAGTCCAAGGACTCAAATTAAAAAAAGTTTCTGCCATAAATTGTCGACCATACCCAGATCTTTCAAACAAAAAAAATTTTTATGAAAATCGGAACAGATTTACTCGAGTTATGTACAAAAGACCAAAAACCACTTAAACGGCCCTAGCTCGGTGGCCCTTGGGCCGATAGTGCCCAGATTCAATCATATAAAAGATTTTTCGATTAACTTTCAGGGAAAATAAGTTTTTGAAAATCAGTTGAGTTTTACTCGAGTTATCGTGTTGACAGACGTCGTGGTAAACGTAATATACCCCTTTTCGAAGCACTGCGTTCTTCGTACGGGTCTAATAAGCAGACGAACAAAATTCGTTACACGAACTTTTTTTGTATCTTGCTTAGTTTTCGTTAGTCTTGGGTTACATTTTTTGCAAATTCCCATATTTAAATGGGGCGCCTAATGTTGTACCTACTTTCAAAACAACTGATATCAATTGAAGTGACGGCGGTTAACGCTTTGACGCGCAAATTTTTTAACCAGTAACATTAAAAAATGCGTCACAAATGCCGGACCCAACAACGAAGTAGTTTTTCTACGGTTTCAGCTTCCACATACCAAAAATTTAACTTCACGCATGAAAATCCTACATTGAATTTCTTGAAAATTTCTTGAATTCCTTGAAAATTACTCGAATTTCTTGAAAATTTCTTCAATTTCTTGAAAATTTCTTGAATTTCTCGAATTTCTTGAAAAAAATTTCTTAGAAATAGGCAGGGGGATGCGGTTAGACTACAATCGTTTTTTAGAAATTGATCACATCATATTTTCAAAGCCTTATTACTCAGGAGATATTAGTCCGATTGAGAAACTAAGTACTTAAGAGGAATCCTTTGATCACGCACGACACACTGGCATTATCTTTGACCAAAATCCATTTGGGCAAAATTTAATTATCACAACAAAAACCCTTTTAAAAGGGAAATGTGACGCAAGTCCTTCTTCCTCCTTCCAAAACAACTGATATCAATTTGGGGTGACGCTTAAAGCTTTGAAACGCACAAATTCTTTTGGAATGTTTTCATTTTTGATTAAAAAAATGCGTCACAAATGCCGGACCCACCAATGTAATAATTTTTCTGTTCTTTCAGCTTTCACAACGCAAAAATTTGTCATTATGTATGGCTGGCGTATTTTTGAACAGGAAATCAAATTTTTGCGTAGCTGAAAGCGTAGAAAAATTATTACATTGGTGGGTCCGGCATTTGTGACGCATTTTTTAATCAAAAATGAAAACATTCCAAAAGAATTTTTGCGTTTCAAAGCTTTAAGCGTCACCCCAAATTGATATCAGTTGTTTTGGAAGGAGGAAGAAGGACTTGCGTCACATTTCCGTTTTAAAAGGGTTTTTGTTGTGATATCAGTACTTTTGGAAGTTTCGGCTACTACTTCCATGGGCGAAAATAATCACCTCAACTTCCTCTACAACATATCAAAAGTTTTTTTTTTGAGCCCCCGGCCCATTTTCCGCCATTTTGGCGGTCACCCCCATACACTACACACCCAACCCAACATCTTTCCCTTTGACACCAAACCTGTATCTCGAGCACCCAACCATGTCTTATACAAAATATGCTTCCGTACACACACACACAAACACATACATATGGGCTTTATATGGCGCCTTCTAAGAGCCCTGGCACCCAAACGAGGCCGGTACCCCCCTTTTTAAAATCTATCATCATATCAAATCATATGGTGTAGAATGCCCAGCCGAAGGTCCCTGCAAAATTTCAAGAAAAGATATCGAGCCGTTTTCGAGAAAACTCCAAAAAAGTGGGTTTTCATACAAATGGCTCTGGAACAAGTAACTAACTAACTAACTAACTAACGTAGGATATTTTCATTAACTTTGGTTTCTATGAAAGTGCACATTTTGTATGGAAAATGACGATTTTCTAAAGGTCATATCTCCGGATCCACTGGACCGATTTTTTTGAGTAAAAAGTCGATTTTAATCAGAATTTTACGTAAAATCCGAAAAACTAGGGCTCAGAAAGATACGACGCAAGGCAAAAAAGTCAAAATCTAGCTGTATATATAGTTCCGAAGTCTACGAAAAAAATTTTTCTGAATTTTTTGGTCGTATGGGGACTTGCGTCACGGGCGCATTGCTACCGCGCGCCCATGATTTTGTTAATGTTTTAAACAATATGAATGGCATCACACACATACACGCACATTACGAACTTTTTAAATCGAGTAGCCTTGTAACCCTTGCAACTAAGTGTTTGATTTCTAATCGTTTTTCGTTACATGATCGGTGGGATAATGGTTAGCATATAAGTCGCTGAAGTGGATGTTCCTGGTTCAAGTCGCGGTCCAGAAATGCTTTTTTTCTTTATAAAAATAAGGGCTATACCCTAGAAGGGTTCATTCTGGGTGAACAGGACCATAATGGCTCATTACGTAGGTCGCATCATTACTGCCCAGCATGTTAAATTTCGTCTACACAGCAATGAACCTGCAACGTATACTCAACGTACCGAGTGCGTACACGTTAATAGTACATTACGTACGTGCTTCCAAATTTTTATTTTTGACGAGTGGGAAGGTTACGGCCCGACCCGAAGGGGAGGGCTGTATTCCCACTCGTCAAAATAAAAATTTGGAAGCACTTACGTACGGTTTTTTACGTGTTGAAGCAATGTAAATGCGCATTTTACATGAGCGAAGCAAATGTAAAATCGCATTTACATTAGGGAGATTGGGCAAACCTACTTATTGCAAAACTTATAACTTATACTTATAACTACACGTTATAAGTCATAAGTTATAAGTTATAAATTGAAAGTTATAAGTAAACTATAAGTTATAGGTTCAAAATTATAAGTGAACTATAAGTTATAAGTCATAAGTTGTAAGTTATAAGTTATACGTTATAAGTCATAAGTTATAAGTCATAAGTTATGTCATCTATAATATAAAACACAACATCACTGCACCTCACTACACTTTAGTGCTTCCCACTACATCTCACTACACCTCAGTACATCTCATTACACTACACCTCAATACATCTCACTACACTACACCTCACTACAATTCGCTACACCTCTATACGCCTCACTACATCTCACTACACCTCACTACACCTCACTGCACCTCACTACACTACACATACTACATCTTACTACACCTTAGGGCTGTCAAATGGTGTGTTAAGCGCAATATAGTACTCCTTATGTACCTTAGCCTCTGTCCACCTACTCCTACATCCTATCCTACCCGTGGTGACACCTGTTATAGTGAGCAACCCCACGAACGATCAGGTAACCAACCCTGGTGTAGTAGTGTGGGTCACTTAGCTGAAGGATGAGGGGGGCTGTCTTCGGGTAGTACCTAGACGCTACGTTTAGAGAGGGCTGAAGACAGCTAGGCGCTATCAAGATGGGATGGCGGCTTAGCATGGTGGCGAAGGATCTCGACGGTAAGAGACAACGGCAGCATGCAAAGTCCTAGTCAGATGGACTACCATCATTCACCAGTGCCACGGGCACATTAAGACCAACGCCAGTGCGGTCTTAATTACGGCATACTGGCAAAGCATTGAACACGGACAAAGAATATCGACCAGCGGATGAAATTTTAGACAAGGGCTGACAACTGTGGTATTCCACTACCTTAATAAGGAAAGGTGACATCTTCACGAAACGGCTAGTGGGCTAATATCATGGTTGCCCCCGTCCCGGTAAAACCTTGGCAGGCCTCCAAGTACGTTCGAAAGCTCGTCCTGTGAAAAGGAGGTGTAGGCTCAGATGAACATTCCTGACTAATACCGATCTGGCTCTGAACGCGGTGCCCCATGAAGGACCGTGTCAACCCTAGCATGGCCTCACTGCTTGCATAGATAACCATGAGATCACGAAGGTAACTACACAATCGAGTTGGAGATAGCGGCTTGGAGGGGGGACCCAACAGCATGGAATTAGGAAAGGAAGGGAAGGAGTTAAAAGAAAATCAACAAGAAAATCAACAGGGAAATCAGCAGAGGAAATCGGAGGATCAGCGGATGGATCAATCGAAGGTTCAGCTATTTGACGTGTTCGCAAGACGATCGAAAGTGGCGAGGTCGCCCCCGGGAAGGGAAGCGAGAAGTATAGAGGTTATCCACACAGACGTTCTCCACAACGACGACAACGATGAACCAAAGCAGACAAAATTGGAGCTAGTTAAAAAGATGGTGAAAGAGTTACACGAATTTATACAAAATAAAAATAACGTGCACAAAGACATTAAGACGAAGGTGATCAGCATTCGAGCCTGCCTAAACGAAGTGGAACAGGAAGATAAGCCGTGGAGGATGCGGAGATTCGAAGCAAATTACAAGAAGGCGAGAGCAGGCATTGAAGTCGGCGAAGTTACTGAAGTTGGCGAAGGTATCGAGGTGCTAGCCACCCCGCTCTCGACAAAAAGAAGACAAACACCGGATATTACGCCCACTCCAAGAAGCGCGGCAAAAAGGAGTAAAAGGGACAGGAGAAACAATGAAAGGACCACAAACAGACTGGATGCACAAACACCGAAGCCCAGTATAAGCGAGTGGAGAGAGGTGAGAAAAAAGAAGAAAGGGAAGAGCGAGAAGCAAAAGCTTAGAAGTCTGAGACCTAAAGCTGATGCTCTAATAGTGGCGGCAGAAACAGGAATGACGTACGCCGATATCCTCAAAAAAATTAAAGAAGACCCAGACCTCAAGGACCTGGGTGAAAATGTCTCGAGAATAAGACGAACGCAAAAAGGCGAAATGCTGTTTGAACTCAAGAAGGGCCCAGAAATTAAAAGTGCAGATTATAAAGAACTAGTCAAGAAGTCACTGGGCGAAGCAGCAAAAGTGAGAGCGTTGTCCCACATGACCACGATTGAATGTAGGTATATGGACGAAATCACGACAAGCGAAGACCTTCGAAAAGCCCTGAAAGAGCAAGGTAATATAAATGACGAGATAGATTCCATGACGATACGTATGAGAAAAACGAGAGACGAACTCCAAACGGCGGAAATAAAACTTTCAGTGGACGCAGCGATTAAGATTCTGAAAATCGGCAAGATAAAGGTGGGCTGGTCCGTATGCCCGTTGAGGGAAACCCAGCAGTTGGAAAGGTGTTTTAAGTGCATGGACTTTGGACACCAAGCAAGGAACTGCAAGAACGAAGATAGATCCAAGTTGTGCAGGAGATGTGGGGAAGAAAACCACCTAGCAAGAGATTGCACGAAACCACCAAAATGCCTGCTGTGCACGTCAGAAAATGACCACGTGACGGGTGGAGCGAGATGCCCAGTCTATAAACAGGCGCTTAAATCAAAGACGGGACAAGAATGGAAGTGATCCAAATAAACCTTAAGCATTGTGACATGGCACAACAACTTCTTTGGCAAGCCACAGCGGAGCAAAAATGTGACGTAGCAATTATTGCAGAACCGTACCGAATTAATAAAAACAACGGTAACTGGGCTGTTGACAGAGCCGGGATGGCCGCAATATTGACGACGGGAAAGTATCCCATACAAGAAGTTGTATCAGGCACCCACGAAGGATTCGTGATTGCGAAAATTGACGGAGTGTATATTGTCAGCTGTTATGCACCACCAAGATGGACGATTGAACAGTTTGAACGAATGTTAGACTTACTCACAGGAGAGCTAACGGGATTAAGCCCAGTCAACATTGGAGGCGACTTTAACTCATGGGCAGTTGAGTGGGGCAGTAGATTTACAAACGAAAGAGGCTTCATTCTACAAGAAGCGCTAGCTAGACTGAATGTGGTTCTGGTAAACGTGGGAAACACAACTACTTTCCGCAAGAATGGACGAGAGTCGATTATTGACGTGACATTCTGTAGTCCAACACTAGTACCCAGTCTGAATTGGCGAGTGGATGAAAGCTACACATACAGCGACCACCAGGCATTGAGGTACACTTTGAAAAAGAGTACGGTGGCGGCAAGGCAGATGAATCAAGTAAGAGAGCGGAGATGGAAGACGAGAAATTTCGATCAAGAAGCTTTCAAGGAATACCTCCAATCAGAAGACGAAGGCGTTGAGAAATCGGCAGAAGAATTGACGAAAGTATTGGTGCATGCATGCGACGTAGCGATGCCAAGAAGGAAAGAACCGAAGAATAAACGAAAATCGGCATTTTGGTGGAACGACGAAATTAGGCTCTTGCGCGCAGACTGCTTCAGGACAAGAAGGAGGATGCAGCGGGCCAAAAGTGAGAGTGCCAGAGCCGCGAGGCGAGACGAACATCGTACGGCAAAACTAACATTAAAGCGGGTAATCCGAGCTAGCAAGAGAAACTGCTTTAAGAAGCTGTGCCAGGAAGCTGACGCAAATCCATGGGGAAACGTGTACAGGATAGCGATGACAAAAATTAGAGGTTCATCAGTGCCAAAAGAAAGTTGTCCTGTGAAGCTAGGAGCCATAGTGAGAGGGCTAT
>CM055403.1:90775883-90807687 GCA_029228625.1 Pseudolycoriella hygida
ATAATGCCAAACGGCTTTGGACCGCGCAGCAGCAAAAGGAGGCTCCTTGCAAGTGTCACCCTATCGATATTGCGCTACGGGGCACCAGCGTGGATACAGGCGCTAGATACGAAGAGGAATCGGAGAAGGCTTAATAGAGCCCAGAGGCGTGCAAGCATAAGAGTAGCAAGCGCATATCGAACAATATCCTTAGAAGCGGTATGTGTTATAGCCGGGACGATTCCCATATGCATAACGCTGACAGAAGACAGTGAATGTCATAGAAAGAAGAGAATGGAGGGTCAAACTACCAAAACAGTTAGGACGAAATTCAGAGCCGAATCACTGAGACAGTGGCAGCAAGAGTGGGACTCCTCGGACAAGGGAAGGTGGACCCATAGACTCATACCAAAAATAACGACATGGGTACGGAGAAAACATGGAGAGGTTAATTTCCACCTGACACAGTTTCTGTCTGGTCACGGATGCTTCAGGAAGTACCTGCACAGGTTTGGATTCACGGAATCACCTTTCTGCACGACATGCACGATAGGCAAGAAGAGACTGCGGAGCACGTGTTATTCGTCTGCCCCCGCTTCGAACAAGAACGAGGAGAGCTGTTGACTGTGAGTAGGTCAGATGTAAGTGCCGAAAACATAATATCGGAGATGTGCCGCGATGAGGAGGTGTGGATAGTGGCGGATAATGTAATTGCGAAAATAATGACGAAGCTGCAAATTGCATGGAGAGACGATCAAAGAAGACTGGCAGTTGATCTAAGAGAGTAGGTGCGAAAGCACAGCTCCTCCCCGAAGTAATGCTGTGAGGCGGTTGCGGGGAGAAGAGAGCACGAAGACTAAGGAAGGAGGTTTTAGTTGGTAGGTCATTGAAGAATGGAATCCAACACTACCTTGGTTCAGAAAGACCGGGTGTCTATGAAGATTTCCTCACCCTTATAAAAAAAAAAAAAGTACATCTCACTACAGTACACTACATCTCATTACACCTTAATACATCTCAGTACATTTCATTACACTACACCTCACTACATCTCACTACACTACAATTCATCTCACTGTATTACCCTACATCTCACTGCACCTTAGTACATTACATTATAGTGTTAAGAATTGATGTAACGTAGCAGTTTAAGTTGAGATTCCGAACAATAAAGACGTTGTTACCAAACCCGTCTCTAACGTATAAACCTCATCCTAAACCTCATTACACTACACTAAATCTCATTACACCTCAGTACATCTCACTACACCTTACTACACCTTATTATATCTCAGTACATTTCACTACACTAAACCTTCCTACATCTCACTACACTACACTACATCTCACTACACTCCACCACATCTCACTATATTACACTACATCTCACTACACACATTAGTACATCTCACTACACTACACTATACCTCACTACAATTCACTACATCTATAATATAAAACACAACGTCACTGCTCCTCACTACACTACATGTCACCACTCCTCACTTTATCTCACTACTTCTTACTACATCTCACTTCAACTCACTACATCTCACTGTATCTCACTTCACCTTACTACATCTCGCTACACTACACTGCACATCTCTACACTACACTTCCCTTCACTACGCTACGCTACACTTGACAACACAACACTACATCTATAATATAAAATACATGAAATAGCAAATTTTGTAATGGATCATCTCTATAAGATCGAGGGATAGAGATTTGTTCAGGAATCTCTTCGTAGAAGTTGAGTACTGGTCATTACTGAAGAATGTTCGCAAAAGATTTATCCTCCAGAATACGCCATCATTTTCCCAGTTCTAGAACTTTAAAGTTGACGTATAAAAATTCAACCTGTGCGTTTGCAGCCCTTGCCTTTGGCGCACGCAGCAATTCTCGCACAGCGTTGAATTTTTATACTTTCATCCCTTGTGATCCAAATAACTATTTTTTGTTGTAAAGTTAATGAATGTCATACATTTGATTTAAAAAAGAAATATGGCTACTTTCAGCCTACCAACGCATACATTTGATGGAAGCAATATTTTTTTGAGTTTGGACTCAGCTATCCCTAAAAAAGGCGTCAAGTACGGTCCTATATGTTTTTCATGTATATTGCAGCAAAATTACATTCGATTTTCATGGTTTCTTTTTTTGAGAGGTAAGCGAATGACTAACCGTACTCAAGAAAAAATTTGGATCCAACGCCTCTTCTTGGAGCCATAGGACGGTTCTGAGGTCGGACCTATGCCAATTTTTTTTTGTATTTTGTAGAGAAAATTGAGTAGAACATATTTGTCGATAGTATGGGTCCGATGCCTCTACTGAGGACCAGAATAATAAGTTTAATAAGTAGCACTTATTTGTCAAGGGTCTGTCCCCTCGCCCCCTCGCCTGCCAAAACGTCGCTGTTCCCCTTAGATATCCCAAAAGGCGTAGTTTGCCACATTGCGAAGGCTACCTCCCCTCAACCTACGTTTCGATGCCCATTTTTTCACGGCCTGTTGCGCTATTGAATTAAAACCCATAATTGATTGGGGTTGTTTTTTCCGGCGATATTTAAAGCGGGACTATTAGGTTCGAGAAATTTTGTCCGTGAGGATATTTCTACCGATTTTTTTTTTTTTTTTTTGTCCGAAGATATTTTGTCTGATCACCCAACTTCTGAGGTGCCACACATTCCGGTCGAGGCCCGGATAACCACGCCATCTCTATAATACACAACACCACACAACACTACATCTCACTTTACTACACTACATTTGTCTTCGTTCCTACTATACGCTTGACGATACGTGGTAATCTAAATCGGCAGTAGAGCTGGAGATATAATTTTCTAAAATTAGGAATTAGGAATTCAACTAGAACAAAAGACATTCGTTCTTCTACGACATATGGAATTATTAGTTTCTTTATATATT
The DNA here is from genome assembly GCA_029228625.1 of Pseudolycoriella hygida. Taxonomy (NCBI): domain Eukaryota; kingdom Metazoa; phylum Arthropoda; class Insecta; order Diptera; family Sciaridae; genus Pseudolycoriella; species Pseudolycoriella hygida. The sequence goes on from CM055403.1 coordinate 90,778,793, forward strand.
AGTTTCTTTATAAATCGATTTTAAGTTTTCGTAAATTGATTTAAAATCGTGCAAGTGCATGCGATTTTTCAGACAGTTTGTGATTTTTGTGATCAAAATCAAAATATAAAAAAACTAACGCATTATTTCCATATGTCGTAGATGAACGAATCTCATAGAAAAACGAAATTTATCGCACAAACATAACCAAAGACCCGTACGTATCAGAATAGATGTGACAAACAGAATAGATGTGGCAAAGTGACTCGAACGTACATACATATACAAATAAGCAAACAATCCAACGTTTTCTGTTCTTTTATAACTGTAAGAATTTCAAAAATCCATAGAAATTACCCAAGGTAATGTCAAAAGCTCTACCGAAGGACGTCTCAGACCATTCAAATCTAGAAAAGCTTATATCCATGGACTAAGTCGTTTTTCCCTAAAACCCAGAAACATGTGTTATCTAAAACTTTATTGTCTACAACTTTGTCCTTGGAAGCAACTTTCTACCTCTCATAGTTCTGGAGATCTGGGTCATCCTGCCCAATTATGGAAGTTGCCATATACCAGGATTGGGCCACGTTTACCCAAAACCCTGAAACACGTGTTCGCTTAAATTCATTCTCTTATAACCTTCGCCTTTGGAAACAACTTTTCTACCTCTCATAGTTCTGGAGATCTGGGTCATCCTGCCCAATTATGGAAGTGGCCATATACCAGGATTGGGCCATGTTTCACCAAAACCCTGAAACTCGTGTTCGCTTAAATATAATTCTCTACAACTTTGCCTTTGACAGTAAATCTCCATATTGCATAGTTAAGGAAATATAGACGAAAAACTGTTTTCGTATATGGCCAAGAATCTCAATTTGGTCCATTCCATTGGTCCCAGTGCCCAGACCCCTGTACCGATTCCCACAAAATTTTCCCAGTTTTGTGACATCAAATGCTTTCATTCGACACCAAAATGAGGAATTTCCGTGCTATACTTGCTGAGATATTTGCGAAAAAGCTTCACCGACCTTCGAAAAACCATGTGTTTGGTCACTTCCTCGACCATATCTCCGGAACCACTTGATCGATTTTGCTCATCTTTGAACTTGAATCATGGGAGACATGTACCGTTCAGGGAAAAAAAGTGTAGGCTGATCGGTTCAGCCGTTTGGAAAAAAAGTGGAGACGGAGAGATGGACATTTTTTTTATTGCTGATTCATCATATTTAGACGATAATAGATGCATCCCCCCAACCCTCACCTCGACCTACCCCATGTTATAATAAAATTGTTTGTAGTAAACGTATAGGACCTTTGTACTTTGTACGGGTTCAAAAATATTAAAAAGATTCAGTTGAATGTTTAATTAACGATAAAATAATGATTAATAAATTATGAGGTTTTTCAAAAAAATCTTCTATAACGAACTTTATAACGAACAATTGAATTCCATCAGAGTTCGTTGCAGCAAAATACTACATCTCTTGAGTTGCTATACATCCCGGGCGAAGCCCGGTTAACCACGCTAGTAAGTTATAAGTGAACTATAAGTTATAAGTTATAAGTTATAAGTCATTAGTTATCCGAATAAAAATCTGCGTCGATTAAGCAAGGCGTTGGAAGGTAATGCAAGAGCGAGCGTCCAAACGCTGTTGACGTCACCCGATAACATCAATGAAATAATTTCACACCTCGAAATGAGCTTTGGTCGACCGGAATGGATTCTGCAGCATTTAATATCCGATTTGCGTGCTGTAACGAACATGAAAGAAGAAAATATACATCAATTTAAGCTGTTCTACAACAAATTATTCGGTACGATTACAACGATTCGGAATATGAAGGCAATGAGCTTGATGCAAAATCCGGAGTTGTTGGCATGCTTGGAGGAAAAGCTCCCATCGACCACGAAAAATTTCTGGATCCATTACAAAGCCGAACTACGCAGAAAGAATACGAACGTAACCATCGCCGAATTTGGAGAATGGTTTAAGTACGAGCTCGACGCCGGCTTGTCAGCAAAAGACGTCCTCAAGAAGCCAACCAAAGCAAACGTTCTCACCGTCAACTCATCTCAAGCTCCGGAAAGAGAAAAATGGTGCCCTAAGTGTGACGGAGCAGTTGGTCACTATTTACAGAACTGTAACGAATTCAAGAAAATGACGGTCGATCAACGTCGAGAACTTGTGAAGAAGAACAACATTTGCTTCTTGTGTCTCATCAAAGGTCATCAGTCACGAGTTTGTAGAAAAAGGAATTTGTTGCCAAAATGTTCGAAATGTAACAGAGGTCATGCCGATATACTACACATGGAAAGCGGTCCGATTGAAGAAGTTCGTTGCATTAATACTTGCGATGTTTTCTTGAAAATTGTGATGGTCGTCGTAAAAGGTCCATTGAAAACGATGTACGTTCCTGCATTTTTAGACGACGGTTCAACCGCAACAATGATGGACGAACGATATCATCCGAACCGATAACGAATCGAGATTCGTCAACGTCCAAATATCGTCCACTAGCAGAAACGCTAAATTTTATCAGCTGAACAACGTGCGAACTGGAAAGAACTTGGCTATACCATCACAGAAGTTTAACGTCAAGAACGTTTTGTATTTACATCCATACTTGAGCGAAGAAATACTGAAGAACGTATCGGATGTTCAACCGTTGTTATTGATTGGATCGAACAATGCCAGTCTAACCACGCCGCTCAAAACGAACCAAAATAAAATGAATGGACCGATTGAATGCAAATCTCGTCTTGGTTGGACGGTTCATGGACCGATATACGGAACGACGTCGTCGACAACAGCCTCCATTCATCTATGTACCGAAACGCAGAACGAAACGGATTTGAGCGATTTGATGAAGGCGACGTACGAAATCGAAAATTTTGGCGTTAAAAACGAATCGGAGAAATTGTCAGCAGCAGATGAGGCTGCACTAAAGATCATGAAAAGCACATTGAAAAACATTGGCGACAGATTCGAGGTTGGTCACCTGTACAAGTATCCCGGAGAACAGTTTCCAACTGAAGAGAGCAATTGGTTTTCAATTTTGATTTCAAGAAATTTGAGCAAGCATTAATGGATGGCAAAATCGTTCCGACCAAACGCCAAATGCTGAGATTCCTTATGAGCATTTACGATCCGCTTGGAGTACTATCACCACTGGTAAGCAAATTGAAAATATTGTTCCAGGAACTGTGGCGGCTCGATATCAAATGGGACGACCAAGCATCAGAAGGAATTTTTGACAAGTGGAGGAACTGGTTGGCCGAAGCGAAATCAATACGACAAGTGCACATTCCACGCTGCTATTTCCCGTTCGTTCCTCATTACGTCGATGTACAATTACATACCTTTTCGGACGCTGGAGAAAAAGCGTACTGTGCAATGACGTTCATCTGTATCGAAATGAATGGTGCAGCACACGTTGCACTTATACAAGCAAAGTCCAGAGTGGCACCGATTAAACAATTAATAATTCCACGGCTCGAAACGCAAGCAGCCGCCACTGGTAGTCAAATCGCTAGCACCATCGTAAAGGAATTGGACATACCGATTGGCAAACGATTTTTCTGGACCGATTCGACAGTCGTACTGGGATGGATCAACACGAAAGAAAAGTTGGGTCCATTCATTGGCAGCCGAATAACAAAAATTCTTGATTGTTCGAATCGAGAAGAATGGTTTTGGATACCCACACATTTGAACACGGCTGATCTTGCAACAAAAACAACAAACCCGATCGATTCTTCCAAAACATCTACTTGGTTCAATGGATTCGAATTTTTGTAGATGCCAGAATCACAATGGCCACAATTCAACCCACCCTCGCCAAACGAAAGTGAAATTTTAATGTTCGTCAACGAATTGGAACCGACTGAAAAATTGATTGCAACGATTAGATCGGAAGATGGAAGAAATTCTTTGCCAGACATAAATCGTTTCTCCAAATACAACCGCTTGATACGTTCGACTGCATACATACTAAGGATGGTAAAGAATTTAAAATTATCGAAAATGGACCGACCGAAATCGTTTTCGATTAACGTACACGTCTTACATGAAGCCGAAAAGCTGTGGTACAGACAGGTGCAACGAGACTGTTATCCGCAAGAGCTACACGACCTGAAAATCAGCGGTTTCGTAAAGAAGAGGAGTTGCCTGTACCAATTAAGCCCGATCATTGACAACGATGGCATAATTTGTATGCAAGGTCGAATACCAGGAGAGAATCCAATCATCCTGCATCAAAAACATCAATTTACGAAATTGTTGGCCGATTGGTACCATCAAATCAACGTTCATCAAGGGGTCGATACAGTAATCAATCACATGCGGGAAAAATTTTGGATTCCGACGTGCCGAACTGTGGTCAGACGAGCGTTTGGGTGTGCCGAGTAAGAAATCCGAAAGACAGACTGGTAGAAATGGGCGACATTCCAATGGAACGATCCAAGAAATGCAATTTCCCATTTACTTACATCGGATTGGATTACTTTGGACCGATCATGGTGAAGTATGGTCGCCGGTACGAAAAAGTTTGGGGAGCACTTTTCACTTGCTTAACGACGAGAGGAATTCATGTGGAATTGGCGTCATCGTTAACAACAACATCGGCGTTAATGGCCTTAACTCGATTCATGAATTTAAGTGGTGTTCCGAAGAAAATATTCTGGGACAATGGTTCAAATTTCGTTGGAGCCGACAACGATTTATCCGAATTCATCAAAAATTTGGACAACAGTGTAATTGAAAGCAAACTTTCGATCAGAGGCGTCGAATGGGTGTTCAATTGTCCTGCAGCACCGAATCGTGGTGGAGCCTGGGAACGAATGGTTAGATCCGTCAAAAAAGGATTGGAAGTGTTGGTGGATACCGAATTCCCGAGCTTCGAAACTTTGTCGACTGCACTATCCGAAGTGGTCAATACAGTAAACAATCGACCGTTAACGTACATTTCATCCGATACCGATAATTTCCACATCAGAGCCATTACACCGAACGACATTATTTTGCTACGCCCCAACCATTACCAATATGATGTGAAGGTCGACTACAATTTTAATCCGAGGGAAACATGGAAAATGGCACACAAAATCGCAGATGAATTTTGGCATCGCTGGGTAAAGGAATATCGACCACTTCTTCACAAACGGGCGAAATGGCCAGACAATCGAAACGATCCACAACTAAGGGAAGGTGATTTGGTACGAATTGTCGATGAAAACGAAATTCGTGGACGCTTTCCAAAGGGCATCATCGTAAGAGTTTTTCCTGATCGCAAAGGTGTCGTTCGATCAGCTGAAGTCGAGTGCGTGGTGGAAAATTCCAAACGAAAATACAAACGACCGATATCGAAACTTGCAAAGATCATTCTATCCGATGGGTTGGAGGATGTTGTTGAGGAAAACGCACTGGCAAGTGATTGATCAAAGCATTCAAATTAAATAAACGATCAAGTATTCGAATTGTAAAATTTTCACGGAAAAATAAAATCATTGTAAAACGAACAGCCGCGACTTTCAGTCAATTATTATTTGTTCCTTACAATTACATAAGTTATGAGTTATGAGTTATAACTTATAAGTTATAGGTTATTCGAAATAATTATTCGCTTTTTAATTTGAGATATTGTCAAAAAAATAAAATACTATTTATTAAATATAATTTACAAATAAAATAATTCTGCTAAATTTTTCGATGGTGGAATTGTTCCTAAAATGGAAGCGACATTACCGCGTTGAATTGCGATATCAATTCTTTGGAAGAGGTAGGATGTGGCTCGTTTTTCTTTGGTTATATCAGAAATTTTTCTACCAATTTCTTTCAATAATTTATAGCCCATCATTCCAAAAACACCAGATGTTTCTGATGCCACAGGCACGAAGATGAATTGTTCTCTTAGATGGTTATATTTATTTATCTTGTGATTTTCAGCCTGTTTCGCTGCCCAACCTAACTCACGTGATGTTCGATTTACGTATGTTTGTGCAAAAGTGTCACGGCACGTAAAATCCCACAGTAGTGATTTTCCTCTAGCCCACGGTATAAGACTGAGACCATCTGGTTTCTTCCCATCTGATCCTGAACAACCAGGTGGTTCACGAGTACATGGTATTTCAGCCGATTTAAGTGCTCTTTGTATGAGCTTGTTGATAGCTTCATGTCGTGAGCTAGTGCCCGCTGCTTTACTGCACGACAGACCATGTCTTCCAAATTTGTCAACTTTACTTCCGCAGATGCATTTGTGAGGTTGTACAATGGGCAGACCAAAGCGTAATGTGAAAGAAACTCGGAACTCGTCGTTGTTCAAGTGTGTTCCTAGTTGAGGAGAAGGAAGGGCTTGTAACCAAACACCTGTCTGTTCCGATGAATTTGATAAAAATCGGGCTTTATCAGCAGTGTCAGTCAAGGATTTTGTAATATTCGTTAATTTTTCGGTTATTTCAATACACTCCCATTGACTTTGATATTGACGCAAACATACATCCGGTAGCTCTCCAAATTTATGACTCCAATGTTGTTCTGCTTCAACTCTTGCCAAATCGTCCTGTCGGTAAGTTTCAGGTAACAGTTGATCTAACAAGGCGGAAACATTGTACACAGATGACAGAAAACATGGTAGTGCTATGTCTGATGCGTGTCGTATTCCACTGCCTCCTTTTTTGATGGGTAATGATAATTCGATCCAAGCCGATTCAGTGAATTGCACATTGAGCAACGATTCGATCGATGCCTTCATTGTTTCATCGTAATGTAACAGGTCAGATGAATTTTTCCACAATGGTGCTCCACGCAAAAAGAAAATGAGACGAGGTGTAGTCACAGATAAGCGTAAGAGATAATATGCGCTGTGTATGCTGATATTCTTCAACTTCTCAGTCAAATTCATCAATTCAGTTGTTTTCTTTTGCATACATATAGATGACGCCGCTTTAGTAAGGGGACTTCCCAACAAAAATTCATTTTCACTCTGCATAATCTGAATCCCATTTGCTATCGAGTTGAAGTGGTCGTAGAGTGCATTTTTCGATTGTTCTGATGATGCTGATAAAACAGACATTTCGCATTTTGCATGATTCAATTGAAGGCCAATTCCTTTTGCTTTTTCAATAATCTGTTTCAGTGCTTTAGAAACGCAATCGGGTGTGCCGGCAATTGTTCCATCGTCCAAATACCAAATATTCAGGTCAAGATCTTGTAGTGAAGAGACGATGTCGTGAAGAACAAGGCAAAATAAGGCTGGACCCAAAGGATCGCCTTGCTGTACTCCTGTCTGCGATAAGATGACGTGTTCTCTGTAATATACGTTGGTTGGATGACGATAGCATTGCGCCACGAAATTGTAAATTTCTGGGAACTTTGATTTCACTTTATGCAGCATAACATCTCTTCTCAATTCGTTAAATGCGTTCTTCACGTCGATTTTAATAAATACTCGAGTAGAAGAATGTTTTGAATTGTAATATATACGTGCTGCGTGTGCACCGGCTTCTGCACCGTTCTTTACTCTTACTCCCAATTGATGAGGCAGAAGCAAATTTGACAGTGCTGAAGCCACTTTACGGCATACGATTTTTGCTGCAATCCGTCTCCAAGTATTTCAAACAGCAATTGGTCTAATTCCACCACATTTTTTCTGTAAGGCTGTCAAAGATGCGCCATATACGTACGGACACACGGATGTTGGAACGCCCCTTTCAGTATTATCGTTGTCAATGAAGTCAATGCTTTTAACAGTTTACTGCCAGTATCGCCGTTTTGAACATACAACAGATCTTTCAAGATTTGTGGCCTTAAACTATCTAGACCACCTGCAGTACCTTTTCTGAATGATGTTATCGAAATATTGACTTCTTCTTCCGTTGGTGTGACCTGTAGTATTTCTAATGAAGATTCCGGAAAAAATGATGGCTCAGGGTGTGGGGGATGCTTCAGTTTAAGAGCGTTCAAAGTTGCTTCATTATTCGGTGCAATGATATCATCTGACGAAATTAGTCGTAATGCACCAGTTACATCACCATCTGCCAACTTAGCTTCTGCTTTTTTAAAAATGTTATTTCCTTTTGTTTTAGTTTTATCAATATTCGTTTGGTTTTGCGGTAATGTTGGTATTGATCTAATGCCACTTTCGTGCCACAATCTTACATGTTGACGAACATATGAGGTAAGATTGGTGACGTTCTCGTTCTCGTTTGGTATTTTGAGTATTACGTATGGAAAAAGCAACAATTGATTCCATGACTGTTCATCATTCGCTCGGACGCATTTGTTGATAATATTCGTCAAGCAATTTGCTACCTCTTGTCTTGCTCCTTTCGGGCACCTGCGTAATGTTGGGATCGATTTTCTGAGGAATGCTAGTCTATGTCCAAAATCTGTCTCGTCGACCGTATCAAAATTGTAAACACCGCCTTCCAATCCTTCCTTTTTGATTTTATTTTTATCGGGATGTTTCTTTCCTATGTGAATATTGACGCCTCTGATTGATAAAAAACGTTTTTCCTCTTCACAATATGGACAATAAAAATAATCGTCATCGCCATAAAGCAAATTATCGAAGAAAGATTGTTTAGATTCATTTACTTTTACCGATGTTGATTTACTACTTATTATTTGTTTCATTTCGTTCGATTTCAGAAATTCGGATTTAGCTTTTGAGATTTCATTATTATTAGCAATTGTTGAAGGTTCATCATTTTGAGGTGTTGAATTGATACTCGGAATTGCTATATTCGGGTGTTCCTTTTTCACATGCATAACACAGCGGAAAATAGTCTTTTCTCTATTATAAGTAAACTATAAGTTATAAGCTATGAGTTAAGTTAATCAAAAAAGCAAGGAGGAAGCAGCTCCAGAAAATCCACGATTATTTACATTTTTCAAAGAAAATCTTAGATCTTGGCCGAATAAACTAAATTGAACCTTAAATTTAAAGAATATCTTTAAAAAATCACTAAAAGTGATGTCAAACGATCGGAAAAAAGTTTAAGAATTCCGCAATAAATGGAAAAAGTTGTAATTCAGTTGTAATATTATGTCAATAATCTGATCTGTCAACAAACACTGATCAATTACGATTATTTATGTTATGTCGTAAGACAACATTTTCGAAACAAAAACGATTCGTGACAAATTAAAAAAAAAAACATTACTGACAATGGGATGTATTAGAGGTAATTAATGAATGTACTATTTATTGACGATTGATCACTTTGAAAGTCTGTGTGTGATTTTCGTGGAAAATTAGTGTGAACTTATTATTTGAATTCAAATTTCTCGTTATGTAGCATGCCGGTTGAAGATGTTGTGCATCAAAAAAGCCATTTCAACGAAGTCCTTCTGGATATTAAAAAAAATGCTTAAAAGGAAAATTAACTTTGTTAGGTAGCAACGACATGCCTTACGATTAGAACAATTCACCGATGAATGTGTTCTATACTTTAGATTCACCTCTAATGAAATTAGGGTTTTATTGAACGCGCTACGTTTTCCCAAAATTAACCGGTTGAAAAACCGAACAAAATTTTCAGGTTTCCTCCTTGCTTTTTTGATTAACTTAACTCATAGCTTATAACTTATAGTTTACTTATAATTTTCATCTTATAACTTATAACTTATGACTTATAACTTATAACTTACAACTTATAACTTATAACCTATAACTTATAACTTATAACTCATAACTTTTAACTAATGACTTATAACTCATAACTTATAACTTATGACTTATAACGTATAAATTATAACTTATTACTTATGACTTATAACTTATAGTTCACTTATAATTTTGAACTTATAACTTATAGTTTACTTATAACTTTCAACTTATAACTTATAACTTATGACTTATAGAGTATGGTTATAAGTATAAGTTATAAGTTTTGCTATAAGTAGGTTTGCCCAATCTCCCTATTGCTGAAACACGTAAAATATTGTACACTTACGGAAATATATTTTTGCATCAAATAGAATTTTGTACTTCTGCGCAAGTTTTTGCAGTGTCAAAAATTATTTGATAATGTGCATTTTTTTATGCGCAAAGGAAACGGCTATAATGCTCAAATGAATTTTCGTATACAAAATTGAATCTCAATTTATATTAGGCCGATGTCACGGATTCATGTTGTTGAATATTGGCTTATAATTTTGAAATCGCATTTTGGCTAATTCGCCTCTAACAGAACATTGCGAAATTCCGCTGTTTGTACGGAATTGAGTCTCATATTTTCGCAAAGTTGGGTAATTTGTAATCAGACAAGTCGGATCGAACAGCGCCACTATATGATCGTATGAAAGAGTTAGAGATTCTTGCTAGTCGATTCAGACCTCTTAGAAAAGGCGTCCATCTTCGTTCCATGCGGTTGTAAAAGGCATTTAAGTTTCCATCTCTAACAGCTAGCGATTGCTCGAACTTTGAATAAAATTTTACAGTTACAACTTAAGAACGAATTTTATTACAAAACAGCTATTTTCCGCAACTCCCAGTTTCAGATATTTCATGGTTCAATTTTATTGTGTTTTCACATTTAAACAAAATGTTCTTTTGATTCGCTCTCTTTTTTAAATTTCCACAGAAACACATTTTGTTTTATATTGTGGATGACGAACAAGCCGAATAATAATTTACGAAAAGAGAAATTCTTAAAATTCCTGAATGGCACATTTAGCCTTTTTTTCAAATTGAACTAAAAGTGCTCCTATACGATTTCTAATTCTACTATCTGCTTGCTGAGTGAATTAGTGATACAAAAAGAATGATCTTTAATTAGTGTTGGAGATCAGACTTTGTGAAGGAAATATGAATCTTACAAGCCTTGAACGAATGAATTAATTAAAGTAATCACTACACCACCTGTACAAGTAAATGTAAAGCAAATAGGTTGGGTCGCATTTTTTATGTAAAGCGCCCATTTCCCGCAATTCCCTGGTCGAAAGGCGACTGGTTACAAACGTCGTGGTACGGGTTTACTAAACAAAGTCGAAAAAATACGAAAATTAGCCTAAAATGGCTTTGTTATGAAATCTCATCGGCCGGGAAGTCAAAAATCTGTATAACAGTATCATGCCATTCAAGTTTTAAAAGTCAAAGTCATCAAAGGATTCGAGATGTAGTCTATCAAGTGTGTTGCGTTACTTTTAAGAGTATATGAAGAACTGAGAGGGTGATCAGGTATATCTCTCCTTAGGACCTCGTGTCGGTTCTAAGTTCGGACATAACCCAAAAAATAATTTCTACTGCGGGTGTAGAGCAAATTGAGGGGAATATTTTATCAATGGAGGTAGGATTCCGAAGCCTCTTCTTAACGTCCGAGATTCAGTGAGGCATTGCAAAGATTTTTAAACATTTGCGTCGATCGGATATTTTTATCCAATATCGTAAGGGTCTTATTTGCATTTGGATTTTTATGTTATCATTGGACCCGCTCGAAGCGCACATTCTTCCTTCCAGTTTTAAATTCGTAGTTTAAGGCTAAGCTACTTAGCACAAAAACTCTAAATCTTCATCGAGATTTGTGAGAACAATTTTCGTAGAGATCTGTCCGTTTTATTTTTAAATGTGTTCTGACCAAAGAGTAGAATCGTTTACTTAATCAGTACAAGGCCATTGACGCTAATCAAAGAAAAAATAAACAAGTTCCAACAATCCGTACCCGTTCAACAAAACAAAATGAACAAAAAATGTGAATAACTTTCAATAATTTATTAAAAATATCATATCAAATTCAACAACATATATATATAAATAATATTAATAACAATCGAGAAACCACAACGGCAAAAAATATAAACCAGAACTTACTTGCGATACGCACACCACAATGTTCACCGAATCATTCTTTCGATATAAAAATGTAATGTATCATCAATGTGCGCAATTATGCTGTTGAAGCGGTCAAACGCAAAACGATTTAAAATATTCAAACAATCCTTTATTGGCAGAGTGATTGTTTATGCAATCTTTTGATCATTCCGACACGTTATATCGCTTCTTTGCTCGTACACACCAAACCTAAAGATCGACCAACTGGAGTATTGCATCCTTGTCCGATCCTTTTAGTCTAACAAAAGCAATTATAGAAAGAAAATAGAATAATTTTTACGTAAATTACACATGTTTTACAAACATTTCAAAAGATCGTGCGTATTATGAGTTTAGGCAATTACTTGGACAATATCATTTATTGATATCAAAAATAAAAGAAATTTATATTGGAACGGCTCAAGCATTTGTTAAAAAAGTTTGTGAAAAGTACTGTGAAAGTTAAAAAGCAAGCATCAGTTATATCCACCGAGCTCATCTACACTAAAAACATATGCAAGGGACCCGTACGCATCAGAATATATGCGGCAAACAGAATAGATGCTGCAAAAAGATTCGAACATATCTAAATAAATATTGCCTTCACTCTTAAAATTACGTCCACACTAAATTGGATTGGAAATTGTCGACATGGCAATATTAAATTCCAAATCCCCACAAAAATCTCTTACATAGGAGAAGGCGAGCGAGAAGCTTCAAACCCATACTTCGATGGACAAAACGTTCCCTCAATTTGTTTATTTGTTGTTACGCTAACCGCCAGTTTCCCAGCTTCCTAGTTACAACATACCGAGACTTTGTATACAAAGAATTTTAGTTCACAAATCCGAAATATAGTGCTTAAAGATAAATTTGCAAATTCAATCCACAATAACAAAACAAAATTTTAGAGTTCCGCAACATTTGATCATGAATCAATTACCACTAGCAAACAATACCAACATTTCTTAAAAAAATGAAAATTTCGAAAACAAATCAGTATAAAACAAAGTCCATATCATTACCAAGCAAAAATGAGTCGGAAAAGATCACTTTTATCTGATCTGAATCTGAAAAAAGACTATGTGAAATGTTCAGACACAGTTCAGGTTTAGATTGACTTCAAATATATTTGGTCTGAAACTGAAAATTTGAGATTGTCTTTCCTCAGATTCAGATTAGATCAGATTACTTTCAGATTGATTTCAGATGAGATCATCAAAACATGTTCTGAGTTAATTCTATTGATGAAATGTTCGTAGGTGAATTTGGGATCGGTTTGGGTCGTTTAACTTGACGAATGTGTAAATTGACAAGAACTTTCCTTTCGATTGTTTCTTTTTTTTCTGTTTCTAGTTGAACTAAACTGAACTTCTGTTTGTATTAACGATGTCCAATGGAATGATAGATACGCTGTGTACTAGAGCAACTTACAAAATGTAAGCAGCACCTTTATGTCAATAAATGTTTCTCTCTAAACCTGATCAAAAATAATGTGAACTGAGGTTTGGGTCGAAAAAAATCAACCTGAGCCTGACCTGAAAAAATTGGGCCAACCTAATTTTTTCAGGTCATGTTTTCTTGGCTTATCCTTTGAGAACAAGCTCGCCAGATCAACCAAGAGAGGTCGATCTGACTAAACCTTTCAAGTTTCAGGTTGCATTCAGGTCGGAGCCAAAACACAAAAACAGATTAAAGAGGTAGACAACTGTCCAATTCAGTCCCGTTAGAATTAACAGACACCCCATCCATGGCATATTGTGTACTCACTAGCTAAATTCATTTCAAATTGATTTCTTTTTCTCGGCTTGTGGTGTAGTCTTGTGTAGCTTCTGGTAGATAATCGAGCCTAGATCAACGCTTGGGAAGGTCATTTTGTGTGACTGCAACTTATGATGGCATGGCATGAAAGTCGAAAAAAAAGATCTAATTTATCATTTTTCAAACTTCTCGCTCACAAACAAATTTTTTTTCAGCCTCCCTGAACTGAAAATCGATTGAAATATCTTCTCTCAACCTCAAAGAGTGGATTCCAACCATAATCTCAAATATTGACATTAATTTTTCGACAAATAATGTTCTGAAAAAGAGGAATGTTAAGATGTTCAGAAAATTTGACAGTTTAAAAATAAACCAAAGGCACCAAAATTATTTTTTCGACTCCTGGAATCGTATCCAGGCTGTCCTCTTCGCAATACAAAAAAGTGTAAAATCGGCCAACCCTATCCTATACGTTTACTACAAACAGTTTTATTGTAACATGGGGTAGATCTAGGTGAGAGGGGTGATGCATCTATTATCGTCTAGAGATGACGAATCAGCAATAAAAAAAATGTCCGTCTGTTCGTCCGTCTGTCCGTCTCCACTAATTTTTCCAAACGGCTCAACCGATCAGCCTAAACTTTTTTTTCCCTAAAAGGTACATGCCTCCCATGATTCAAGTTCGAAGATGAGCGAAATCGGCCAAATAGTTCCGGAGATATGATCGAGGAAGTGGAGGTCGGACAAGAAATTTTCGAGGGCCGACGAAACTTTTTCTCAAATATCTCAGCAAGTATAGCACGGAAATTGCTCATTTTTAAGTCAAATAAAAGCATTTGATGTCACGAGCCTGGGAAACATTTTTTGTGATAATCGGGTCATGGGTCTGGCCACTGGGACCAATGGAATGGACGAAATTGAGATACTCGGCCATATACGAAAACAGTTTTTCATCTAGATTTCCTATGCAATATGGAGATTTACTGTCAAAGGCAAAGTTGTAGAGAATTAAATTTAAGTGGACACGTGTTTCATGGTTTTGGGGAAATATGGTTGAATCCTTGTGTATGGCCACTTCCATAATTAGGCAGAATGACCAATAGCTCCAGAACTATGAGAGGTAGAAAGTTGCTTCCAAAGACAAAGTTGTAGAGAATTAAATTTGAGCGAACACGTGTATCAGAATAGATGCGGCAAACAGAGTTGATGTTACGAAGAGACTCGAACGTATTTAAGTAAATATTGCCTAAACTTTTAGGTGTATGGAATTACGTCCACATTAAGTTGTATTGGAAATACAAATGCCGATAAGGCAATATTGAAAACGCCGTCCGAAGAAACGGTGTAAAGAACCTTTCCGAAAGCATAAAATTGACCCCCAAATATAGAAAAATGTTCCACTCAACTTTCTCTACAACATAGAAAAAACCATTTTTTTGGCTAGGGTCGACCTTAGACCGACCTAGGGCACTAAGTAGAGACCTTGGACACACAATTTCATAGTCAAAAATGTTTCCCTCAATTTCCCCCGCAACATAGCAAAAAAAATTAATTTTTTGGTTTGGGCTGACCTAAGGACCGACATGGCCCACTTTAGCCCTAAGCACAGGCAAAAGTTTCTTTTATGAACTGTCGGTCATGTCTAGATCTTTCAAACAAAAAAAAATTTGAAAATCGGAAAAAATTTACTCGAGTTATGTACAAAAAACACATAGAGCCCTAGCGGAGACTCGTTTTTAGTGCCCCAGCTAAGTCTAAGGACCCAAATTCAAAAAAATTTCTTCCGTAAATTGTCGCCTATGCTCAGGTCTTTCAAACAAAAAAAAATTAATGAAAATCGGAAAAGATTTGCCCGAGTTATGGACAAATAACACAAAGAGCCCTAGCAGAGACTCGATTTTAGTGCCCTAGCTAAGTCTAAGGACACAAATTCAAAAAAGTTTCTTCCATAAATTGTCTTTCAAACAAAAAAAAATTTGAAAATCGGGAAAGATTTACTCGAATTATGTACAAAAGAAAAAATAACTTAAACGGCCGTAGCTAGGTGGCCCTTGGGCCGACAGTGCCCAGATTCAATACAATAAAAAAAATTTCGATTACCTTTTAGGGGAAAAAAAGTTTTTGAAAATCGGTTGAGTTTTAATTGAGTTACCGTATTGGCAGACGGACGGACGGACATTTTTTTTATTGCTAATTCGTCATCTAAGGACCATGATCGGTGCTCCCCCTACTCACGGGTCGAAATTTGACTGGTTACAAACGTCGTGGTAAGTGCATAAAACCCCTAAGCGCATAAAACCGTACGGGTCTAAAAAGTTTTACTCGAGTTATGTACAAAAAACCAAAAACCACTTAAACGGCCCAAGCTTAGCGACAATTGGCCCGACAGTGGCCAGATTCAATCCCATAGAAGATTTTTCGATGAACTTTTAGTGAAAAAAAGATTTTAAAAACCATTTGAGTTTTACTCGAGTGATCGTGTTGACAGACGAACGGACGGACAATTGTTTTTGTATTTTTCTCTTATTTAGACCCTCAAATGAAAAAGTAACCAGCTCTTGGGTCGAAGTTTGACTGGTTACAAACGTTGCGTTAAAAGCAATAGACCCCTTTTCGAAGAACTTCGCATCTTCTTATGGGTCTAAACAAAGCCTAAACTCTCCCAATAGGTCCCCGATCAGAAACTAAACTAGGGAATTTTCTCCCCTACGCTATTCGAAAATTTTCATACTGCAAGAAAAAAAAATTTTATACATCTCGGTGGACGTCTAGGGAGATAAGTCATACATTACTGTTTTGTATCAAAATTTGTTTTGTTTATTTCTTGCTTCGGTGCATAAAAACTCTTACGTTTCTGCAGGATAATTTATTTATCCTCTCGGAGGATTATATCCCTTGCCTTCGGCTCGGGATACAAGTTACCTCTTCGAAGATAAATAAATTTTATCTATCTAGAACGATAATCTCGAACTTATCCCTCTAGGGCAAATTTACTTATCTCGATATATCTGTTCTCGATAGATAAAATAGCATATGCACCTCTTGCCAAAATTGTTATTTTGACGTGTGGTATTATGACCCACGCCTTCGGCTAGGGCCACAATGCCCCACACGTCAAAACAACAATTTTGGCAAGAGGTGCATAATCTACTATTCCCGCAGATGCATAATAATTATTACAATCGACTGTTATGAGACATTACTAGTTTACCCATTCATCTCTATTTTTTACATTTTTTAAGAATTTCATTTTTTCCCTGAAAATATAAACTTTTTCTGGTCTTAGGGTGACAACATTTACGAACGATCCCTTAACTTCTCTTACACAAATTGGTACGCACTTTATTGAAATTTGTTGAAAATTCTGCCGTATAGTATTCGCCGTACTATCAGTGATATCGAATCTAGTACAATCTTCACGTCAGCACTACTTCACTAGCTTGTAGCCGAAATACCTGGTGGTGGATGTAAACACGCAAATTGAAATTCGACTTTTTGTTGCACTGACTCCGTGTAGTTTCGCGTTTTGTAAATCACTTTCAACGACGATAGAGTTTTATAATTTTAGAATGGAGAACGCTAATAACATTGACGGTGATTTGCTTGAGGTACGAAATAATTCTTGTTTTGAGATTTGCCGCAACTTGCGTTTGGAGGTTATGAGCATCAGAAGTGCAATTTATTTGAAAAGATCGATTTTTTAGGAAAATCAGACTGCAATCCTTGACAATATCTACATGGAGCACCATTTGACGTTACATCCATTTCATCACAATTTCATCGATAAGCAATGAACTCATAATTTTGTTCTCATTACGTTCGTAGCAAATCATTTCTTTATTGAACTCAGATCTCAGAGACATTGGCAACTACAAAATATCTCTCAATATGAGCAACAAATCCTATTACCATGTGACCAAAGACTCACATCTGCGAAAGAGCAAGTTACTTATCAGCACAATCGCCAATCAGAGGCGGAAGGCTGTATGGTAAACAATTTCTCTTAATTTGCCTAACAATGAGCGCTTAACGGTTTACGTTTCTTTAGATGGACAGAAATTCGATGAGACATCCTTTGACTGACTTCAACAGAAATTCTCCATTCCAGGTATCAAACTCTCAATCTGAAAACACTCTGCACACTTGCGACATTTGCAATAGAACCTTTGTGAGTAAGTCTAATTTAAACTTACACAAGACGATTCATACCGGTGAGTAAGTTAAACCAAGAAATATTTCAAATCCTTTGAAACTTTTCTTTTAGGAGTTAGTTCTGTTGAACCCAAGTGGCGATTCTTTTTCAAGTACAAATGGGACCATTGGTTGTTACATACGTGGATGAGAGTTTGCGGATTTGCTCTATAAGTCAACAACAAGAAACAGACAGAATAAAAGACATCTTCCTTTGCTCTATAGAGGGATAACAATTGATAAAACGAAGTCTATCTCCATTTGTAAGAAAATTGTGCAGAAATTTTCGGTAAGAATGTTAAGCCCTCCCCCATACAAGATTTCAGACACATAATTTCCACATTGAAATTATCAACCATCGAATTTGATTTAATGAAGTTGTGATAAGGCCCTGTTTTTTCAATATGTTAAATTATGCTACAGCGTCACCCTCTACAGCACCGACCATATATTCGTCGAATTTAGACGCTTAGTGTAACGTTGTCGGCTCAAGTCAGAGTATTCGAAATTTAATGATGGAGTGCATGACCTGACAAGCACACAATTTTGAGTAGCTTGGCATGATAAGAATTTTGCTGTGAAATTTTGTGTACTTTGACGCCGCGCTATAAGCGTCGCACCCTTTTCTGTGATTCGCGTTCAGTTGCATTGAAATTCAACATTTTGAAAGAATTTTCAGTCTTTCTTCCAGTTAAAAAATTCAATTTTTAGTCAAAAATCTTCTTCCAAAAATTGTTTGGCCTTCTTTGATCTATCGAATAATAAAAGATTTTGGAAAATCGGATAATATTCACTTGAGTGAGGAGGGGGATGCATCTATTATCGTCTAGAGATGACGAATCAGCAATAAAAAAAAGGTCCGTCCGTCTGTCCGTCTCCACTTTTTTTTCCAAACGGCTCAACCGATCGGCCTAAATTTTTTTTCCCTGAAAGGTACATGCCTCCCAAGATTCAATTTCGAAGATAATCAAAACGACCAAGTAGTTTCGGAGATATGGTCGAAGAAGTGGAGGCCGGACATGAAATTTTCGAGGGTCGATGAAACTTTTTCGCAAATATCTCAGCAAGTATAGCACGGAAATTCCTCAGTTTGGTGTCAAATGAAAGCATTTGATGTCACAAAACTGGGAATCGGGTCAGGGGTCTGGGAACTGGGACCAATGGAATGGACGAAATTGAGACCCTTGGCCATATACGAAAACAGTTTTTCGTCTATATTTCCTTAACTATGCAATATGGAGATTTACTGTCAAAGGCAAAGTTGTAGAGAATTAAATTTAAGCGAACATGTGTTTCAGGGTTTTGGGGAAATATGGTCCAACCGCGGTGTATGACCACTTGATGACCAGGCTCCCGTCAAAAATCTCGAAAATTCAAATACCGAATGCAAAAATCCGGGAATTCGGGATTTTGGATTTTCCGGATTTTTGCATTCGTGATTTTAATTTTCGAGATTTCTGACGGCCACCGGATGACCAATATCTCCAGAACTATGAGAGGTAGAGAGTTGCTTCCAAAGGCAAAGTTGTCGAGAATAAAGTTTTAGAGAACACGTATATTTATATACGTTCGAGTCTCTTTGCCACATCTATTCTGTTTGCCACATCTACTCTGATACGTACGGGTCTTTGGATATGTTTTCAAATATTATTTTTGCTTATTGTGCCTTGCTTTTTATTATTATTTTGAAATAAAAATTAAATTGTGCCGACCAAGATTTTAACAGTCAATTCGCGAAGAGTTCAGGTGGCTTATATGAAAGTGAAATACAAGTGGTTCCAGATATCAAAGCGAAGTGGCTTATTCGATTCCTTGCTCCTTTCTGAGAATTAAGAAGCGAAAGACAGCTGACTTTTATCATGTCATTCAGGTTCTGGAAGTAACTTTGAAGGGTCATGTAAGAAAATCGAAAAAATTGTATGTTGATAATAACTCCAGTAAATAAAAACGAACAAACCCAAAACTAATAGGGTCTGTAGGCTGGGTAAAGACAGCCACATGTGAAATATGAAAAGCTTTGTATCCTCTAGTATCTGAAGTAACCGATACATCCTTGGATATCGGCGGATCTGACTCAAGGGAAGTACATTAGTGAGGTCATGAGAAAAACTTGAAAAATTACTACTTCTTTGATGTTCTGCCTGTGTTTTTGCTTGTAGACCGATTATTGCAACGTAAAGTAAAATAATTGACGTTATAGAGCGAGACATCGACGGGAAACAATTTTACTTCCACTGAAATATGAAGAAAATCAAACGAAATCACTAAAAATTCGATATTTTGACAAATGCACACTAGAAGCGCACTAAAAATCTTTTTTTTTCAGTTTCACGTTTTTTGTGAATGGTTTTCTTAAAATACCGCTAAATTTTACAATTACAACGCAAAGCGTTCAAACAAAATACTTTTTTACTAGGATCGGTTTTATCGGTGAGAGATCAAAAAATATTTTGATTGTTGATTGTCTAAGTCTTCATCTTCAGGGCTTTTTTTGTTCCTATCCTACACTTATTTAAATTAAACATGAAACATGAAACATGATTTTTTTCTTGTTGCGTATAGTAAATGTATGTTTTTGACCAATTCATTTGTTGTAAAGAACCACAATTTGCAACTGATTGAAAAATAAAGATGCGAGCAATACACTATGATCGGTACACAAATTCTAAATTCAAGTTTGATGTTGTGGTTTGTTCGGAATGTGACTTTTTGCTCCGCTTGAACATAAAAATAAATATATTACTCGGACCAAAAAGATATGATTATGACCACGGTGTTCAAAACGTTATCGGACTCTGCCTTGCTTCGCTCCGCTCCATCCTTGGAAGTTTTCAACACCTGGGTCAAAATCATATCTTTTTGGTCCAAGTGATATAATATACTATTTTTGACCTCTGTGCAGACCACTTTTCAGAGAGTTCAAAACTACAAAATAATTTAAAAAAAAAACTGTTCTTATACGAAATTCTTTTATTGGAATGAAGAATCGAATAAGATTTAGACGCGTTGTTGTTGAAAACAAAAATCTAATTGACACACAATATTGGCACCAACAACAAAGTGCAAGCATTTTTAATAAGAAAATCAAGTGGATACGAGCCAGCAAAGGCAGCAGTTTTTTTTGAGTGACGACATTGCCAAATGTCTTTGACATTGAACGGCTTGACGTTAAGGTTAGTTGTGCAAATCGATTTTTGTAGTTTTAGTTTTGAAATGACTGCTTGTAAAATTTGATTTTTTTTTTTTGTATTTGCTTCAGGTGGCCTGTATTTTTGGTATTTTCGGTTCATTACAAACCGATGAATATACACGAATTACTCTGGACCTTGTACAAAAGCAAGATTAGCTTTTAGTTTACATATGAAAAACAAAAACTAAAAAGCCACGGTCATTTACCATAAGCAGCACATTTGTGGATTTTGTGGAACACTATCAGTCCTTACGCCCAGAATTGACGGCCTACACACGCTTCTTCATACATCACAGTGCTGGTAAATGTTCGACTCAAGTCATTATAAGCAAAAACAAGTTTTCCAAAATGCCGCAGAGAACTTTTGCCTTGGGCTTCGCTCGCGCGTACGTACCTACACATCTAACTATTTTTTGTATGGAGATATATGTTTGCTGTAAAAAAGAATGTTGTTGAGTTGGGTCAGGGTGACCAATAAAATAATGAAGGCAAATTAACTTTTTTTTGGTTGATGTTTTGTGTCAAAGGGAAAGTTGTTGGGTTTGGTAATTGTGTTTCTGGAAGTTGGACATGTGGTCATTTTTATGGTTTTAGAAGTCACAAATGACAAAAACTGGAAAAATTTGGGCCAAATCAGTTTTTAAAAATATCTTGAAATGAACGGCAGAAAAACCATCGGTTTCTTTGGCAAAATCAGTTTTTAAAAATATATTGGAATGTATGGCAGCTAGACCATCGGTTTCTTTGCCAAAGTCTTAGAGTTTTAGTTGTAGAATAAGTGACAAATGACCAAAACTGGATAAATTTGGGCCAAATCAGTTTTTAAAAATATCTTGCGATGTATGGCAGATACAACGTTCGAAACGGGATTTGAAACGGGATTTGGAACAGGATTTAAAACGAGATTTGAAACAGGATTTGAAACGAGATGTGGAACAAATTTTGTAACGGGATTCAGAAGGAGAGGCTCCGCTAGCTCATATAGCTCCGCAAATACATAAAGCGCCGCAGGCACATAAAGCGCCGCAGGCACATAAAGCGCCGCATGCACATAAAGCGCCACAGGCACATAAAGCCAAGACACATAAAGCCGCGGAGGCATATAAAGCGCCGCAGGCACGTAAAGCGCCGCAGGCACATAAAGCGCCGCACGCACATAAAGCGCCGCAGGCACATAAAGCGCCACAGGCTAACAATTAGCGAGGGTCCAGGCAGCAGCACCCTGATATAAAAAAATAATTCTGTTAAATGACATCACAGCTTTATTGCTTACGAGGGCCCTCGCACCCAATCTTCCAAACAATGCGAGTGCCTTCGCACCCACCCCCATCTCGGTTAGAGGTATTGATGGGTATAGCGAATCGTAACGGAAATGATTACTGCTACTCCTAATGCTACTGCTAATGTTACTGCTTCCGTTACGATTCGCTATACCTATCAATACCTCTAACCGAGACAAACCGAAGATAAATAGATACGTCAGCAATTTGTCCATCACGTCCATCAGCATATCAAATTGCACGACTTGACTGACGATTGGCAATAGATGCCGAAATGTTGATCTCCTAATTATTTCCATGACGCAACTGTTCTAGATGTGATAATGACTGAGCGTCATGTCAATGACAAAATAATTCAAAAGAGCTTATCTACAAAAAACGTTCATATAGAAAAAGTAATATGTAATGAGTTGTAATGTAGAAAAGTTTTGATATGTTGTCGGGGATGGTCTAAAACTTCGAGAAAACATGTTCGGGGGTGTGATATTGTTCTGAAATGAGGGAGTTATGGGAGGTGTATAATGAAGCTAGGAATTTTCACTAAACGTCGCGAAGACTAGGTGGCTAACAAAGCAGGATTTTACGCTTTAATGAAACGCCCTAAGTAGCGTACAAAACTAAGGAGCTTTAAGGAACAATCGCACATGTACAGGGAAACTGCGACCCTAACAACCTGCTAATAGCATCGAGACATCACGGAATTAAGCATCGCCTCGCGGAATTACTTCGAGCAAAAGGATACACATGCTTTGACGAAGTTTATGCCATCGACACGGAAGGCCACTCTCGATTTAGCGATATCATAGCTTTCCATCCTAAGACTAGCAATGCATACATTATTGACCCGACCATAAGATACGAAGTGAGCAACGCCGACCAAGACAATGACGTTAGAGTGGAAAAAGACAACATCTACAAAAAGTGCATTCCGTTTTATCAGGAAAAATACGTGCAGACCTTTGGCGTTCGGAATTGGTCAGTTCGCGGATTATGGTTTGGCAGTCGGGGAGCCTGTGGACTGAGTGTGATAGAATTTTTTAAAGAATTTAAACTAGACGTGTCAGAGCTCAGGAAGCTATCTGAGGAAATTGTGATAAAGACTATGCACATAATCAATAATCATATTTATAATTGACGATAGTTTGACGAAAAAGGAAACTATAAAATTGACGAAAATCACATCAACTTTTAGTTTGTAAGAAGATTGTCCTGTGATAGATTAGTACGCCGTGTATCGAGCAACTTAATGTAATTAAGCGGCACACATTTTATTAAATAAATGTTTTCTCTCTATCTTACAAAATGTCACTAAAACCTAGGTGTATAGCGAAGCTTTTACGAAACGTTGCGAAGAACCGGTAGCTAACAAAGCCAGGATTTTGCGCTTTAATGAAATGCAACAAAAACCTGGGTAGCGACAAAACTAGGGAGCTTTTTCCTTTTACAAAATGTCACTAAAGCCTAGGTGTACAACGAAGCTAGGGACTTTTATCTTTTACGAAACGTCACAAAAACGTAGATTGATGGAGATATGGACAGATTTTGACGGGGATTTGGACGGAGATGTTGACAATGCTCTCGAACGGAAGCGCCGCAGCCCCCTGGTATAAAAAAATTGTTTCTGTTGACAGCTTTTCGCACGTTCTCGCTTATTGCTCCACCGACCCAATGTCATTAAAAAAAGTGAATAGGGGGTGCCCCCTGGAGGCTACGGGATCCAACTAGTAATTCAAGAAAAAGGAACACTAATTCCTGCAAGAGAGAGGTGCTTCAATGTGACAAATCTTTTTCGAGACAATTTATTACCCATTTTCTGTTTTTTTTCTTATCCTAAGAAATCAAAAAGTGGCTTTAACTTTAATATATTTTTTTTAATTCAGGGTAAATCGATTTTTACTCCAGAAATTGTAAAAAAATTAGGTGTAAAAATATATCACACGAGCTTGTAGAAGAAATCAATCCTCGCTCAATTTGGGCCCTGATGCAAATAGTGTATTAATGGCTATTTGCACCCGGGTGCAAATAGTGTGTTACCGACTATTTGCACCCGGTTGGGGGTTACGGAATCGACTTGAGAAAACTTTTTTTCGGAGTCGCGTATTATTTAAGGGTTAGACAAATTTCATTGCTCATAAAATTTGACTTTGTTTATCGTTTCAGCATATTCTTTTCTTCATTAGACCCGTATGCGTTTACCACGACGTTTGTAACCAGCCGAAATCGATTCGGCAGAAGGGGAGTATCGATCATTTCATGTCAATAATTTCTTTGTTAAGTGATCATGATCAGCTATTAGGTAGCTTTTCATTCTTTGAGTTTTGGTTGATTGTGTTGAGTCAATGATTGGAACAAGATAAAGCAGTTGCAGTAGAAAGAAACAAAAACTTCAAATGATTTTTTATGTGTAGGGTAAATGCACCAGTTACCGGCCATGTAGTAGTCTCAGGCCAATACCAGTAACCGGCCATATTTCAATGCGAAATCTGGCCAGTCACTAGTGAGACTATGGTTTGATATGGTTCGACACTAAATCTTTTGTATCGCTTCGATTTACACATAGTCCTAGCAGGACATAGGTGTACTGAAGCGGTCGTCCTTTTGTCCTTGTTATTCGTCTCTTGTAAAAAAGTCTATTTGTACGAGTACTTTCAAGTTTACTTATCAACAAATTTGATCGTAACGAAGCGGTAATTTAAAATTGCCGACCAAGCAAAACAAAAATACTTCACATAATTTAACGAAAATTTGTCATCCATTTGTGTGTGAATGCGGAGCTTCAGTGGATTCGTTAGGTCGCCATGGCCTCAAATGCAAAAAAAATTCTGGAAAGTATTTTCGTCATGCAGACCTTAATCGTATCATTCATCAGAGTCTGGCCTCTATCAATATGAGCTCAATGCTAGAACCGCCAGGTCTGTTTCGCGACGATGGCAGAAAGCGCCCAGATGGTATCACATACACGGCATGGGAGAAAGGTCGCGCTCTGGTATGGGATGCAACGTGTGCCGATTCATTAGCACCTTCGAATATGATTGGTAGATCTAAGCAACCAGGAATGGCCTCCGAAAAGGCAGCCGTACGAAAGCACTCAAAGTATTCAAAAATCAAATCGAATTACCACTTCCTTGCTTTCGCTGTTGAGTCCTTAGGACCTTGGTCAAACGAGGCAATGGAATTTATCAAGAAAGTCGGCTCCAATCTGAAACGCATTACTGGCGAACCAAGGGCGAAACACTACTTCATTCAAAGAATTTCCTTAGCGATTCAACATGGCAACGCACTCAGTATCTTGTCTAGCATACCGAAGAGCTCTGCGCTGGACGAAATTTACCTGCTGCAGTGATTTGTCATGTTTTTTTTTTTTTTTTTTTTTTTTCTTTTAACATTCCTCCAACATTATGTAGAATGAATTGAATAAAATGCTTTTTCATTTTTTCTCTTTATGTAAAAAAAAAAAAAAAAATTTAACGAATTGTATAAAACTCCGAAGAGCTTCCTAGCTACAAAATAACATGTTTAGGTATAACTATTTATTGTCGACCGGGGACGTAGGCCTTCACTTACTCTAAGCAAATCAAGGCGACTGATAGTGATCGCAAACCGGTTTTCACCGAACCGAAAAACCGATTTTTGAACAAAATATTATTTGGTTAACCGACCATTGAAAACCAGTTAAACGAAACCAAAATTATAATTTAACGTGCTTTCAAAGCACTGCGAGACAATGGTGTCTTTTTCTCGCTGGGAACAAATTTCGAAAATATACCAAAAATGTACCCAAAATATATCAAAACTGGAAAGTGCGTTTTAAATTTATTTCGAAAATATAAAATTTGTTATATTTTCGAAATTTGTTTCCGCGAGAAAAAGACAAAGCACAGACTGTCAGAAAAAAGTTAGCAAAAACGCCTCAAGATTTTAGTAGACTGAATGTTTTCGTGTAATATAAGCCTTTGAGTCCCAATTTCAGACGAATGTAGTTAGTTTCGTTTATTGGCTCAAATCTAATTACAGTATATATCGATAGTTTGATGTAATTAGGCCTCTTAATTGGGCCTCTTTTACTAGCCATAAATATTATTACAAAAATAAAAGCGCATTACTTCACAATACTCCAAATAGGTTCAAGAAATTGTCCCTACAAGGTGTTTATAATAGTCGTGGATAAGTTTTGACGCCTAGTTGTGTCCGGTATACGGTCCGGTCCGGTATACGCCCTTTATGTGCTGATTTTTGAATCGCTCCAGTGTCCCAATGTTCACAAGAAGAAGCTCCTGTTCCTTTATTATTGCTGAACCAATAAAATTTTTTCTTGCAACAGTCAGTGCAGGACAATTGGTCAAGAGATGTAGTGGGGTTTCATCCTCTTCGTTGCACCTTTTACATGATTCGTCTTTTGACAAACCTATTCTGTGTAAATGCTTGTTGAGTTGACCGGTTATTAGTCCGATAATTGATCTTAACGCACGGGGGCCTCCGTTGGGCCCATTGTGCTCGCTATGTCATCTTTTTTATTTGGTGATCATTCCTGGAATCTGTTCGTACTTGTGATGTAGTTCAGGATATGTTTCGGTTCTGAGCTTTTGATAAGATTATACCTTATTACGTAGTACACCCCCCTAAGTGCTTACGACGGGCTGTGATATAAGCTGGACAGTGACATAGATAGTGTTCCGTTGTGTCAGTGAGTTCACCACACTGGTCACAGCTGGAGTCACAGCCGATGGTAGCAGGTGTTTGTTAAAGCCGAAGTGTCCCGTTACAACGCCTGTATAAGTTTCCAGTCTTGTTCTGCTAATGTTTAATAAGAACTTAGTTTTGTATTTATCTATGGTAAGGCAATGTTTTGATTGTCTACAGTTGGCTGCAGAATGCCAGCACGCTGTGAATTTGTCGTACTTACGAGATGTAATTAATATATTGTTATAGCTTTGTGGAATCTTTATAATTGGTTCAGGAGCGATTATATTGCTTAATGCAGCATCTTTGGCAAGCTTGTTTGCTCTTTCATTACCCTTAATGTTAGAGTGAGATGGAACCCAGATTAGCCCTACTTGATTAGTGGCACTTATTTCATTTAAGTTTTCCCAGCATTCTAGAGTTAATGCTGATTGCATGTAGTTTGAGTTTAAGGCTTTTAGGGCGGCCGTACTGTCCGTGCATATGGCAACGTATTCTTCTATCGTGTTTGCATTTTTGATCAGGTGACATACTTCAATAATTCCTCTGATTTCTGCGAAAAAAATTGAGGCAAAGATCCTAGAGGTATCGAAATTTCAGCGTGAAGAGTATTGCAGTAGACACCTACCCCTCCTGATTTATTTATTGATGATCCATCTGTGTATATTGTTATTCCATTCGAGGGAGGCATGTTACCATTAAGCCAATCTGGTCTGTCTGCTAATGCGACTTTGAATTTCTTGCCAAACTTGTGTACTGTGGTTATTTGGTCCAAAGGCATTAGCAGTGAGGGTATGGTTAGCAGTGTATCATGCCAGATTTTTGTGTGATTAGTTTTTTTGAAGATCTTTCCTTCTTGCTGCTTGGCTAGTCTGTCTAGTACTTTAATGGCTTCTGTTTCAATAACAATGTGGAGTGGTGGAAGGTTTAACATTACTTCTAATGCGTTTGTCGGAGTGGTCTTCCACGCCCCCGTAATTTCCTCAATTTACTTTGGACATTCTTTAGTGTGCAGATGTGATTCCAAAGGAAGGATCCATACAACAGGATGAGTCTTATAATTGACGTGTAGATCCAGTGTAGGACTGGTGATAGGCCCTATTTGGTTCCGTAGGCTTTGCGGCATTACCATAGTGCTACAGTAGCTTTGTTCAGGCGATGTTTAAGATTTGGAGTCCATTGGAGTTTATTATCTAGGATAACACCTAAATATTTGACCTGGTTTGATATTTTAATTTGCGTGCCTTTAATCTTAGGAATATGAAGGCCCTCCGTATTATTCTTTCTTGTGAACAAAATCATTGTCGTCTTGTTAGGATTGACACAAAGTTCATTCTGTTCGCACCACTTTTTCAATATTTTTATTTTTATTACTTCGGTTAACCGGTTTTCATGCGACTAAACTGTAACCACAGATATTAGATTCTCGGTTATTTGCAATCAATAATAACGACCTATCTGTCCAGATATATAAGCGAAATTCATAAAGGACTAATCTTCACTATTAGACCAACTTGGTAACTATGCTACCTGGAAGATCGGAGCCTTCGGCATTTTTGAAGCATTTTTAATACTCTACATTTCGCTAGAACGCTAAAACTTTCAAAACGGCTGTTATTATACTAAGCCTCGATGTTCCCCTCAAATGTCAATAAGATTACATACTTACTTAACCGGCACTACAACCCATTAAGGGTCTTCGCCTTCTGCAACATGCTTCTCCAACCGGACCTATCCGCAGCTAACGTCTCCCAGCTGGATACTCCCACAGTTTTTAAGTCGGCAAAAGCTGCGTCATACCATCTGGATTTTGGACGCCCTGCACCTCCCTTGCCCTCCGGTCTGGTTTTAAGGATTTTTTTCGGAATACGATGATCTTCCATTCGTTGTACATGACCGAGCCAACGCAGTCGGTTTATTTTGGTAGTTCTCACTATGTTCGGCTCTCCATAAAGCTGACTCAGCTCATGATTGAATCGTCTGCGCTATCGGTTCTGCCTTTG
>CM055403.1:90821307-90833948 GCA_029228625.1 Pseudolycoriella hygida
TCAAAGATGAGCAAACTCGATCGGGTAGTTTCGGAAATATGGTCGAAAAGGTGTCCAAAAACATGGTTTTTTGGGGGTAGGTGAGACTTTTTCTTAGATATCTCTAGAATTAAGGCAGTTAGAAAGCTACTTTCTGGGACAAAGCTGTAGAGAACTAAATTTTAGCGAACAAGTGTTTCAGGGTTCTCCCCAGAAACGTCCCACTCCCGAGATATAGCCACTTCTAGAATTGGAAGGGATGATTCATATATCAAGAACTATGACAGATGGAAAGTTGCTTCCAATGGCAAAGTTGTTGAGAATGAAATTTTAGCGAACAAGTGTTTCAGGGTTTTCCCCAGAAATGTCAAAATCCCGAGATTTAGCCGCTTGTAGAATTGGTAGGGATGATTCAGATATTAAGAACTATGACAGATAGAAAGTTGCTTCCAAAGGCAAAGTTGTAGAGAATTAAATGCTATCGAGCACGTGTTTCAGGGTTTTCCCGAAAAATGTCCCAATCCTGAGATTTAGCCACTTCTGGAACTCAGAGGGATAAGAACGTTAGACAACGTGTGATTGGTGTCAGAGTTCAGAAAATGTACTTCGGGAGGGCTTTCGACATTACTTTAGGTAATTTCTGAGAGTCGTTTAAATTCTGATAATTCTAAAAGAACTTGACTATGCATTCTGATGCGCATTATATTATATGATAATAGTAAGAGTTTGGTACATCGAGGCTTTTCGCACGTGAAAGCTTTACGTACGGGTCTTTGCATATGTTTTCAGACATATTTTCAAAAAATATTATTTGTACTACCGCCGATATTAGAACCGACCTAGAGCACTTAGAAAGGTGCTCTGACCCAGACTTCCATAGACAAAGAAGTTTGCCACTTACACAGATCTTCTATCACTTATATCTAATATTACTTATAGTTCTCAAAATGTTTAAATTTTTTGAAAATATATTGTCTAGATCGATTCACCCTAACATTAGAGGCCATATTGGCAGGCATCACGACATGCACCACACCGAAACCAACAACTTTGCCTTTGACACCGATCTCTTATTGTTTTGCAAATATTTGAATTTTTCCAAAATAAATTGCCTAGATCGATCCACCCTGACATTAGCGGCCATCTTAGGCTCGGCCCGGGCTCACACTTTCCCTTGGATGCTCTTATGGCTTTCTTTAACTATCGAATAGAAAAAGAATCAGAAAAATCGGATGATTATGTATAAAAACAAGTGGGGCCCTAGGCGGTCAGCTTCTTTAGGGCTCTAGCTAAGTCCAGCGACTCAAAGTAAAAGAAATTTTCTTCCATAAATTGTTGGGCATTCCCAGACCTTTCGATTGAATTTTTTTTTGAAAATCGGAAAAGAGACTGTTGAGCATGCTCTATTGTGAAAAATATTTTTTTTAGCCGATGAGAGTGTTGAATGTACTCATTTTCGACAAAAATATTTTTCCCATTCGCATTGAGACTGTTAAGTATGCTCAATTGGGAAAAATATTCTTGTCGAAAATGAGTACATTGAACAGTCTTATCGGCTAAAATTTTTTTTTCACAATTGAGCATGCTCAACAGCCTAAAAAAGTCTCGAAATGAGCACACTCAGCGATCTCAAATAGTCTAAGTGAGAGTGCTCACAGTCAGTGCACAGTCAGTCCAAATCTAAAAAAAATTTAAAATGAGTGTAGTCAATGGTCTCATTAATGACGATTTCATAAAAAAGCATACTCAATTTCTGAGTTTTTTTCAAAAATTGAGACTGGTAGTTCACTTCATTTTAGTACTCACTGAGACGGCCATTTTCACTAGGTATTAATCTGGAATTGTATTCTTCAACGAAACAATGCTGCACCATATTACTTTAAATTTCTAAATTACTCAATATATGACTAATTAAACTTAATATAGTTCTTCCGAGTTCTAATCACAATTTCCATTGTCGAAAAAAAAGGTCTTTAAGAATAAAATGACTAGTCAAACAATTTTCGATTGTGCATGTGTTGGTGCGTGGGCTGTGTGCTACAGAGATATTACGTATTCCATATTTGTACTGTGAACGGTCTACGTAAATTCAGTATACTAAACTCTTTTGTCATTACTGTGAAAATATTAGTATATAAAGAGGCGGCAAGGCTTATAAAATTTGAATCTGTAAAACATTACATTTTATTTTTTATATGAACGTTCTTCAGATAAGCTCTTTTGTTTTAATTTTTTTTTTTTTTTTGTCATTTATGCTTCAGACAGACACTAACACATCTACAACAATCGCGTTATGCAGATAATTAGAAGAGATCAACATTTTGGCATCTAGTGTCAATCTTCAGGCGAGTCATCAATTTGACATGCTGACGGACGTAATGGATAAACTGTTGACTCATTGTCTAGACAATTTGTCTCTCAATGACAAAAATAATTCAAACAAAAGAGCTTATCTGGAGTTTATACAAAAAATAATATGTAATGAGTTATAATGTAGAATTGATTCAAGAGTTTCTAAGAGTAACGAATGACTTTCCATAGTTGATTCATTCAACAAAATCTCTGAATTCTCGTATATACCCCGAGACGTCAATAATCTACTATTAATTTTAGCACCATCCTGCACGTTAAGAATATTTTTATTAGTCAACATTCGTACATACACAAGACTTACAATTACTTTCTGCTCTGAGGGCGAGAAGCCACTTACAGCGTAGTGCTCTATCAAACCATATGATGATCGTTGAATAAAGTAAACAATAAAAATTAGCATGTGCTAAATCGACCAATTAAATGTTTTAAAACTATTTTTTGTTGTTTGATGTATTGCGCGCCGGCATTTCTTTTATAAAATTTTCCTTCGTTTTAATCGTTGACCTTAATGAAAAAAAAATTAAAATGTTGAAACTGAAAATTGCAGCTCAGTTTTGTCGAGAGTATGCACGTACACAGCAAATCGTATGGTAAAAGTAAACAATGACGTGAATAAAATAATTTATTCAAGCACTTTATATAGTCATGGAGAAATTAATTGAAATTAATCAGTTACTGCAAATGTAATATAAAAGAGCGTTAACCGCTTTTTAATTGTTACGTCAATAATTAACATTATCAGGATCTGTTGTGTTATTTTGCAGATAAAAACATTTTTAACTCAGGCGCCGTCGCGTCGTTTAAATGACAAGTGAACTTAAAGGCAAGTGAATCAGTTAACCCTTTGTCAGACTCATTCACTAATTATCTGCGTAATGATTTTCAACTTATTTAGATGATATCGAAGCAACGACATTAAATTGCATTTACTATTAATGCAGGTTATTACGCAAACAAAACATCTGCCATATTCTTAAAAGAAATCTGAACCATATCGATCATATTGGACAATATTATATAATAACGCTAAAAGAAATCTTAAACACGCATCGACCATGCTTATACATACCAACTATAAAATAACTTAATATTCTTACAATGCAACAACGTCTGTAATTATATTGGAAAAATTCACCCTCTTTGCATTTTTTGGGGTTGTCAAACTTTATATGCTCAGACTGTGCAATGCATAGTTTCAACCTCTTAACAAAAAGATCAATAACTTTCGTAATATATTCTGCAGCACGTCCCTAACAACATTGAAACGATAACTTGCTAGTAGAAAATTCAAGACAAATGTATCTAATGAGTTCAATGAATTGCACTTCGTCGAAATATTGCGAAACATGAGCCCGGTTAGTGAATAAGTGTATGAGCATTGATAAATTAAGGACACGCTTGTGTGTCAAGGACTGTCCATAAATGTTTGATTCTTTGAGATTTTTAGACACAACCCCCTGAATATTTTGCCTTTCCCGCTCAAACAGATGCAATATTTTGATTATCATAAATAGGGTTAAAGAAAACTAAGCCATACAAAAGCTAATAAGTTTTCATTACACTGACCAAATATTGCTATACATTTTCGTCTCTAAATGTTTGTTGGATGGTACCAAGATTTCAGACTCGAAACAGAGAGATTACCCAAACCTACATTTGAAATGTCTCTTGTATGTAAAATATTTTTTTTCTTTATCGAATGTCCCTGTAAGAAAATATTATTTTCCTCAGGGGTATTATTTGTATCCATTACCTGAGGTAAAGTAATGAGTTAAAGATATAATGGTGTAAAGGAATTACAATTTTGTTAAAAATTTTGTTTCAATTAAAAAAACAGAACGACAATATAGGTCTCATGAGACCGTTAAAAACTTATACTCAACGTTATCATTTCAGAGTCAAATGCGTTGACAGTCTCAATCCGATCTCAATTTTTTTATTTTTTGTGCGATAATTATATCGGATGAACAAATGTTATTTTCCGAGACTACATGAGACCAAACGAGTGGTCTATTTCGGATTTATTTTTTGTTTACCTTTCTGAGACTCAATGGCATACTTTTTCTTGAAATATTTAAAAATGGTTGAATGAGTTTGAAATGACTGAATGAAAGTAATTTTTCAACCATTTGAGTATGGTTGAGACCAAATAAACATACATTTTCTTGAAATATTTGAGTTAGTTTTTCAACTTTTTCAGAATGATTGAGACCGACTAAGCATTTTTCATCTTTTTGAGTATGGTTGAGACCGAATGAGCATGCTTTATCATCTTTGTGAGAATGGCTGCGACCGACAGAGCATACTTTTTCATCTTTTTGAGTATGGTTGAGACCGACTGAGAATATTAAAAAAAATTCTTTAATTTTTGCCTATTTTGAGACTATTTGAGAATTTTTTAAGACTTTTTAGGTTTTTGTATCTGATTTTTTGAGACTATTTGAGACAAGGGGTACCGACTCCAAAATTGATTATGATTTCTTGTGATTTTTTGATTTTTTTTGTGATTTTTTCGATTTTTTGTGATTTTTTTGATCTTTTGGTGATTTTTTGATCTTTTGGTGATTTTTTTGTGATTTATTGTGATTTATTCCAGTCTCAGAAATTTGTCGAAAAATAAGAATATCAGTGTTTGTAAGTCAAATTCATCATAAAATCAGAGAAACGACAAAATGTTGATTGTTGGCGCTTCGTTCGCACACGCCTCACTACGTAGAATGAGATATGGCAGTTCTAATAAAAAAAATTGAAGCCCATGCCATCCTTCTGGAAAGGCGTAGTCTTCGTATAAGAGTGGGAGAAAAAGAAATACGCTCGTAAGTACGAATATCCAATATTTTCATGGGATTTACTTAAATACGTTCGAGTCTTTTCATAACATCAATTCTGTTTGTCACATCTATTCTGATATGAACGGGTACCCTGCATATGTTTTGATCACCATCAGAGAAAAAAAAGTTTTTGAAAATCGATTGAGTTTTACTCGAGTTACTTTTTTTTATTCGTTATAATACATATTCAATACATTACACTACATACTCCCAACATTACTACAATGCTACAATACAAATAATTTATCACAGAAGCATGCCGTAGCCCTGTTCATCGTTAAAAGTGTCGCGTATGCAAACGGAATTGCCTCTTTGAATCGCTATTGATATCCGCTGCAATAAATAATCTAATGATCGGGGCTCGCTCGTCTTCCTCGCCATCAATTTTCCCAGCTTCTTTAAAAATTTTGTTGTTTCGGGGCCTACTACACCGAACGAGTCGAACGCCAGCGGTGTGAAAATATATCGCCTCTTCAAATCGATGTATTTGTTGTGCTTTTCACGTTCAGCATTGTCCGCAACTGCCCACAGAGAACTAAACTCCATTTCAAATAACTCAGGACGATCGTGTCCACTATCGTTACGTCCCACACTAAGGATTTGCCATGACTCCACGGGTAGCTTGTTAGGCCGTCGGGACGCTTGCCGTCTCGTCGAGACAGTCCGGGTGGCTCCACTTTATTTGGAATGCCTGCTGCAGCTGCTCTTAGTGCCGATGAAAAAACGTTGTTTATCTCAGAATGTCTGGAATACTTTCCCTTTGACAGCTTGCATCATAAAGCATGATGTCGGGTTCGAATCGACTAATTCACCGCAAACACACGAATGAACCTCTTCGGCAGCGAAATCTAGTGAACGCTGCTAAGAACTCTTCGGATGTTAGGCTAGCTACCAGTTCTAGATGTATGGTTTTCGTACTCAAACATACGAACAATCCTACGTACCCTTTCGTGCCTTCTTCCTGGCTTTTTAATAGTTAACACCTCTATGGGTCCAGCATAATC
This sequence comes from Pseudolycoriella hygida, assembly GCA_029228625.1. Taxonomy (NCBI): domain Eukaryota; kingdom Metazoa; phylum Arthropoda; class Insecta; order Diptera; family Sciaridae; genus Pseudolycoriella; species Pseudolycoriella hygida. The sequence goes on from CM055403.1 coordinate 90,827,495, forward strand.
AACGCCTGTGTGCGAGAACGCTCTAGTTATATTTACCCTAGCTTCAGGAAGATTTCCCATCAGCTGCTCATTTGTTATTTTTCTGTACCTATGGCAAATCACGCAACGATTTATTTGGTTTCTGATTGTATTCTTCGTGTCTATTATCCAATAGCGATGGCGCGTGTGGGCTGACGGTAATTGAGCCCCACCGTGCTTTGTATCTAAGTGTAAATCGTTTATGATCAATTTAGCTAACATGGATTTTTTGGGAATTATTATTTGATGTTTATGGTCACGATCTATCATCGCCTCTTTCAGCCTTCCACCCACTCTCAAAACTTCATTTTCATCCAAGAACGGGTTAAGCGATAATAATTTACTTTTGCCACTCAATTGTTTGCCCTTCTTTAGTGTGTCTATCTCGTCTTTATATGATTCTGACTGTGCTATCTTTATCCAAAATATTTCTTCCTTTTCTATCTCATTGACTAATAATTTTATACCTGGTCTCTTAACCTTTGAGTATATAGATCTTATGCGTGCCGTTACTCTGACTAGCAATCGAAACGATGAGTATCTATTTAGGAGTTTGACGATTAATTCGTTCGGCTTGCTCACCACCGTCGTAAGTGTTGTTCTATTTTTTATTTCTCTACATTTACGCATTTTAACATATAGCATCGAAGCGTACTATTTTTTAGTTCCATGTCTTGTTCTGTGTTTCTAATTGTTTTTGAGAATATCTTATATATACTGTGTTTCTAATGTTTGGCGCTCGTGGCAACTGATTCTTCGGGCTTTTTAGCCATGGTGGTCCGCTCCACCATAGTTTGTGATTTTGCAACTCTTCAGGGTCTATGCCTCTCGATAAACAATCCGCAGGGTTGTGAATGCCTGCCCAACTCTTTCGGATCTGTCAGACTTTGTATTTCATATACACGATTTGCAACAAATGTTTTATACAAATCTGGGGATGAGTTTACCCAATCTAATGCGATTGTTGAGTCTGTATATACCTTTGATATTTTCAGTTCATCTGATAGCATTTTTATCAGGTTTGACAAGAGGACTGCTCCGCATAATTCGAGCCTTGGTAAAGTAATCACTTGCAGGGGAGCTACTTTTGACTTAGCTAGTACTAATCGAATCTCACAGTTTCCTTCCGGATCAACTGATCTTATGTATCCCACGGCTCCATAGGCCTGCATCGATGCGTCACAAAACCCATGAAGTTCTGTGTCGTAGCTGTTCATATCGCGCGTGAAACCGTACCATCGGGGAATACGAATTTTTTCCAAGTGGTGCAACGCGTTTCTAAACGAAATCCATTCCATCCTTTCTAGATCAATTGGTAAGTTGTCCTCCCAATTTAACTTATGTTTCCACAATGCTTGCATCATGATTTTCGGCCTTATTATTACTGGTCCCAGCCATCCAAATGAGTCGAATAATTTGGCCAACTGCGATAAAAACTGTCTCTTCGTTAGGTGATTTTGGTTTTCGAATACAGGAATCCCTCCTGTCAGCAAGTCATCGACATGGAAATCGTTTTTCACTACTTCTGCTCCTATTGGAAATCGTAATTCTTCATCCTTTGACACCTCCTTCAAAGCCCTTGTAGCCATGAAAGCTGAACTTGCCACACCAAATGCGAGTGTTGTTAGTTTGAACTCTTCTATGGGGTACCTTTCCGGGCGCCATGTCTACGCCGGGAGGAATTGTGTATGTGTGATTGATAGACGATGTGTGTACGTTATAATGGTTTAATGTGCGTGTTTCTCCTTACAACTTCCCGGCGCGACTGATTCATAGCCAGTCTGAACACATTCAATCGCCCTCTATGCATGTTCTTGCGAATATTCATAGGCGGCATGCCCAGATCTTTCAAACAAAAAAAAATTATGAAAATCGGAAAAGAGTTACTCGAGTTATGTTTTTATTGCTGATTCGTCATCTAAGGACCATGATCGGTGCTGCCCCCATACTTCCGGTTCAAAATTCGACTGGTTACAAACGTCGTGGTAAACCCATAAGACCCCCTACGGGTCTAAAAATGTCCGTCCGTCCGTCCGTCTGTCAACACGATGACTCGAGTAAAACTCCCTTCATATGTTTTTTATTGCTGATTCGTCATCTAAGGGCCATGATCGGTACTCCCCCTACTCTCGGGTCGAAATTCGGCTGGTGAAAAACGTCCTGGTAGACGCATAACACCCCTTTTCGAAGAACTTCGTTCTTCGTACGGGTCTAAAAACTACCAACGCTCGAAATGCTCAGTTGTTACAAAATGATATTTATGTAAAAGCGTGTATCATAAAGATTGATCCTTCAACTTGAGGTTAGTTACTTTCCTATTAATATTATTTTGTAACTACTGAGAATTTTGTGAGTGGGAACGATGATGTCCGTGGAATTGCCCATATACGTTCGAGTCTTTTCGGACCCGTACGAAGTACAAAGGTCCTATGCGTTTACTGCAAACAATTTTATTGCAACATGGGGTAGATCGGGGTGGGAGGAGGGGATGCGTCTATTATCATCTAGAGATGACGAATCAGCAATAAAAAACATAACCAAAGACCCGTACATATCAGAATAGATGTGGCAAAGAGACTCGAACGTATCTAAATATGCAAATAAGCAAACAATCCAACGTTTTCTGTTCTTTTATAACTGTAAGAATTTTAAAGATCCATAGAAATTACCCAAGGTAATGTCAAAGGCCCTACCGAAGTACATCTCAGACCATTCAAATGTAGAAAATCTTATATCCAAGGACTAAGTCATTTTTCCCTAAAACCCTGAAACACGTGTTCTCTAAATTTTTTTTCTCTACAACTTTGCCTTTGGAAGCAACTTTCGACTTCTCATAGTTCTGGAGATTTGGGTCATCCTGTCCAATTATGGAAGTGACCATTTACCAGAATTGGGCCATATTTCCCCCAAAACTCTGAAACACATGTTCGCTTAAATTTAATTCTCTACGACTTCGCCTTTGGAACCAGCTTTCAAACTCTCATAGTTCTGGAGATCTGGGTCGTCCTGCCGAAATACGGAAGTGGCCATATACCAGAATTGGGCCATATTTTCCCAAAATTCTGAAACATGTGTTCGCTTAAATTTACTTCTCTACAAATTTGCCTTTGACAGTAAATCTCCATATTGCATTGTTATGGTATGGCGTTTTTATCGGCCCCAAAATAGGCCGATAAATGCATCATTATTGAAGTAATAAATTACTTGAATTTAATACGAAATTATAGTTACTGAAACCAATAACAAATTAATTGAATTTCATGTGACATTATACGCATAGTCATTATATACGCTATATACCGACAACAACGTGCTTTGTAAGAAATGAAGATGCGGACTCTCAAGAACTTAAATTACAATCGATCCATTCTCAAAGGTATGCAATTCTTGCGATTAGTGAGTTCTGCGAGTTCTTTGAGATCTAAAACCCATACTCAGTTTTAGTGTTGTCGCTTTTGGCTTTTGCTAATAATAATGCAGTATCATTTAGTTCGTTTCGGCTTAGTTAGGTTTAGGTTTAGTTAATTAGTGACCCACTGACCGCTACAAGTATGGCACCACACACACATTAAATGACAAATAATGGCTGCTCCATATAAAATTACTTCATTTCGTAAATATTCTCGAATAAAATTATTTAAAATAAAACAATCAACAGAATTTTTGTATTGTCGGGTGTTAATATAAGTGATGTGTATTGTGAATAAAAATGTGCCGTTTTCTCGTACAGAAATCACCAAAATTGTAGTGTATTGTAACCTCATGCAAGGTAACAAGATTTGCAATTTCGTTTATATCAAAGATACTCTTTAGAAAATTACAATTACGCCATATCCAGTAATGTACCAACATTTTTGTTGTTAGTGACAAAAACGGAATTTGCAAATCCTGTAGCAAAATTGTTTATTTAAATCGACATTAACATATTATAAAAACGCAAGGTTTATCTGTGGGTAACGCTTTTCCACCTTTTTTTTTTTTTTTTGAAACGCGTACTTCGGGGTACACGAAATAATAAAGTTTTGTAGCATTTCCTATGGAATTTATACGCATTACCTGTGCAGTTCGTACTTGTCCATACAAATCGTTCAAATGTCTGTGGCTAATTCCATCGGTAACCCATACATTGTCGCTACCATGTCACCTGGAGAACGAATGTGTTTTGTCTCATGTTAATATAAATCTCATTGAAAGCATGAAAGAGATGAAATTCGTTACCCAGGTGACGGTACCGATGGAATTAGCCCTGTATATTGTTGTGCATAAAATACCCGACATGCAGGAACGAACGTGGAATGGAAGAAACGAAAAATAGTTATTTACGTACGAGGTAGTAGGCATGTAATTCATTTCCAAGTGACGTATTAAGTTTTTCATGCTTCGGGGCCAAAATCGAAGGAAATTTAATAAATTTTCTCTCGATTTTGGACCTCTATGCCTCTATGCCTAAAATCAATCGTCCAAAACTGACACACAAATAAATATTTCATTCATTATGCATGCGTGAGTGAGTATATACTAAAGGAAGAGATATTTAGCATAGTGTTGAAATATTTTTTGCTATGAATTTTTTCTATGAAATAAAATGCATCCCTCACGGATAAAGGAAGAGATATTTACTATACACGCGTATAGGCGTATACCACACACGCGGATTGTGCATACTGTTGAAAAACGCTAAACACTAACGATAAAGGCAAATGCCAAAATTTGACAGAAATGAATGAGTTCAGGTCAGAAATGATGCGTTCGTATAAATGAGACGGTTTTGTTTGAGGATTTTATTTTAAAATATATTGTCGTCGTTCAGATGTGACAAAATTTTTCATTTTTTATTTCATTTTAAAGAATATGTTTCGATTCGATGGTAAAATCACAATACACTTTAGAGTGTATCCTTAATTGGATAGGTATGTAGATATATACGCGCTGTAATTAAACGCTTCTTTTTCTCTTATTTTCAATTCTTCTTTGCGGAGTGGTAGCTCCTCCTTCCGAATTTCATTTTCTTTTTAGAATTCTTCAATCTTACGCTCAAGGTAGCGAACCAATTCATTTTTGGGATTTTGACGGCGTGATGAGCCTATCTTGTCTTTTCTGTGATAATTTAACCGTTGTGACAAATCTTCATCCTCGCATTCGACATCGTCAGGGTCGCCGTTGTCAGGGAAAAAAATTGTATGCTTCTCTCTTGCTACATTGCTCGAAATCGATCGTTGAGAATTGTTGGATCATTGTTCTCTGACGCTGGAGCTTTGTTCTCTTACATAGGAGCATTGTTCTCTGAAGTTGAAGCGTCAATAAGATAATGAGCTCTTTAAGAGTGTCCGTTGAATGGGGATTTTCAAAAATTGTTTGCCTGTTTCCTTTCGTTGATTTAAAAAAAAATAAAAATCTGCAGCTCAAAAGTCGCTAATTTTTTTAAGGTGGCAACGATTCTTACAAATTGTAATATCAGCCTCTATAACAGTCAGGTGGGTCAATATTTTGTCGTAGAACCACCTCAGTTAGAGGAATACCTAATGTAATTTTTGTGAAATAAGAAACATGCATACGAACACATCTCTTTTTTTTTTCTTTCTCGATCATTTCAATTAAATGCATAAACATTTCCTTTAAAATGTTTACTAAAAAAGGAAATAAAGAATGAAAAATTTTGTCACATCTGAACGACGAAAATGATTTAAAAAAAAATCCTCAAACAAAACCATCTTATTTACACGACCGCGTCATTTCTGACCTGAACGCATTCATCTCTGTCAAACTTTGGCAATTTGCCTTTATCGTTAGTGTTTAGCGTTTTTGTTGGATTTAGCGTCTTGAAAATCTGACGCTTCCTATTATTTTCTATGAAATAAAATGAGGTGGGTCTTGTGTAACTATTTTTTATATGCAGATAGATGCTCGGTGTAAAAATGAATGTGGTTGAGTTAGGTCGGGGTGACCAATAAAATTAATAATGAAAGAAAATTAATTTCGTGTCAAAGGGAAAGTTGTTGGGTTTGGTATTTTTGTATCGGGCAGCTGGACCTGTGGTCTTTTTTATGGTCTTAGAAGTGACATATGACCAAAACTGGAAAGTCTTAGTCTTAGAGTTTTGTTAGTAGAATAAGTGACGACGGAACCGATGGAATGTTTCTCTGTCTGTCTGTGGGTAATGCTTTTCCCCCAAAAAGCGAAAAGCAAAAAAAACATAGAGGGGACCCGTACGTATCAGAATAGATGCGGCAAACAGAGCTGATGTTACGAAAAGACTGGAACGTATTTAAGTAAATATTGCGTTTACATTAGACTGTATTGGAAATTGCCCGTAGGGCAATTTTGAAAAACCTGTCCGAAGTAACGGTGTAAAAAAATTCTCCGAATGCACAAAATTGACCTCCAAATAGAGAAAAATGTTCTCCTCAATTTTGTCTACAACATAGCAAAAAACTAT
>CM055403.1:90853769-90905677 GCA_029228625.1 Pseudolycoriella hygida
GCTGTAAAAGGTTTTGCGTCACCTTAAAGATGTTACTTAGTTGAGCCAATCAAGCCAATTTTCAATTCAACAACGGCCTGCTCTCCTGAGTTCTAGGACTGGGAAGTAGTTATCTGTACTGGAGGTGCCAGAAGGACACTTCTTTCTGTAAAAAGTTTTGCGTCACCTTAAAGACGCTACTTAGTTGAGTCAATTAAGCCAATTTTCAATTCTGCAACGGCCTGCTCTCCTGAGTTCTAGAACTGGGAACTAGTTATCTGTATTGGAGGTGCCAGAAAGCACCTTCTTGCTGTAAGAAGTTTTGCGTCACCTTAAAGATGTTACTTAGTTGAGTCAATCAAGCCAATTTTTAATTCAGCAACGGCCTGCTCTCCTGAGTTCTAGAACTGGGAACTAGTTATCCGTATGAGAGGTGTCAGAAGGCACCCTCTTGCTGTAAAAAGTTTTGCGTCACCTTAAAGATGTTACTTAGTTAAGTCAATCAAGCCAATTGTTAATTCAGCAACGGTCTGCTCTCCTGAGTTCTAGTACTGGGAACTAGTTATCTGTATGGGAGGTGTCAGAAGGCACCTTCTTGCTGTAAAAAGTTTTGTGCCGCCTTAAAGATATTACTTAGTTGAGTTAATCAAGCCAATTTTGAATTCAGCAAAGGCCTGCTCTCTTGAGTTCTAGAACTGGGAACTAGTTATCTGTATTGGAGCAGCCAGAAGGCACTTTCTTGCTGTAAAAAGTTTTGCGTCACCTTAAAGATGCTACTTAGTTGAGTCAAATAAGCCAATTTTCAATTCAGCAACGGTCTGCTCTCCTGAGTTCTAGAACTGGGAACTAGTTATCTTTATTGGAAGTGCCAGAAGGCACCCTCTTGCCGTAAAAAGTTTTGCGTCACTTTAAAGATGTTACTTAGTTGAGTCAAGCAAGCCAATTTTCAATTCAGCAACGGCCTGCTCTCCTGAGTTCTAGAACTGGGAACTAGTTATCTGTATAGGAGGTGTCAGAAGGCACCATGTTGCTGTAAAAAGTCTTGCGTCACCTTAAAGATGTTACTAAGTTGAGTCAATCAAGCCAATTTTTAATTCAGCAACGGCCTGCTCTCCTGAGTTCTAGAACTGGGAACTAGTTATCTTTATGGGAGGTGTCAGAAGGCACCCTCTTGCTGTAAAAAGTTTTGCGTCACCTTAAAAATGTTACTTAGTTGAGTCAATCAAGCCAATTTTTAATTCAGCAACGGCCTGCTCCCCTGAGTTCTAGAACTGGGAACTAGTTATCTGTATGGGAGGTGTCAGAAGGCACCCTCTTGCTATAAAAAGTTTTGCGTCACCTTAAAGACGTTACTTAGTTGAGTCAGTCAAGTTATTTTTTAATTCAGCAACGGCCTTCTCTCTTGAGTTCTAGAACTGGGAACTAGTTATCTGTATGGGGGTTTCAGAAGGCACCCTCTTGCTGTAAAAAGTTTTGCGTCACCTTATAGATGTTACTTAGTGGATTCATTCAAGCCAATTTTTAATTCAGCAACGGCCTGCTCTACTGAATTCTAGAACTCGTAATTGGTAATTTGTATTGGAGGTACCAGAAGGCAGGTATTAAAATTTTTGCGTCAACCTGCTTAAGGCGTTGATATTTATTTGAGTTGAGAGTTGTAGAATAGTGATCTCTTTCTGAAAGTATGTGAATGACAGTTAGTTAACGCCTACATAAGATTTGCATTACAAAAATTTGAATTGAAACATCAAGTTCTCAAAAGCACAATTGTAGGAACATATATACAGCCAAAGTGGCAATACTCTAAAAAAAAATTGGTTTTTGACCATACAAACGTTTTCGTCTCTGGACGTGGGAGTCCCGAAAATTTATTGATCAAAAGGAATTACAACTGTCCTATATTCTTTTCTTGATTCAAATAAAATAGAATATCATCAAAATTTTGAAATCTGTACGAGTTGAAGCCCAAGTAGCAAACCCTTAGAAAAAATCCACTGTGCGCCGGTGGCGTCATCCGTTTATTTTTATATAGCTGAATACGGACAAAAAAAGTACTGCCATGGCAAAGTAAACATGAAATTTCTATTTGAATTTGGACTTCTGCGCACGATTTTTGGACCAAAAAAACCTGCGCAGAAGTAAAACGTTCATATTTATTTTGCCATAAACGTACACCTATCGACGGCGCCATCCATTTTTTTCATAGCTTCATACGATCCAACACCTATTGGTTTGAAGAAAATCAATATTTGACCGTCAAATTACAGAATCTGCGAAATTTCAATGAAGGACATAAAATGTGGCGTTGAAATCAATATAAACAATACATAATTCTTCATCAAATGACATGCAATTAATTGCTTATATTCCATAAATTGTCTAAAATAAATTTTATGCATACAGTAAATACAATGCAGTAAAAGAAAAGCTGAAATGGTCTTCGGTGTTCATTGTTCATTTTGCATATTGACCGCAAATTAAATCACCCTCATAACGTGTGACGAATATCAAAAATGCAAAGAATTTAACAGTAGATTATGCCTACACAGCGCCTAAAATTACGTACTTACCTTACGTACTACGTACCTTCAGCGTACGTTACAGCGTCACTAAAAATTCACAGATTAATGGGGAATTTTTCAACTTTGATTATTGGCAAATTTTCATCGTGTGTATCGATTTATATCAATATGTTTACATAACATAGAATTATCTTAAATTATTTTAATTTTTCACCATTTGGTGTTTTCTCAAAAGTTTGAATTTTCTCACCATTTCGAATTTCCTTCTTCTTTCATCTTTTTTCCGTTTTGAGTACATTCAAAAATTTGAGAAAGTTACAGATTATACAGTTATGCGATCATATGTTTTCGGCCATAAAACAAAGAAAATCAAATTTTTGATAAAATTGAAACTATTGAATCGAAAATTTTGAGAAAATTCAAAATTTTGAGAAAATTTAAAATTTGAGAAAATTCAAAATTTGGAGAAAGTTCAAAATTTTGGGGAAATTCAAAATTTCGAGAAATTTCAAAATTTTGAGAAAATTCAAAATGTGGAGAAAATTCAAAATTTTGAGAAAATTCAAAATTTTGAGAAATTTTAAAATTTTGAGAAAATTCAACGTTTGTAAAAAATGTTGAGAAAACGTTGAAAAACACAGGATCACGGATTTAGATAAATCACATTAAATAACATTAACAGTGTAAAAATAATTATGGATACATTCTAAAGTACATAGCCAAAAAAGTTTAAAATAGATCGAAATGTTTTTGTACGTGTCGGTGAACACAGATAAAGTAAATAATTTGTATTGCAGTTTATCTGTCAAACAAATATGGATGTATGCATGTAAACAAACACGAAAAATAGAATATTATAAAACTTCTATTTTGTTGTGAATTATTTATAACAGCTTTCTTCAAAATTATAAATAATTTGCAGCAAAATAGAAATTTTTTTTAGACAATGTCTTATCAACATTATATCAAGCAACAAATTTTAAGCATTAAAAGGCCAAGTATCAAAATGTTTCCGTATGTGTCGGTAAACACACATGAAGTGAATAATTCGATTTAATAGTATTGAATCGTTGAAATCGTGGAAATAAGTGGAACCACAAGATACACCAAATTCATATTTGCAATGACTGTAAACGTGTGAAAAAACACGAAAGCCAATGAAAATGTAGACTTTAGCAAAAATTAGTATTAATACATGGTGACATTACGGACTTTTAGTGTTAGTACCAGCCCTAAAGGAAAGCGCAATAAGAAGCTCTACCGAGACTTATTTGAGAGAAATTCGAAAATGGTCAAAATTGACCGTTTGTATGGTATTTAAAATCGAGCCCAGTGGATAGTGTTGATAAAATTGTAGAGTGCTATTTTGAAAAATGTGACAAATTTAGTTCACGATTATCACGTTTTGCACATATTTACAAGCATCTACCGGCATTTACACCCATTTACCTGCATTTACATGTGATTTTTACGTATTCTCAGAGAATTTACATATTTACATTTAAATTTTCTTTTACAGACATTTACATTTTCAATTTTCCTAATATTTCCTAATTTGACATTTACATGTCATTTACGTAAATGAAAACAAAGACTGTCCCACCACTTACAATTGTAGGTTACCCCTCATTAAAATTTTTAATTAATTTCGAATAAAGAAATTTTTAAAGTAGCGTTGTGGCTGAGTCGCCGCGCCGCTTAAGATTTTTTTCGGCTAGCCGAATTCAGCCGCCGCCACTGAAATTTTTCATACTCTAGCCGCCGCCAGCCGTTTTTTCCGGCTCTGTGTGGGGGGATACGTTTATTATCATCTAGTGCTGACGAATCACAGCAATAAAAAAATGTTAGTCCATCCGTCCGTCTCCACTTTTTTTCGAAACGGCTTAACCCATCACTCCAAACTTTTTTTCCTTCAAAAGTATATGCCTTACATGATTCAAGTTCAAGTTCAAGCAAAATCGGTCTAGTAGTTTCGAAGATATGGTCGAAGAAGTGGAGGTCAGACATAGATTTTCGAGCGTAGATGAAACTTTTTCGCAAATATCTCGGCAAGTAGAGCACGGAAATGGTTCATTTTCGTGTAAAATTCAAATATTTGATCACAGAAAACTGTGAAAATGTTTTTTGTGGAAATCGGATCAGCGGTCTGGGCTCAGGTACCAATGGAATGGACGAAATTTGCTCAACTATTCACTGGCAAAGCCAAAGTTGTAGAGAATAAAATTTTAGGGAACACGTGTTTCAGGGTTTTAAGGAAAAATTACCCAATCGCGAATTTCTGATTTCTTCCATCATAGTGATAAACCAATGGTGTCAAATGGTGTGTTAAGCGTAATATAGTACTCCTTTATGTACCTTAGCCTCTGTCCACCTACTCCTACATCCTATCCTACCCGTGGTGACACCTGTTATAGTGAGCAACCCGCATGAACGATCAGGTAACCAACCCTGGTGTAGTAGTGTGGGTCACTTAGCATAAGGATGAGGGGGGCTGCCTTCGGGTAGTACCTAAACGGCACGTATAGGGAGGGCCGAAGGCAGCTAGGCGCTATCAAGATGGGATGGCGACTTAGTATGGTGGCGGATGATCTCAGCAGCAAGAGACAACGGCAGCATACACAGCCCTAGTCAGATGGGCTACCATCACCACCTGGTGACTTCCCTACGGGTCATCGGGAGAAGGAAAGTAGGTTGGGCGCTTGGCTAACTCCCAGACACCGTAAAAACAGTCTTGTTATGAATTCCCCAACACAGCCTCGGATCGGACAGGATAAACGGCAACGACTCAAGCAACGGAAAAAGGACAACGATTTACAATTAGGAACATGGAATGTAAGATCTTTGTTGCGGCCAGGAGGATTGAGATCTCTCACAAGTGCGCTAAGAGCGGCAAAAATTGACATAACAGCTGTGCAAGAAACGAGATGGCCTGGAAAGGACACCATGACCAGTAGCGACTATAAGTTCTACTATAGTGGGAAGAGTAACGACAGTCCAAGAGAGTATGGAACAGGCTTCATGGTTCTCGGCAGAGCTAGAAACGCGGTGATTGGTTTCAGTCCTGTTGACGAGCGATTGTGCTCTCTACGGATAAGAGGAAAATTTTTCAATTACACTCTTATAAACGTTTATGCGCCTACGGAGGAAAGCGACAACGAGGCGAAGGAGCTATTCTACGAGAAACTGGTGGATGTATATGATGGAGCGCCGAAACGAGACATTAAAATTGTGCTTGGAGATTTTAATGCTAAGATAGGCCGCGAAGTATTTTATCGTCCCACAATCGGTAAACATAGCCTTCACGAAAACTCGAACGAAAATGGAACGCGGGTGGTTGATTTTGCAGCATCAAGAAACATGGTTGTCAGCAGTACCTATTTCCAACATAGAGACATCAACAAAGCGACATGGGTATCACCGGATAAACGAACCAAAAATCAGATTGACCATATTTTGATAGATGCACGTCACTGTTCAAATATGTTGAATGTCAGAAGCTGTAGAGGACCGAATGTAGATTCCGATCACTACCTGGTGAGAGCGGTAGTTAGGTCTCGAATATCGGTTCAACACAATCGACAACCGGCATTGGAAAGGTGGGACGTGGAAAAACTACAGAACGAAGACATTAAACGTCAATATGTCGACAGGCTGGAGACGAATATTATTGCCGGAATGGTCAGCGAACAACGAAGCGTAGACGATGCGTGGAATCAAATTAGACGGAATGTAGAGAGCGCCGCAGCAGAGACAGTGGGAACGAGAACGGGAAATAAAAGAAATATCTGGTTTGACGATGAATGCCAGAAGGCCATGGACGACAAAAACGCAGCTCGCCTGAAAACTCTAAGTAGATTCACTCGAGCTGGCCAGGAAGAGTACCGTTCTAAAAGAAATTTCGAGAGAAAACTCTTCCGACGGAAAAAGCGACAGCGTGACAAGGAAGTTTTGATCGAAATTGAGAAGTTTGGCAATCGGAAGGAGACTCGGAACTTTTACCGGAAAGTGAACGAATCCAGAAACGGTTACAGTCAACAACCTTTGCTGTGTAAGGACAAGCATGGATTGGTCTTAGCAGATGAGGAAAGGTGTATCGCGAGATGGGCTGAGTACTTTAAGGAACTGCTTAACCCGAACAGACCGCTCAACCGAGACGACGAAAACGACGAATTGCCATTTCAGACTGCGCAACCATACATAGAAGAACCAACGATGCAAGAAGTTGAAGCTGAAATTTTAAAGCTCAAAAATTTCAAAGCCCCGGGGACTGACAACCTACCCGGTGAACTTTTCAAGAACGGCGGCAACGCGCTATGTATGGAGATGCACGAGCTCATCATACGCATCTGGAATGACGAGGAGTTACCGGAAGAGTGGAAGACCAGCATACTTTGTCCCATATACAAAAAGGTGACAAATTGGAGTGTGGCAATTTTCGAGGAATCGCTCTGCTGAATATTGCTTACAAGATATTTGCAAATATTCTATATCAGCGCCTTCATCCATACACGGAATCTACGATATGTGAATACCAAAGTGGTTTACGTGTAGGTCGTTCAACATCGGACCAGCTGTTTAATATCAGACAGATCTTGGAGAAGTGCAAGGAGTACAACATTGAAACACACCATTTGTTCGTTGACTTCAAGGCAGCCTATGACAGTGTTAGAAGAAGTAAGCTATGGAGAGTCATGGAGGAGTTCGGAATTCCCAACAAACTGATCTCGCTAACGAAGCTAACACTAAACGGAGCTAACAGCCGAGTAAGGATCCGCAATCAAATGTCAGAGACTTTCGACATTGAGGAAGGCCTACGTCAAGGAGATCCTCTTGCAACGCTGCTTTTCAATTTAACACTCGAAGCAGCTGTTCAAACCATGGACATAGACTCCAGCGGCACCATTTTCTCCAAGTCCAGTCAGTTGCTTGGTTTTGCAGATGACCTGGACATTATTGGCCGAACTATGGATGTTGTTAAAGATAAGTTTATGGCCTTGGAGAGGAAAGGTACCGACCTTGGGTTGAAGGTCAATGACGGAAAAACGGAATACATGATCATCCCACCTACGAATCGATATCGGGAAGATAACGTAACGATCGACACACACACATTCAAAATGGTCAATAAGTTCGTATACCTTGGATCAGAGCTGAACATAAACAACGACATTGCGGACGAAATAAAAAGGCGAGTAACTTTGGGCAACCGGAGTTATTACAGCCTGCTGAAAATTCTAAAGTCCAAGTCAGTAAGCCGAAATTCAAAATGCGCACTTTATAAAATTGTGATCAGACCGGTAGTTACGTACGGTTCGGAGTCGTGGTGCTTGACACAGAAAAATGAACAATCTCTGCATACGTTCGAGCGAAAGGTACTGCGTACAATATTTGGACCAGTATTTGACCGAAAACTGAACCGATGGCGCAGACGATATAATCACGAGCTCATAGAGCTTTTTGGAGAGCCCGACATAGTCAGAACAACAAAAATAAATAGACTACGTTGGCTCGGTCACGTACAACGAATGAATGAACATCGTATTCCAAAAAAAATTCTGAAGTCCAAACCTGAAGGCAAAAGGAGTGCAGGGCGACCCAAGTCCAGGTGGAGCGACGCTGCTTTTGCCAACTTAAGAACTGTGGGAGTAACCAGCTGGGAGACGTTAGCTGCAGATAGGCCCGGTTGGAGAAGCATGTTGGAGAAGGCCAAGACCCTTAATGGGTTGTAGTGCCGGTAAAGTAAAGTAAGTAAGTAAATAGCCAACAATATATAGAAGAGGCTATTTGCACAATGTGTCAATAGCCAACTATATGTAGAAGAGACTATTTGCACAATGTGCAAATAGTCTCTTTCTTTTTAATTTTTTTCTTGATAAAGAGAAAACTCTCCACCGCAATTTGTTCAGGGTATGTGAGAAATGAAATAAAGTTTTTTTTTTTGGGTGTAAGAGTAAAAATCAAGGAGGGTACTCATACTGTCTAAATCAGCCATAGCCATTTTAATCGGATTTATCCGTAAAAAGTTATAGAATCTTAAAGAAATGACTGTACCCGATTTTAGTGCATTTTTCAGTAGTCGTGCCAGCTAAACTAAAACTCTCCCCGGAAAAGTGTCTTCCACAATTTTCTTATATCAATTAGCCCTAGCACCCGTCACAATTTCATTAGGTTCCTCGAACGCGTCATTTTGAGTTTGGGTGATTTCACAAAGAATGACCCTGTAATATACACTCGATTAACGTATAACTTTCCATCACGAATACATAATCTGCCATTATCTTTCAGGAGGGAATATTTCATACATTAAACGTTTCTGTATATAAACTCTAAGTCATACGTTAATTTCAGTTGTTCGAACTTCTAGAGATGTAATATTTGTTAGTCGTCTAGGGTAAATTTTATTTCCGCAGATCTTAATTTAAGAAAAAACGCACTGCCGGACGGAGTATTTGTGAATCGAAATTCTTATATAAACTGTGTATGCATGCCCCATAGATACATCAAAATTCATAATTTCTGTATGTTGTGTAATGTGTAGTATATTAGGTTTTGTGGTTTTCTTTTTGTTAAATATGGCACCGAATAATGACAAAATCTAATTTGAAATATGCAAACCAATTTTTAGCATAATTATATTTACTTAAAATGAAAGGTGATTCGGATGTTCTCAGTTTGTACAGCAATGATTTTGTGCATAGCATACCTTGTAGGATGGCACACATTTTTTTAGTAAATGCGTATCACATAATGCACCGAGTGAAAATTAGTGCCAAGTATGGATTGTGCAACGGTAAAAAAAGCCAGTTTAAATTAATTATAGTATATTATGCACCGCTGTCCAGGATGGTTTATTTTGACAATTTGGAGATTATTTACCGAAGGTAGCTTAATTCATTTAAAAATTCGGCTTTTCTGTTACTAAAATGGAGTGATTAGAAAAATGCCTTAATTCTAAGATGAATAGAAACTGTTGTGATTGTGTCTTTGAGCGCATCCATCACTTTTCATTTTTTTATTTTTTCGACGTTTCTCGCATTTATCTTACCTTGTCAATTCCTTTGCGTTCATCTTATCTTATTAAATGCAATTTTTTCGTAAATGAATGTTCATCTGATTAATTTAATAAAAAAAAAGAAACCATGAATTGAACCCACGATCGGTATAAAGACATTAGTCTACGCTCTAACCAGCTGAGCCACCGCGGCTTCGACAAGGAGTCGTTTACAATTCACCTTAAGAAAGTAATCGCCACCTCGATCGTCACACATGCAGTCAAAATTTTGCATGTGTCATCTTTTTCCTTTATACAAACACAAGGAATTCCGATGCGGTAGCATGACTTCGAGTTTATATACAGAAACGTTGAATGTATTCAATATTCCCTCCTGAAAGATAAAATATTGTACTGCTATGTGAGAAAAATCTCGAATCACTTGTGATGTATATATTGTATTCCCTCGTTCGCTTCGCTGCGCTCCGCTGCGCTCCGCTCACTCTTTATATACAATATATACAAAACAAGTAATTCTCAATTTTGTCTCACATAGCATTAGTATACTATTATAATATTACTGATTTATTTAAAGCTGTTGGATCGTTTCTCTTCCATCTTTTCTTGTAATAATCTTCCGACTTTGTGAATAAATTTCATAGTATCTTCGCCCATTGGACCGAAAGTCTCCAATGCAATTGGGGTCGCATAGTCGCGTTTTAGCTCCATATAATGATTGTGTTTGTGTCTTTCTGATTGATCGGCAACAGAACCGACTACTTTTGCTGATTCCGCAATATATGATGGAGTAACGGTATCGCTCACTGTAGCATCCCAGAGCAAGCATTTCCCACGGAATGATTGTGACACCATCAACACGCTTTCCGTCTAATCTGCTTTTTCCAGGTGGTTCAAGTCAAGTTGAAAAGTAGGATCTTCAATTTTGTGCGCATAAAAGATTATTTTGCCTAAATTTTCAATTTCTTTACATAAAAATATTTTCTGAGTAATTCATATCCAATTTGTCTGTGAATTCTCAAAATATATTTTACCATCATCTGCTGATTTATTCGTTGTTTCGGAGGTATGTACGACACGAACGGACTGTTTCAAGGTCCGTTCCTAGATTTTGGGAATAGAAGTGATTTCTATAGCACTAGTTAACAACCAGTAGTACGTAGGTCTGAGGTCTGATGCATTTACTACCACGTTTGTTACATTGCGAATTCGAACCCGGGAGTAAGGGGGAAACTTTTTTTGTTGCCTCCAGATGACAAATCAGCGAAAAAAACAATGTCCGTCTGTCGGTCTGTCGGTGTGTCTGTCTGTCTGTTCGTCAACACAATAACTTGAGTAAATCTTGACCGATTTTCAAAAACTTTTTTTTCCTGAAAGGTAGTCGAAAAATATTTTATGGGATTGAATCTGGGGCTGGGCACTGTCTTTTGCACATAAGTAAATCTTTTCTGATTTTCATAAATTTTTTTGTTTGAAAGATCTGGGCATGACCGACAATTTGTGGAAAAAACATTTTTCGATTTGAGTCTTTGGACTTAGCTAGGGCACTGAGAAAGAGTCTTTGTTAGGGCCCTACGTGTTTTTTGTACATAACTCGAGTAAATCTCTTCCGATTTTCAAAAACTTTTTTTTGTTTGAAAGATCTCGGCATGGCCGACAATTTATAGAAGAATTCTTGCCTGTGCTTAGGGCTCAAGTGGGCCTCATGTCGGTCCTAAGGTCGGCCCTAACATAAAAAAATGTTTTTTGCTATGTTGCAGAGGAAATTGTGGGAAACATTTTTGTCTATGGAAGTATGTATCCGAGGCCTCTATTTAAGGCCCTAGGTCAGTACTAAGGTCGGCCCTAGCCCAAAAATAGTTTTTTGCTATGTTGTAGACAAAGTTGAGGAGAACATTTTTCTCTATTTGGAGGTCAATTTTGTGCCCGGCACCGACAACGTCAAAATGGTTTTAGTTAAGGTGCAGCTTCAAAATCATTCGCTTTTTGTCTGTTGCCTTTACATCCCTTCAGGCTCTTCTGTAATAGTATACACCGAGTATCACGATGCGTTAGAAAAGACACTGAAATTTATAGACCTGGATGTTAATGATGAAATGTGTGTTTTAGGAGATTTTAATTTAACCCTTGTTGATTGGATTCCTGACCGTTTTAATGACAATATTGACTGCATTGATGACTTGATCAGTGGTCAAGACGAATCATGTGAAAGCAATGTGATGCTCCCTACTAAAGTTGGTGAAGGAACGAAAGCCGATATCATCTATCTTATGATGAGTGGTAACCTTCATCAAGTTAACAGCGTTCGCAACTATTATGGAAAGATTTTGGACCTCGTCTTTTACAACAATCCGAATAACGTCAAAGTCATTAAATCTGATGTTCCTATGAGTCGAATTGATTTGTATCACTATCCTATCGAAATAGTTATTTCAGCAGACTTAGTTGAAAGCATCGTAAATATTGAAAGTGAGGAATCACAAAGTGAATTTAACTTAAAAAAAAGGCGACTATACTGGCCTAAATAACCATTTTCATTCTATTGACTGGAATCAACTGATGTCAAACGTTTCTGACGTTGATGACATAGTCAACGTATTTTACGATGTTTTGTTAGATGGATTAGAGAAATTTGTTCCGCTCAAAAAGAAAATGGTTATTAACGATCCACCCTGGTATAATCAGCGTTTACGCAATCTAAAAAATAGAACAAGCAAAGCTCACAAGCGATTTAAAAATGAAACAAACCCAGACGAAAAACTGAAACTAAAAATGAATTTTTTGTCCATTAGTAAAGAATTTCACTCCTTGCGTGACCAAGCCTTTCACAAATATTTGACTTACACCGAAGAAATGTTAACTTCTTATCCTTCAAAATTTTGGTATTACGTGAAGTCGCGAAAAAAGACTACAGGCTACCCTTCAATTATGTCTAGAGGTAATAGAAAGCTGGTAATCCTAACGAAACGTGTGATCTATTTGCTGAATTCTTCGAAAGCGTTTATGTAGCTGACAATGATACTAATTCTAACTTATCGGCAAAAATGAACCCCATAGAAAAGCGCATTGACATTGGATCAATTTCTTTTGAGATCCAAGACGTTTTGAACCGTTTGAGTAGTATAGACACGAGTAAGGGTGAAGGTCCTGATAAAATCTCTCCGATTTTATTAAAAGCCTGTGCTGAGAGTCTGTCATCTCCGCTACTTCGCATTTTCAACTCATCCCTCGACACTGGGAAATTTCCAACAAGATGGAAGACTTCTTATATTACCCCAATTTTTAAAAGCGGTTCTAGAAGTAATGTCGAAAACTACAGAGGCGTAGCTATAGGAAAACTATTTGAAGCCATCGTCACCTCTATTTTATCCACAAAGTTCAATCGAATAATTTCTAAGTCACAACATGGCTTTATGAAGCGCAGGTCTACAGCGACAAATTTAGCTGAGTTTGTTAGCTATGCTACGAAAGTTATGGAATCTAGGCATCAGTTAGATGTTATATACACTGATTTCCGAAAAGCATTTGATAGAGTAAAGCATTCGATTCTTTTGCGCAAATTGAACCAAATGGGTGTTCATTCAAACCTGTTAGCATGGATTGCCTCTTATCTTAATGGACGTTCACAATTCGTCAAATTAGGGAATTGCTCCTCTCGAATGTTCAATGTAACCTCTGGTGTTCCTCAAGGTAGCCATCTGGGCCCCCTCTTGTTCTTATTATTCATGGACGATGCTACTAAAGTCTTCTCTTCTTCAGTTTACTTAATGTATGCTGACGACTTGAAAATTTTCGCTAGAATCAAAAATGTTCTTGACGCAAGTGCTCTCCAACGTGACTTGAACAGGTTTCTACAGTGGTGCAAAATCAACCAACTTTATTTGAACGTCGATAAGTGTAAGGTTATCTGCTTCACCCGAAAGAGATCGAAAATTGAGTTCGGTTACAATATCGATGATGTTGTGTTGACTCGTGTTAAGGTAATTAAAGATTTGGGAGTCCTCTTGGACCAAAAATGTATGTATGTATGTATGTATGTTTATTTGTTAAAGTACTCAAGGCAAAAGCCTTATCTATTATATACTATATAAAATTGACATTCAGTAAACACATTGAATATATAATTGCAAAAGCTTACTCAATGCTTGGCTTCGTCATGAGAACTTGTAAGGAATTTAAAAATATTAAAACTTTAAAAAGTATATACTTTACCTATGTCCGTTCTTACTTAGAATATGTTTCAGTTGTTTGGCATCCTTATCAGGACACATTTGTTGACAGAATTGAATCTATTCAGAAAAATTTTTTGATGTACGCACTGAGGCGGACGGTGAAACGGGACGAAAACCACAAGCTTCCTCCATATATTGAGAGATGCGATTTGATCAACATCGAAACACTCGCCCGACGCAGAATTAATGCCTGCGCACTTTTTGTATCCGATCTGATGAATGGCAATATCGACGCACCTAAAATTAAAAGCAAGGTCATTCGTAATTCTAGACCCACTCATGCCGATGACTTTCTCGTTGTCGAGGAACACAGGACAAAATATGGTCTTTATGAGCCAATCAATAACATGTGCATGGCATTTAACCGCTTTTCACTACTGTGGTTTCCAAACATACCGCGTGTATCGTTCAAGATGACTATCAGGAAGTTGAAAATTACGTACAAACTGAATGGTAAGACCAGGATTTCATAAACTGACAAACTTGAAAGCGAAAGCTCATTGCCAAATGGTTTAACTGTTCCAATGAAAATTGGCTCTCACTCGACCAATGCAAATTGGTTTGTAACCTAATCAAAGCATGATTAGTCTCTGCTCACGCAGTCGATGTGACCGTAACACGTCACAGGAAACTAACCTTTACTTTCAGGTGGAACCATGAAAGACCGCTCCCACCCTAGAGGCGTAGATGGGTTTTAATTGGAACAGCGATGTCGTCATATATGTACATTCAACAAGTTTTTTAAATGTTTAAACAAATTCTTTTTGAGACTTTCTTTGGTTTTTTTTTATTAATTTGTTTTCGTTAATTTAAAAAAAAATGTTTTGTTTGTTAAATTTTATTTATTGTACAACATTTGTTTTTGAAAAGATCGATTTTTTACTGGCTGCGCCATTGTGAGCAGTCTTTTTTTTCGCTTTAAAATGTATGTAGTCAGGATTATTTGACGAAATAAATAAATCAATAAGGAAATGCCTCTAACATATACTTCATAGAAAAAAATGTTTCTCTTAATCTGCTTTGCTTAGAACCGACCAGAAGCCCCACTTGAGCCCAAAGCACGGGCCCAAATTTGTTTATGAATATAATTCGGTACACGGTTACCTCTCAAATAGAAAAAGAATCAACAAAATCGGTTAGGATTCGCCCGATTTATGTAAACAAAAACACGTTGGGCCTAGTTTCAGGGCATCTTACCGTGGCGTTTACCACGACGTTTGTAACCAGTCGAATTTCAACCCGGGAGTAGGGGGCAGCATCGATCATGGTCCTTAGATGACGAATCAACAATAAACAAAATGTCCGTCCGTCCGTCAACCCGAAACTTTTTTTTCCCTGAAAGGTAATCGTAAAATCTTTTATGGGCCGCCGAGCTAGGGCCGTTTAAGTGGTTTTTGGTCTTTTGTACATAACTCGAGTAGATCTTTTCCGATTTTCATAAAAAAATTTTTTGTTTGAAAGACCTGGGCATGGCCGACAATTTATGGAAGAAACTTTTTTTAATTCAAGTCCTTGGACTTAGCTAGGGCACTAAAAACGAGTCTCTGCTAGGGCTCGTGTGGCTGTGTTTTTTGTATATAACTCGAGTAAATCTTTTCCGATTTTCAAAATATTTCTTTATTTGAAAGATCTGGGCATGACCGACAATTTGTGGTAGAACCATTTATCGATTTCAGTCTTTGGACTTAGCTAGGGCACTACAAACGAGTCTTTGTTAGGGCCCTACGTGTTTTTTGTACATAACTCGAGTAAATCTCTTCCGATTTTCAAAAACTTTTTTTTGTTTGAAAGGTCTCGGCATGGCCGACAATTTATAGGAGAACTTTTGCCTGTGCTTAGGGCTCAAGTCCTCATGTCGGTCCTAAGGTACTAAATTTTTTTTGTTACAGTCTAAGAAAAGTGAAAACATACATTTACTAACAATCCAATCCATCCCATAGCCTCAACACGTGTGGAATGAATTGGATTGTTGCAGAGAGATGTTGCAGAGCAAATTGAGGGAAACATTTTTGTCTATGGAAGCATGTGTCCGAGGCCTCTACTTAGGGTGGTAGACAAAATTGAGGAGAACATTTTTCTCTATTTGGAGGTCAATTTTGTGCGTTCGGAGAATTTTTTCACACCGTTTCTTCGGACGGGTTTTTCAATATTGCCCTATCGGCAATTTCCAATACAATTTAATGTGAACGTAATATTTACTTCAATACGTTCCAGTCTTTTCGTAACATCAACTGAACGGTGTTCTGCACCATCTTTGTCATTCTATTGTTACCACAATGAAAACACTCAGTTACTGCAGAACTCCGTTCAACTCTGTTTGCCGCATCTATTCTGATACGTACGGGTCTAAAAAGACGTGCGAAAAAAAGAAAGTATTGAAAGTTCCTGTTGTTATTTCATCAAAATGAATCCCAAATGAACCTAAAATAAATCCGATTATTTTTCCGAAAAAATTTACAAATTTTCCATATAATTTCCAAATTTTTCAAATAATTTCCAAAATTTCCAAATAATTTCCAAACATTTTCCCGATTTTCCAAAATTTCCAAATTATTTTCCAAAAACAGGCCCTGGTGTGCGGCCGTTTGTGCCTAGCCTTAATCTGACACTTTTCCGGAACACATTGTTGTATAACATTTGTATTTGTATTTTAGAGACTACTTGTGAGTCATTTAGGATTATTCCTAACTGATCCGAGATGTGAGTCTCATGTAATTTTTATTTGACTCTCACACGCTTCCCAAAACTCTCAAACGGATGAAACTTCATCCTGAATGACTTATAAGAAATTTCTTATTGACGTGCCGCGTCTTGTTCAAATGCAACCGAGGCGTACCGTGAAGTGTTTGGATGAGCATAGAGGAATTGGGACATGTTAGTACATACGTTAGTACATTCTGCAAGGTGCTAGATATACCCCGACATGCTGGGAATATTAATTCGATTTAAATGTTCTTAAGGGATTTTTCCCATGTGAGCTAGATGGTAGCACGCATACGATTTTTGGCGATAGAATTTTCCTTCGACATGATTTTTTCTGTCTATTTGTGAAAAGTATATTCGCAGTTCTCTCATCTTCGCTCCTTCCAAAAACTTGATATGTTTGTAAACAGAAATACTCTTTGGAGCACCATGAATTTTGCTTTTGCACATATCGTGCGTGAGTCAGTTAGTAATCGACTATGTGTCATACGCCGACAAGCAAAGAACTGTTTAAGAATTAAGAATGCAAAATTTCTGCTAAATGTCAGTCGTACAAGAGGGACGACTGAACATTTTGGTCTTAACAGGCACCTTACGACTATCGGAAAACGGGTGAAACCGGGCTGTAATCTGTGTGGTCACCACACGGATACAGCCGAACACTACCCATGCTATTGCCCGGCCTTCATCACAAAAAGAAGAATATATTTAGAATAATATACCTTCAAATATGACAGGATCAAGTACTGGGAGCCAAAGCACATACAGATTTGACAGACATGAAGATTTGAGGTAACAACTATCGATTAACTGCACAGCTAGCACAATGGGCCCGAACGGAGGCGAAGTTCTTCGAAAAGGGGTCTTATGCGTTTGTAACCACCCCAGTTTCGACCCGGGAGTAGGAGAATGAATTCGGGTGGAATCGGTCGAAAAGTTTCGAAGTTATGGTCGAAAAAGTGCAAAAAAACGTGGTTTAATGAAGGTTGGTGGAATTTTTTCACTTATATCTCTGCAAAATTAGAACGGAAATCACTCTTGAACATTTAAATAAAAAGATATGGACAACAAAAAATCACGAAAGTAAAATTAGTCAAAATCTGTTGAGTGGTTCGGGCTGTAGAGTCCTCAGTGCGGGCCCGACTCACGCTACGCGATCCTACACGATATTTTGTGGGTTTTTCGTGAATATTTCTTTAATGAAGAGGCTTTTTGGTGCAGTGTGTGCAGAAAAAAGAGGCGAACTTTTTTGTTCGTGGAAGTATGGATCAGAGGCCTCTCCTAAATGGTCTAGATCGGGTCTGGTGCAATTTTTTTTAATTTTGGGCTTTTTGTAGGATTGGAAATGTTTTTTGCGCCGTTTCTTCGGACGGGTTTTTTAATATTGCCCTTTCGGCAGTTTCCAATTTGATGTCGACGCAATTTCACACACTTAAGAGTTGAGGCGACATTTACTTAGATACGTTTGAATCTTTTTGCAACATCTATTCTGATATGTACGGGTCCTCTGCATATGTTTTATTTGCAGGGAGGTGCGAGAAATGATTTAAAAAACTAGCTTTCCGTTAGCATTTTCAGTATTTTCGTATCTCTTTATAATATGGAAGTTATAAAATTAGCCGCTTAACATTAACTTGAAAAAGTTGCATTTGTTGTTTTGTTTTATCGTTTCATCCAAAAAAGCAAAACCATTTGATTGAAAATCCTTAAAGTAGAGTCATACTACGACATAGTCCCCCGATTGGATAAAAAAGAACTCCCACAGATAATAGAGATCTTTTCGGTTTGCTTTGAATTTATTTGCTTTCGAAATTCAGCTGTTTTTAAGATTATCTATTTTTTCAATGTTTTTTTTTTTTTTGCATTGGCAAACTAAAGTAAAAGTTAACAATCTCGTGCTTTTTTGTTAGCTGCCAAATTTTGGCCGCTTCCTAGTTTTGCCAATGCAAAAAAAAAATCGATGATTAAGCACATATTACAACTTCTAAGTTGGTAAAAGAGTGTAGTGTGAGGATTACCTGAACGAAATGGGTCGAATGAACCGATCGCTCTCGTTTGATTACCGGGCAACTCTGGAGTAGATGGCAACGTGAACGCTGACGAACTGGCCAGAGTCGGCTCTTCAAAGCAAACTTGTGGACCATAACCGCAAATCCCTATTACTCATTCACTTTTCGATAGAGTGTTAAAAAATTGTGTTGAGGCTCAGCACGCAGAGCGCTGTGAAGCGTTTGATGGAGTACATCATACGAAATGCTTCATCTCAATGCCTAATATAGGATGGTACAAAGAACTTATCAGCATGCAGGGGAATCGCATCAGCTGAGCTGTTGGTGGGATTACCGGACACTGCGGCTTGAACAAGCATCTTAGGAAAATAAGCTCTCAAAAACCACAAAAAATTGCCCAAAACACCACTTTTTCGACCATATCTTCGGACCTTGTCGGTCGATTTTGCTCATCTTCGAACTTGAAACCACAAATTTGAATATCTTTCAGGAAAAAAAGTTCGTCGGAATCGGAGTTGATTTACTCAAGTTATGCTTGTAACGGACAGACAGATAGACGGACATTTTTTAATTGTTGATTTCGCATCTCTAGACATCCCCAAATTGTTTCCCCTAACACTCTGCCTCGAAATCGAAACGTTTCAAAAGGCACAGTAAACCTAATATCCCCTTTGTACTTCGTACGGTGCTAAAAGTCTTATGACCACTTTCACATATAGACCTGAGACGGACGGCATAGTTACTTCAGATGTGTTTGTGAGAAACATGTATCGAAAAATCTGAAAGTTTGTTTTTGATGACAGACAGAACAAACATGTGGAATGTATTTCGCAAAAATGCCATCATATTAACCACAAACATTGTAATGTTTTCCCCTAACATAATCAGAAAAAAGTTATGATTGAACCCGGTACTGAGTCATCATGTCACTTCATTCAGTATACTTTTTTAACACAACACTTCTGTAATTTATAAAAACAGAAAAAGACTAAAAAACCAAATAAAACATGTGCAGGGGACACGTACGTATCAGATTAGATGCGGCAAACAGAATAGATGTTGCAAAAATATATCATGGGCGCGCGGTAGCATTGCGCCCGTGACGCAAGTCCCCATACGATCAAAAAAATCAGAATTTTTTTTCGTAGACTGCGGAACCATATATACAGCTAAGTTTCGACTTTTTTCCCTCGGGTCGTACCCCCCTGAGACCTAGTTTATCGGATTCTACGTAAAATTTTGATTGAAATCGGCCTTCTACTCATTAAAATCGGTTCAGTGGATCCGAAGACATGACCTTTAGAAAATCGTCTTTTTCCATACAAAATGTGCTGCTTCATATAAGCTCAAGTTAATGAAAACATCCTACGTTAGTTAGTTAGTTAGTTAATTAGAGTTAGTTAGTTAGTTGTGGCTTTGCCATTTGTATGAAAAACGACTTTTTTGGCGATTTCTCGAAAACTGGCGGTCAGATCTTCTTTAAGTTTTGCAGGGAAATTCGGATGGGCATTCCACGCCATCTAAGATTTTAAAAAAATGGGGTCACCGGCTTCGATTGGGCGCTAGGACTCCTGGAAGCTCCCATACAAATCCCATATAAAATAATGTGTGTGGTGAGTGTCACGGTTGGGTAAGTAAGGTATTCAACTTCCATTAGAGTTTTTGATATTTTTCGGTTATTCTCGACATGAGTGAGGTCATGCAATGGAGCTTCCTAGGTTTATGGGATTCTTGTGGATTTCTCTAGCACTTTTCAACTTCCATCATGATTTTTGATATTTTTCGGTTATTCTCGACATGAGTCAGGTCATGCAATGGAGCTTCCTAGGTTTAAGGGATTCTTAAGCATTTTTGTGGATTTCTGTAGCACTTTTCAATTTCCATCAGGTTTTTTGATATTTTTCGGTTGTTCTCGACATGAGTCAGGTCATGCAATGGAGCTTCCTAGGTTTAAGGGATTCTTAAAGATTTTTGTAGATTTCTCTAGCACTTTTCAACTTCCATCAGGTTTTTCTGATATTTTTCGGTTATTCTCGACATAAGTCAGGTCATGCAATGGAGCTTCCTAGTTTTAAAGGATTTTTGTGGATTTCTCTAGCACTTTTCAACTTCCATCAGGTTTTTCAGATATTTTTCGGTTATTCTCGACATGAGTCAGGTCATGCAAAGGAGCTTCCTAGATTTAAGGGATTATTAAGGATTTTTTTGGATTTCTCTAGCACTTTTCAACTTCCATCAGGTTTTTTGATAGTTTTCGGTTATTCTCGACATGAGTCAGGTCATGCAATTAAGCTTCCCAGGTTTAAGGGTCTAGCACTTTTCCACTTCCATCAGGTTTGTTTGATATTTTTGGGTTAATCGCTTTCAATTGGTTCCAAAACTACTGATATCACAACAAAAACCCTTTTAAAAGGGAAATGTGACGCAAGTCATTGTCCATTCTTCCAAAACAACTGATATCAGTTTGGGTGACGCTGAACGCTTCGAAACGCAAAAAAAAACTTTCAAAATATTTTCAAATTTGATTAAAAAAATGCGTCACAAATGCCTGACACTGGTGTTATAGTTTTTCTGTTCTTTCAGCTTTCACACCGCAGAAATTTGTCTTGTATGTAGGAATGTGTAGTATTTTTATACAAGAAGTGAAATTTTTGCGTATAAAACTGAAAGAACAGAAAAACTATAACACCAGTGTCCGGCATTTGTGACGCATTTTTTTAATCAAATGTGAAAATATTTTGAAAGTTTTTTTTGCGTTTCGAAGCGTTCAGCGTCACCCAAACTGATATCAGTTGTTTTGGAAGAAGGGACAACGACTTGCGTCACATTTCCCTTTTAAATGGGTTTTTGTTGTCATATAATATATATATATATATATATATATATATATATATATACAGAGCTGTGCCTAGCAGCCCTATTTTTAGCGGCGCTACTAGCGCTAGCGCTAGCGCCGCTGGTTTTCAAAAAGTATTAGCGTTAGAACTAGCGCGCTTTAAATTTTAGTAAAGCGCTAGCGCTAGTATAATGTATTGTAAAATTGATCACACATTAGAAAATGTCTAACGAAATTGTACCAACTAGTAACAAAATTTACAATTGAACTTTAATCAGATACATTTCGTTATTCGAATTATTCTATTCTCTCCAATTTTGTTTCATACAGTCTCGATACCTTTGTTGTATAAACATTGTAAAGTCATTCTATAATAAATTGAAAAGTTTTACTTCTTTTTATTTTCTGTGACGTACGTATAATAACCAGCTACTCTAAGTGTCAACAGAGATTTAAAGTCTAGTGTCGTTCCATCTATATTTCTCTTTCTCTCCGTCAACAAAATGTGTACACACACACGTGTATGCATACATGAAATGTGACTAAGGCGAGAAAGAGTAAAATGGACTTAAAATCTCTGTTGACATTTGGAGTGGCTGGTTTTCATTTGACAGCCATAGTATACTCGAGTTCCACATCAAAGCTGTACTGCTGCATATACATCACCATGAATGTGCTCGCTAACGATTTTTTTAGCGACACTAACGATAACGCTAGTTTCAAAAAATATTAGTGTCACTAGAGTGATTCGCTAATCTAAAAAATATTAGCGCGCTAACCCTCGCTAATTACATTATCTTTTAAATTTTTTAATCGAAATTCCAACGCAAAATATTTTTGCCGAAGATCACTTGCGAACAGACAAACTATGTAGAAATAGCTATTTACAAGCTTCTGGAAATATCATTTAAGTTTTAACTAAAAAAACTTTCGGTTCTTCAGCAACGTTGTAGTTGTACGTTGCGATTTTAACTTTGGGAAATCAATATCATGTAGGTTGTACTTCATTTTCGTAGTCATTATCATCGAAATAATTGGGACGATCATTGTTTACACTGTTCTGACTTTTATGCTTCCCCCTCCAATGATTGATTGTCACTACAAACGTGTGTGACGCAAGTCTTTATTTCTGCTTACGTAAGTTCTGAAATCAGAAAAGAGTGACGCATTAAGCATCTAAGGCAAAACTATTTTCTTCCAGTTACAAAAGTTCTGAAATCAGAGGGGGGTGACGCATTAGGCTTCGATTCGCAAAGAAAATTTTTAAACAAAATTACGTTGAGTTCAAAAAATTGCGTCACAAATGCCAGACCCAACGACGAAACAATTTTTCTGTGCTTTCAGTTTTTACGCTGCAAAAATTTGACTTTTATTTCTTATCACATCGTTTAGGGTAAATTTAAATTTTTGCGTGTAAAAACTGAAAGGGTCGAAAAATTATTCCGCTGGTGGGTCTGGTATTTGTGACGCAATTTTTTGAGCTCAACGTAATTTTGTTTAAAAATTTTCGTTGCGAATCGAAGCCTAATGCGTCACATCCCTCTGATTTCAGAACTTTTGTAACTGGAAGAAAATAGCTTTACCTTAGATACTTCATGCGTCACCCTTTTCTGATTTCAGAACTTTTGTAAGCAGAAATAAAGACTTCCGTTTTAAGTTTGTAAGCAACTTTCTAGCTGCCATAGTTCTAGAGGTATGAATCATACCTCTGGATTCTGGAAGTGGCGTTATCCCGGGATTAGGCCATATTTTCCCAAAACTATGAAACACGTGTACGCTAAAATTTAATTCTCCACAACTTCGTCTTTGGAACCAACTTTCTAACTCTAATGGTTCTGGAGATTTGGTTCATCCTGCCTAATTATGGAAGTGGCCAAATACCAGGATTGGGCCATATTTCCACAAAACTCTGAAACACGTGTTCGCTTAAATTTAATTCTCTACAACTTCGCCTTTGGAACCAACTTTCTAGCTCTCATAGTTCAGGAGATCTGGGTCATCCTGCCAAAAATTGCCACAAACAAACAAACAAAGAAAGGTTTCCATACCAAATATACAAAATATTGTTTAATTCATGTCTCCGGATTGACTGAACCGATTTTAATGAGTAAAAGAGCATTTCGGCCTAAAATTTTGCGTAGAATCCCGGAAAATTATTCCCAAATCTAGCGTCGCTATTAGCGGCGCTAGTAGCGACGCTAATGACTAGCGACGTTAGTACAACCATGTACATCACATACATGTGACTTATGGTTGTTTCTCCCACGCGCACGCATAAGAGCAATAATTCCGAATACACAATGTACAATGGAATCAATGAAATCAAATGAAACATGCTTTCATTCATTCATTCATTTAACGTCTGACTGCAGTCGACGGACTAAAAACATAACAATAATATAACAATAAATATCACAAAAAAGATAAATTTACAAAAATCAACAAAAATCAAAAGGTAATAGAAATAAAAATATAGCAAAAATAGACAAAATAATTAGAAAACTTTATAGATATAATCTCAGCGAATAGAAAGTCATCTCAAAAAATTTGATCGTCTAAGCAATAGGAAAATTATCACTGTTTATCTCAAATAAATAAATTGATCGTCTAGTAATAGTTTAAGTCTCCAAGTGAGAGCTAAGTCTGAAAAAGTAGGATTGTCGAGTAGACAGTAGTCATAGCCTTGTCCAGCCTCCGAACAAGTTGTCAGGAAGTTGCAGTGACGCCTTACGAAATTGCTTGCATGGTAACGATGGATCGATTTCATTTGCTGCAGTATTAAACAAACGGCAAGCATTGTTGAATGGAGAGTTATCGTGTTTGGTCAATAGGATGAAGTTTGAATGACGTGACAATAATCATTGATCGGAGGTGCGGTGATTGATATTTGCCAATAATTATTGCGTGTATGAACAAGATCGTTGCGTTGACTCGACGTTTGATAAGTGTTGTCAATTTTAGCTGTTCACAACTACCAGCATAAGGAGACAGAACGTATGACCATGTAAAATGACGTTTATCATCACCGAGTAGAAACAAAACCATTTACTTTTGAACACCTTCCATTTTGGTCTTGTGTACCGAATAAGTTGGCGACCAAATTAGAGCCGCAAATTCTATGGAGTGAACCAGCAGTTGGGGTATGATTTTGATAGTGTTCTTTCCAAAATACTGCCCTTGTCGCTTGACAAATTTCATTGTTGCCGTTGCTCGTTTGGATATATATTCGTAGTGAGATTGAAATGTGCCCCCTTGTCAAATATGACGCCCAAGTCCATATTTTCTTCGACCCTCTTCACTGGTTCACCGTCGATGGTATAGTTAAAAATGATAGGGTTATTTTTCCTAGTGAACGTCATTATTTTGCATTTTATGAATAAAACACGATTTAGTGAATATTTTCTATTTAAAAAAGAATGAGTTTATTAGGCTCGCCCTGCGGCCTCGACTCATAATGATACCGCTAGAGTCTAACAAAGTACATTCAACGTTTTATGCAATTCTATGCAGTGAATCAACGCAAAACATTAAATCGAAGTATTCATCAGAAAACAATCTAAAATCGATCATAGCACACAATTGGTGCAGTATTTACATTGAATTTTATTTCAAAGGAGCTAGGGGCAGACAATCTGTTCATCTGTTTACGTGGTAACATGACGTGTACGTTCCTTTATTATCCTTTATTGCATTGTTTACATTTTATGTGCAGTAAACCGACTCGATTTATGATACTACAATGTTACTGCTTTAGGTGCTTTAGTTAAAATTTCTGAAGTAATAGCTAGCGCTAGCACACTAGCGCGAATCGCTAGCTTCGGCCCGAAAAACACCGCTAGTAGCGGTAGTGCCGCTAGTTTTCAGATAGCAGTAGCGGTAGTGCTACACCGCTAGGTGAAATCACTAGCGCGCACAGCTCTGTATGTATATATATCATTTTCATGATTTTCTGATGTCCACATCTTTCATTCAAGAGCGACTTCCGTTCTAATTTCGCAGAGATATAAGTCAAAAAGTTCCACCAACCTTCAAAAAACCACGTTTTTTTACCAATTTTTCGAACGTTACTTCGAAAGTTTTCGACCGATTCTGCCCAAATTCAATCATATTATTAATTTTCTGATTACACTTACGGAAATATATTTTTGCATCAAATAGAGTTTTGTACTTCTGCGCAGGTTTTTGCAGTGTTAAAAAGCTGCGCAGAGGTACAAAATCTATTAATGCAAAAATATATTTCCGTGAGTGTATCTTTCAAGAAAAAAAAGTTTTTAAAAATCAATAAAAATCAGATAATATTTACCAGATTTATGTAGAAAAAACACGTTGGGGGTTGTCCACAAATTACGTACACACTTAGGGGTGGGGGAGGTAAGGGGTCTCAAAATTCGTACGGAAGTGTACGGTGGGGGGTGGGAGGGTCGAGCGCGGTTGTACGTACGAAGAAATTAACTGAATCATAACATCCATTTGATGTATTTATTTAAAATAGTTTTTTTGAAAATGTCAAAAAATCGCGTACGTA
This sequence comes from Pseudolycoriella hygida, assembly GCA_029228625.1. Taxonomy (NCBI): domain Eukaryota; kingdom Metazoa; phylum Arthropoda; class Insecta; order Diptera; family Sciaridae; genus Pseudolycoriella; species Pseudolycoriella hygida. Next base: position 90,879,585 of record CM055403.1, read on the forward strand.
ATTTGTGGACAGCCCCTTGGGCCCTAGTAGAGATTTAGTTTTAGGGCCCTGGCTCAGCCCAAAAGCTCAAAATTAAAAAAAAACCTTTCTTTCATAAAATGTCAGGAATGACCAGGCCTTTCAAAAAAAAAAACAAAATTTATGAAAATCGGAAAAGATTTACTCGAGTTATGTGCAAAAGACAAAAAACCACTTAAATGGCCATAGCTCGGCGGCCTTTGGGCCGACAACGCCCTGATTAGATAAAATAGATAAAAGATTTTACAATCACCTTTCAAGGAAGATAAGTTTTTGAAAATCGGTTGAGTTTTACTCAAGTTATCGCGGTGACGGACGGACATTTTTTTTATTGTTGATTCGTCAAATAAGGACCATGATCGAAGCTCCTCCCCTACTCCCGGGTCAAAATTGGGGTGGTTACAAACGTCGTGAAAAACTCATAAGACCCCTTCTCGAAGAACTTTGTTCTTGGTACGGGTCTATAAAACAAATAAAAATACTTGCAGTCACGACCATTCAGAAACAGTTCGGAATTTCAGCAGTTTTTTTCCGAATACTCCGTTTTGTTAGTGTGGGCCTCATTGTAAAAAAACTAAAATAAATCGGGAAAAACTAAAAAACGGAAAAAACTAAAAAAACTATGTGAAAAAAACCAGCTTCGAAAGAAATTAGCGTTTATCCACCCCTCGAAGTAAACTAATGATTTTCCGTGATTAGCCTGTATTGACGTTGACTACTTGATGTTAAGGTTGGAACCTCTGAACCCTGGCTTATCACTGTTGATCACTGAACATGGCTAATCACCCGGTTAGTCAGATAATCTGGCTAGCCACTCAACCCGTCTTTTCAGAAAGTTATCTGCTGGCGGCTTGGGTCAACCATAGCCTGGGGTGCAGACCGTATATGCAATATTAAATTAAAAATTCCAATTATTTTACTTGCCATTTACAGACAAAATAAAATTATTCATTGAATTTTGTGCATAATAATTTGAACAAACTCAACTACCACCATAATAAAATTCAGTTTCCATACTATATCATCAAAAAATCGATAAAACCTCATCCTATACGTGCATAAAGATGGTATGTATGGCAACAACATTTTTATAATATATATTTATGTATAAAATAGCCCATGGCATACATGCAGATGTATATCCCCTTATTTCGCATATTACATAAATTTCACAACCCTTATTGGCTCAGTGCATTCAACGCGCACATGCGCCCTTATTACACTCAAAATAATGATTGTAGTTATTAAAAATTTTCCACATTAATTGCATTAACTTCAAATGACAATGCCACAAATATTTCTCATCCCATTTGTGCAGAACCAAGACCGAAGTCCTTGATATCGCTTTACAAAAGGAAAAAAAATGATGAAGAAGACACCCTGGTAATAAACACTTTTTAAAACTTTTTAATTAAACGATCTAGAAGTGTATAGTCCTCTAGAATATATTATTTTGTTTCCACTTGACCACCCACCACCCTTATGATCAAATGTATGTGTATACAATCCCCCACAACTTACCAATCTACATATATAGCGTATATGATTATCGGCCGTGTATTTTCCATATACAATATACACATTCCTATTACAATTTGCACAGCCACCCCTTTTTGCCATATTGCCACCACCAATTTTACCGTAACATAAAATGAAAGAAAAATTTTTCTTTTTCAGACATCGTTAATTATAATCCGAAACACGTTGCATTAAAGATTTGTCTCTCTCAGAGCTTCTGTATCGTTTGTTTTGAGCTCATTATATTCGTAAGCGTATACATACGAAAGTTAGTTGATTTTTATTCGTTAGACGTCGACAGAAAAGAAAAAATTACCACCCTCGACGTGAATCTGTATATTTATATTATATTTTAGGATGGTTGATGAGGGGGCAACTCCACATTGATATACATAACACACAAAATACAGTTAGGCCTTGGTGGGTAAAGTAAAAAAACCAAAATAGGTTTCTTCGTTATAGAAATTGCACTTCTCCTTTTTAGTTGTGTGTGTTATGATACTAGAGTATGAAGAGTTAATCACCACCCACAAGTTGTCTGCAGGGCTCGTTTTTGCTGATGATGATGGTGTGAACACAAAATAGAGGTGGTTGACTTCTTTTTGTATTAGAATAATTTACAGTAGATTTCCACATAGGGTATTTGCTTAGATTTTTGGGGTCTCTGCCCAACTTTATCATATACGTAGAAAACAAATTTTTATCGTTATTTAATATTTCATGGCATACGCCAACATTTAAAATGAGTGAGTTCGATGTTTGAACTAAACTTGACTTGCGGCTTTTTTAAGAAAATGACCAAAATTCTCTATAAATTTTAATTGAATATTATTATTATTTATAAATAAAATTTTAGGAGATCATACATTGTAGACGGCCACTCAAAAACATAAAAAAACAAAACAACATTTTTGTTGAGATACGGTGTTTATGATTGACACGGCAGTGTAACAATGATGGTACGTTCATTCATGAAGCATATTAGTTGTAGTATTGAACTGTACGCTTTTGACATTCATGAACTAACCTCGTATTTATACAAAAAAGAGTTCTTTGGATCACAAGGGATGAATACAAAAATTTGCAGCCCGCGCCGAAGGCAAGGGCGGCAATTGCACAAGGTTGAATTTTTTATATCATCCCGTGTGATCCAGAACTTTTCATTACAACGACCACGAATATTGTTACTTTAGCTTCTTAAACTAAATTATTTTTGAAAATCACTAATTGTTCCACCTAACAAAATTTAAAACAATTTCTTTCAATAGATTTCACTGCAACAAATTTGAAATTTTCTACCACCATAATAACACTTCAAATATATAGACCAACCAAAATCATGAAAGATTTGAATTAATAGCTATGTAATCAATAGCTAAACACGAGGGGTGACGCACTTCAACGGTTTATGGAGTAAATGGGAATAAATGATAATTTTTTCAAATTCGTCAAAACCTCAAATAGACTTGATTTTGATGGCAACGCACACAACAGACCATACTAATGTGTCAAAAAGTGAAAAAACTCACTTTTGAAAACTTAAAAGAATTTTTGTTGAAAAATGGAATAAATGAATTTATTCCATTTATTCAAAAAAAACTCTAATCTCAAGATGGTTTAAATGCTTTAAAATTTGTGCAAACCTTGGTAACAATATTAAGGAAGGAGTTGGAGTTTGAGTCTGCTATTTGGGATGATTAAGACATATCTATGACTGACATATCAGAGCCTTCATATTGCTTGCTGTTGTTTGACGAATTGAAATAATTGGAATTAGTGGTTTTTGTTTATTAATTTACCACCATTTTCCAGTGTGTTATATTGAGTTCAATTGGAACTGAGCTTGGGGCTGGAATTTGTCCATTCCACTCGTAGTGTGTTTTCTATTCTATTTTCATTGTTTATATATAATTTTCCGGAATTTCTAGTTTAGTGAGAATGGATTTGAAGTGTGCTTTTCATTCCATTTCAAATATTTATATTACTTTATTTCTTGAAATTTCTAGATTAATCAAAATTGAATTTAGCAGGTATGATTTTCCCTAAATTGTTTATTGAAACTATGTAATATAATGATGAACGAGATTCAAAGGCTGGTATGCATTTGTATTACCGGAGCTATGAAATCGACAGCTACGGTGGCTATGGAGACATTAATCAACTTGCCACCGGTCCAAGTGGCATTGAAGGCGAAAGCCTTTGCTACGGCGGATAGACTGTCTCAGAACGATCTCTGGACTCCGAATTTCACTTCGGGCCATGGGAAAATCAAGAAGGCTATCACTAACGAGGTCTTTGAGATGCCCAGGGACCGAATGAAACCGGAGACGGACTTCGTTAGGCGTTTTGAGACTGTCATACCCAATAGGTCCGAATGGCTGGAAGGCTGGCCAAGCTGCCTATCAGGTGAAGTAATTGTGAGTTTCACTGATGGTTCTAAAACATCAGAAGGTACGGGAGCCGGAGTATTCTCCCCGGAACCGTTGGCGGAAAGGTGGTACCCCCTAGGCGGGTATGCCGACGTCTTTCAGGCTGAGATTTTCGCGGCACTGATGGGAGCGCGGGAGGCAATCTCACCAGAGGCATGCGGGAAAAAAGTCACAATCTGTTCTGATAGTGAGGCAATGATCAAAGCGCTCATCTCGCCGGTCGTTACATCCAAGCTAGTAAAAGAGTTAAAAGAAACCTTGAACCGGATGGGACTGAGAAATCAGGTGACGTTGGCCTGGGTTCCCGGACACTCTAGCGTGGAGGGTAACGAAAAGGCGGATGAGCTGGCGAGGACAGGCTCGGCCACATTGGGTTTCGGGCTGGAACCTCTCATACCCATCCCTCACTCGGCATGCGTAAAGGCAATAAAGAGTTGGGTGAGGTCGGAATTCGCTAAACATTGGAGCACCTACGAAGGAGGAATGCACACAAAGCGTTTCTTCCCGGCGCCCGATGAGAAGTGGGCTAGAGAACTGTTAAACATGGACAGGACACGCATCAAGAGGGTGGTGGGTGCGATCACCGGGCACTGCGGACTGAGCAAGCACCTGGCAAAAATGGGAATCTCTAATGACCCCAGTTGCACCTGCGGCCTAAGTGAGGAGACGGGCGTTCACGTCATATGCGAATGCCCGAAGTTCTCCTCACTAAGGCTCAGGACACTGGGAGGTCATGTAGTACAACCCGAAAATGTCCCCAAAATGGGACCTGCCGCTTTAGATAGGTTCCTGGTGGGGACTGGGAGGTTTTTAAGATTTACATGATGAACGGGTTACGAAACAAAGGATCATCAGATCTGTGTTTCAAGGACCAGTAATGGACCGGCCCAAACTGATAAATCTACATGTAATATAATAATTTTTTCTGCCAATCCCTTTAAAGTGCCAGGCACAGTGGGATTGCTCATTTATAAAAGTATATTATTAAGAGTGATGAATAAATTGAATTGAATTGAATTTTGTCTAACTTGTGATGTGTTTGGTTCAGATATTTCGCAAAAACAACAAAAAAAATTTGGGAATATCATCATCATCATCATCATCATCAAACTTTATAGACCGTTTATACCTTCCGGTGTGGGGTCTTTAAGCCGCAACCCGGTGGTCATTGACCACCCCCCTCCATACCCTTCTATCCTCTGCCAAGGAGATGGTTTGCTCGCCCAGTGAAAGCCCCTAACTTCTAAATCTGATTTAATTGAGTCTATGAACCTTCTCCTTGGCCTACCCCTAGGACGTACACCCGGGACCTGTGCATTCAATATCCTCTTTGGGAGCCTACTATTACCCATCCTTGAACGTGCCCGTACCATCTCAGACGACTAACCCTTGCCGCCTCCTCCACTGACCTAACCCCTAAATTTTCTCTGATGTCGTCGTTCCTGATATGATTGTCCCACTGTTCCCTCCGATTCACTTTTGCTATGCTCCTAAGAACCCTCATATCTGAAACCTCCAAGTCATGCACAAGGTATCCGCAGTTCACCCAACTTTCACTACCATATAAATTTGGGAATAAATGGAATAAAATAATAAATGGAAAAAAAGGAATAAATGAAGTGCGTCAACCCTCGGCTAAACATCACGTTTAATTTTCTCAACCAAAAAAGTAGATTTCACTAATATTCCATCACTTTTTCATTCAAAAGAAAATAGATTTTGGGAAAAACTATTTCGAAGTGCATTCATTGCATTCAAAATGGCCAAAAACCACTTGAAAAATTTTGAAAAAACGAAACAAACTGAAATTTTTAAAATTTTTATTTTCCGATAATGTTACTGTGTGACAACAACAAATCAACAACAAAAAATGCTTCATATTATTTAAACACCTTCTCACTCGCGAAAAAATAAATGTTTTGAAAACCAAAAAAGCAGTTTTCAATGATTTTGCAACACTTTTTCATTCAAAGAAAAAAAGATTTTGAAAAAACTGTTACAACTTGTTGCAATCATATTGCATTCGATGTTTGGTAATTCAATATGGCCAAAATCATTTCATTCTAAGACGTAAAGAAAAGAAACAAACTGAAATTGTTTGAATTTTTATTTTCCGAAATTACAAATAACGTCTCAGAACACACAATATTTGATTTCTTACAACTAAAAAAAACATTCTCACTAATATTTAAACACTAGGGGTGTCCAAAATACAAAAGTGTCGAAAAGTTTGGGGCACCAACCGAAAAACAAAAGGTTTTTGATCGCTGATCAAGATTGTATATGGGCCAGGGGTATGACACTTCCATATAAATCTTATTGAAACCATGACCTCATTTTTTTCAAATTTCGCAACCCGTTTGACATTTGTTTGTCAAATAAATGCTTGCAGTGAAGTTAGTGACGTTTGTCAATCAAATTTTGAAAAGCGCAATTCTGTCAATTTTGTTTAAAACATGACAGACGTAAAGTTGGCACAGTTCGCATAAATCACAATATAAAACTTTTAATTTTTTCAAACGTTAACCCGGCGGCGCTGATCGCACGACCATTTTTTTTGTATGGAGTGTCATAGGGGTATGGGCGTAACTTGATCCCAGACGACTTAGGGGTTGCTCAAAAGCGTGAAAGTCAAAAATTCAACGGCTTTCAAAGACACATATTCATTCAAGTAATGAGAAAATCCATCGGAGGACCCCCTTAAAATCGGCATAAAGAAAGTAAACCAGAGAGTCCATATGTCCCACATGATTAAAGTGGTGCAATTTTCTCATGAATTTCAATCATGTGGGACATATGGACGAAAACACTGCCTGGTCTAATTTACGATACTTTTACTTCCTCATACATTTTTGAACCTCCCTATTAAACACTTTCTCGGTCGCAAAAAAAGAGATTTTTCAAAATCAAAAACGATAATGAATTTGTTTTTATTTTTACGATTCAATATGGCAGAACACAACTTTTGTGAGAGAAGCTGACACCTATTTCGATTTCGACATTATGGCAGCGTTCTTTCTTGTCAAAATTAGATTTGAATTACTTTCGGTTCTTGTGAGAGGGGCGAAACTATTTTCGGACCCCATTCAACTGAGAGCTGAAATATTTTATTTTCGCATCCCATTTGGGAAGCGAAAATAACAATTTTCGTAGGTGGAGTAATGAAATAGTCATTTACATCACAAGGTCTACTCGTTTTCGCGTGACGAAGGCCTCAAAGTACTTTCGGTTCTCTCAGCAAGCATGAAAAATAACTTCGAGGCGTGCTAAGATTCGATACAAATCAAATGGATCGCTTGATCACTCCATTTAATGAATGGAAAAATGTCGATACGCTACAGTACTCAAATCATAGGCGCGCGGTAGCGAGGCGCCAGGTGGTTCACCGAACATTTTTTTCTAAAAGATTTTTTGGATTATTTCGGATTTTTTTGAATTTTTGGGAATTTTTGAGATTTTTTTGTAATTTTTTTTTTGAAGTTGAAAAAATATGATTTTTGATCTCTTTGTAACAGTGTTTTCATTTGAATATTTCATTGATGATTTAACAAGGCTACTTGTTATCGTCAAAATATTGTTTTGGAAACGAGGTTTAGGAATCGTTCCTTTGTAGTGACGAATGTTTATAAACTGGTGTTCATCGAGTAGTTTTGGTTGCGAGCGACCGTCATTATTCTAATCGTACCACACGCAAAGTATTTCTATCGATTTTTCTGATTGTACTAATGCGGTCGTCTTCACAAATGAAAGAGGAATTCATTTATTAAAAATAAATAAAACTGCTGCCCTCGTGTCGAAGGTTACACAGCGTATCGATCTATCATAATTTGAAAATCTTAATATCTAACAATAGGTCGCTTTTACAATTTCACATCTACATTTACGTCATCTATACACATGATTATTTATTATTGCTATCGTCTTGACTAGAATCATTTCGGAAATGTCCCTCAGCTTATCACAGTTCAGTTTAAGTTCTTTAAAAAATTCAATAACACTTTTCCGGAAACAGCCTCTACTGCCAAACCACAAGCCGCGAACTGACCAGTTTCTCTCACAAAACTCTTCTCTGTATCTTTCCGAGTAGAAGGTAATTCACTTTTCGTAGATTTCCCGCTTCTGCGTTCGTATTTTTTCATCTTGGTCTGGATCATTCGTTTCAAACCTGATTATGGTAGGATCGATGATGAATGCGTTTCTCGTTTTCGGATCAAAGGCAACGATGTCACTGAAGCTCGATTTCCCTTCAGTATCATCGTCAAAACATTCGTATCCTTTGCTTCGTAGCATCTCAGCAATTGTATGTTTCATGCTATGATGTCTCGATACGACTAAATGGTTAGTCGACGGACAACTCCCAGTTACGTGAGCGATGGTTTCATTCTCTCTTTGGGCAGAGGCTGGAAGCGTTTGAGACGCCTGGATGGTACTGCATTGACGTTAGCATAGTTGATACTCAGCTTGATTGCCGATACCCACTCCCACGCTCACTATCATCGTTGTAAACGAAGTCGTTGCTTGCCGCATGTTGTTCGAAGTGAATTGCGCCAGATCCCTGCTACGAAAGAACGCATCATTTTTGTAGGCACTCTGATTATTATTGCTTGACCATTTGCTGGATTCACTGCCAGACCGATTTTCACAGAGTATTTGGATGAGGTTGATGGTGCGGATTGCTGATTCTTCAGACGCTGACGTAACTGCTTGGTCATCTGCGAAGCCCGATATGATTTATGATATATGATTTCGTCATATCGTCTTCAAAGGCTTTAATGACCAGTTCAGTTGTATTTTCGTGTCGCTACAAAAAATTTCTGCTAGATGCTACATTCCGAATCAAGAGCAGCTCTTCCTTCTTATTCGCTCTCGGTTGAAGTTTCATTGGAGGTGGCCGCGTCGTGGTTTGGATCTAGTCTTGATCGCAGTCGACTAAAAGTGGCGGCATTGGCCTCATTCTCATGGCGACTTCTGTGGACGGTCAAGCCCCGCTTGGTATTGAAGAATTGCTTGCAGACGTCACAGGTAAAGATTGATGTTTCTGTTTCAAATTTTAATTGGTTTATTGCTCAGCATTGGTACAAAAATGACTTTGGTCACAAAATTTACAAGAAAAATAAAATAAAATAAAATAAGATGAAAAAAGGAAAAGAAAAAGAAATCACAGCACGTAAAAAACTTCATTTAACCTATCCGAGTCTCTGAAAGTACCCATTACCGCCGCAGTGTTTCCTCTTTGGATAGCCAGACTCAATCTCTGCTTTAGAAAAGACTTCGATCGTGGTTCATTAGTTTTAATCCTAATCCTCTTGCTCAAGTCTTCAAAAAAGACAATGGCATCGCGTCCCCATGCGCCCATGGTTTCTACAGCAAAGGGTACGAAATAGTAGTTTTGAGCTATCAACGGCGCGTATTTTCTGGCCTTCCGTTTAGCCTTTTCTTCCGCTGCTGCACCCGATGTTCTTATGCTTAGTCTTAGGTTACTTGGTGCAAGGGTGTCCGTACATGTAGCGTCCCATATTAAACTACGCCCCTTCGACCATGGTATCAACGACATGCCGTCTACGCGTTTCAAATGAATTTTAATGTGCGTTCTCTTGACTTAATGACTTCCTCACATTCGGGTCATTCCATTCGCTGACTGGTGCACTTTTTGCAGTTTGAACCTTTTACTGGAGGTGTGCGGGCACGACCGATTTTTCGGATCGTTCACAAGCCCGCCCGCCCCGTACCGAGCACGGGCGGGCGCGGGCATCTTTACTTCGAGAGCGGGCTGGCACGGTCTGCCCGTTTTCAAAATCGAACGGGCACCGGTGGGCACGGGCATCTTTTTTCGAAAACGGGCGGGCACGGGCTGCCCGTTTTCAAAATCCCGCGGGCGCGGGCAGGCAAAAAGTGATGCCCGCACACCTCTATTGTGTACCTCGTCCAAAAGTAACTCCACAGTCGGTGCTATTCTCTCGCTCATCGGAGGCGTGTCAGAAAGAGACAACAATAGCAGGCTGCGGAGTTACATATGGATGACCGAGTATATCTTTATCACAATTTTTTCTCCGTGCCGTTGTGATGATGTCGCGTTGTTGTCAATCCGTTCATACCCTCCTGATTGGACTATTGATGGAGCGATAGCTGGCTCGAGTCGTTGAAAATGCCCCAAATCGGTGGCACCACAAAACAGCAGAAACAATCGCAGTTCTTTACGATCTATATTACAAACGCCAGTTGTTCCACCTCGTAGCATGTGTATGTGTTTTGTTTGATGTCTCTCTGGAAAACGTGTACTGTTCGGTGAACGTGCCGAATGTGCCAGGCGTTGTCATGTGTGTCCTAAATAAAACTAAGTACATGGCCAATTAGGAAAGAGTTATTTGTATTAATGATATACCAGTCCCCAACGTTTATGTGATCAATTTGAGTTATATCTGCAACAAGATCGGCTCGATTGTGGATGGTTCGTGCTGTTTTATCAATCAAAAATTTATTTACTGAGAAGATATCTCTCACTTTCTTGATACTACCTTTGTTCCAGGCCTTGTAACAATTTTTTCGCGCACTCTATATAATCGTTCGCTACTCACTTTGGTTTGGTTGTTATTCAGAAACCAAACAATAGCGGTCTTTCGTACTTTCTTTTCGCTACCAGTGCTACAAGAGCCAGTGTAGCCTAGTTGGGAAGTACATTGATCATCTGATTTTTCTAATCTCTACACGGTCAGATACCACCGCTATTAGTTAATCCTAATAGACATTACGGCCGTAACATGCCAGACAAAAAATCATTACAGAAGTCAGTCAAACAAGTCAAATTAAACAATTAAAATACAATTAAAATAAAATAAAAATACGAATACTACATCACAATTTGAGTCTATTCAAATTGCACCATATCTTCCTAGGGAGCGTAAATTCCATTGATTTTGCCGAGTATTGATCAAAATCGAATAGCTGTGAATAGTAGTCAGCAATTTCCCATTCTACTTTCCACGCCCTCTCAGGATTGAATTCGCTGGCTTGCAAGCCTTTGGCTGTAGCAGTTGCAAGATTACGCGATTTCAGTCTCTCTATCACTGGCAATGCTAGGTCCTCGTTAAGAGGTATGTGTTCGCTAACCATGCCTTCCGGTAGTTACTCTGTCGCCTGATTGCCGCTGGACCAATAGCACTTAGAGCTGTCAATCATTCGACTGGTGTTGATTTCACAGTTCCTGTGATTATTCTCATCGTTCTGTTCAATTCCACGTCGATTTTCTTCGCATGTGCGCTACCTAACCTGGATGAGCTACTTATTATATTATTAGTAAATTTATTCCAAAAAAAATAAAATTTAATCTCAAGATGGTTTAAGTGCTTTATAATTAGTGCAAACCTTTTTTTGAACTTATTTGTTCAGATATTTCGCAAAAACAACAGAAAAAATTTTGGGAATAAATGGAATAAAAGAATAAATGGAATAAATGGAATAAATGAAGTGCGTCACCCCTCGTGAAGTTTTAGTAAATTTTCTGTGATGATACTAACTTTAGCGCGTTCTAGGAAATATTTTTGCTAACTGACTTCTAATTTCTCCCAAGATCATCCAGTATGATAAGTCTTGACTAAACCTTTCCGAGTAGCCATAGTTTGTTGAAATTGGATCATTTTGTGATCACAGTTGAGTAAATTTTCTGCTAATTTAATCAATTTTTGCAGTGCTTCGTGTAGCTCCTAATCTATAATATAAAACACAACATCACTGCACCTCACTACACTACATGTCACCACGCCTCACTACATCTCACTACACCTTACTGATGGAGTGTATATTGCCAGCTGCTATGCACCACCAAGATGGACGATTCTGCAGTTTGAACGAATGTTAGATTTACTCACAGGAGAACTGACGGGACTCAACCCAGTTCATATTGGAGGTGATTTTAACGCATGGGCAGTTGAGTGGGGTAGTAGATTCACAAATGATAGAGGCTTCAGTCTGCAAGAAGCGCTAGCTAGATTAAATGTGGTTCTGGCAAACGTGGGAAATGCAACTACATTCCGCAAGAATGGGCGAGAGTCGATTATTGACGTGACATTCTGCAGTCCAGTACTAGTTCCAAGTCTGAACTGGAGAGTCGACGAAAGTTACACACACAGCGATCACCAGGCATTGAGGTACACCGTGAAAAAGTGTACAGAGGCAACAAGACAGATGACTCATAGAAGAGAGCGAAGATGGAGAACCGGAAATTTCGATCAAGAAGTTTTTAAGGAATATCTCCAATCAAAAGACGATCACGAAGAGAAATCTGCAGAAGAATTGACGAAAGAAATGGTGAATGCATGTGACGCGGCGATGCCAAGAAGGATGGAACCGAGGAATGGGCGAAAACCGGCATTTTGGTGGAACGACGAAATAAGACTTTTGCGAACAACTTGTTTTAAGACAAGAAGGAGGATGCAAAGGGCCAGAAACAAGAATGTTAGAAAAAGATAATGAAGCGAAGGAGCTATTTTACGAGAAACTGGTGAAAGTGTATGATGGAGCACCGAATCGAGACATCAAAATCATACTTGGGGATTTGAATGCCAAGATAGGTCGCGAAGTCTACTACCGCCCCACTATTGGTAAATATAGCCTCCACGAAAAGACAAGCGAAAATGGAACGTTGGCATTTGATTTCGCAGCTTCAAGGAACATGGTTGTCTGCAGTACCTATTTCGAACATAAAGACATCCACAAAGCGACATGGGTATCACCTGATGGACGAACCAAAAACCAGATTGACCACGTGTTCATAGATGGGCGTCACTGTTCAAATGTTTTGGATGTCAAAAGTTGTAGGGGACCGAACATCGATTCAGATCACTACTTGGTAAAGGTGGTTGTTAGGGCTCGAGTTTCGATTTCACACAATCGACAGCCGGCATTGGAAAAGTGGAACGTCGAGAAACTGCAGGACGAAAATATTAAACGACAATATGTGGATAGTTTGGAGAAGAAAATTATTGACGGAATGGAAAGCGAACAACGAAACGTAGACGATGCATGGAATCAAATTAGACGAAACGTAGAGCAAGCCGCAGCAGAGACGATAGGAACGAGAACGGGAAAGAAAAGAAATGACTGGTTCGATGACGAATGCAGAAAAGCACTGGATGACAAAAATGCGGCTCGAGCGAGAAATCTAAATAGATGCACTCGAGCTGGCATGGCAGAGTACCGTTCGAAGAGAAATTTCGAGAAAAAACTATTCCGAAGAAAAAAGCGACAACATGACAAGGAAGTTTTAATCGAAATTGAAAGGTTTGGTAATCGAAAAGAGACGCGGAATTTTTACCGGAAAGTAAACGAATCGAGGAAAGGTTACAGTCAACAACCTTTATTGTGCAAGGACAAGGATGGGTTGGTCTTAGCAGATGAGGAAAGGTGCATCAGACGATGGGCGGAGTACTTTAAGGAACTGCTGAACCCGAACAGACCACCGAACTGAAACGACACCAACAACAACTTACCATTTCAGACCGCGCAGCCACATATTGCAGAACCAACGCTACAGGAAGTGGAGCATGAAATTTTAAAGCTCAAAAATTTCAAAGCCCCAGGAACCGACAACATACCTGGAGAACTTTTCAAGCACGGTGGTAACGCATTATGTATGGAGATGCACGAGCTCATCAAGCGCATCTGGAATGTCGAGGAGTTGCCGGGAGAGTGGAAGACTAGCATCATCAGCCCTTTGTACAAGAAAGGCGACAAATTGGAGTGTGGCAACTATCGCGGAATTTCGCTTTTGAATATCGCCTACAAGATATTTGCGAATATTCTATACAAACGCCTTCTTCCATACATGGAATCTACTGTTGGTGAATATCAAGGTTGTTTTCGTGTAGGTCGTTCAACAACGGACCAGCTGTTTAGCATTAGACAGATCTTGGAGAAGTGTAAGGAGTACAACGTGGAAATACACCATTTGTTCGTAGACTTCAAAGCAGCATACGACAGTGTCAACAGGAGGAAGTTATGGAGAGTGATGGAGGAATTAGGGGTTCCCAAAAAACTAATCTCGCTAACAAAGTTGACAATGGATGGAGCTAACAGCCGAGTAAGAATCCGAAGCAAATTGTCAGACGCTTTCGACATTGAGGAAGGACTACGTCAAGGTGATCCGCTCGCGACGCTGCTTTTTAATTTGACCCTTGAAGCAGCAGTGAGAACCATGGACATCGACACCAGCAGCACCATTTTCACCAAATCCAGTCAATTGCTGGGCTTCGCTGATGACTTGGATATCTTGGGCCGAAACATGGAAGCTGTTAAGGAAAAGTTCACGGCTTTGGACAGAAAAGGTACCGACCTCGGGTTAAAGGTTAATGACACAAAGACCGAATACATGATTGTCTCCCCATCGAATCGACAACACGACCAAAGCGTAACAATTGACACACACACATTTAAGGTGGTAGACAAGTTCGTATATCTTGGATCTCTGCTTAATTCTGACAACGTAATCATGGACGAAATCAAAAGACGGATAACTCTTGGCAACCGGAGTTATTACAGCCTGATAAAAATTTTAAAGTCCAAGTCAGTAAGCAGAAACTCTAAATGCGCACTGTACAAATCTGTGATAAGACCAATAGTTACGTATGGGTCGGAGTCGTGGTGCATGACTCAGAAAGACGAACAATCGCTGCTCACGTTCGAAAGAAAGGTACTGCGGACAATTTTCGGACCAGTATATGACGAAAATATGAACAGATGGCGCAGACGATTTAATCATGAGCTTATGCAGCTTTATGGAGAGCCAGACATAGTTAGAACAACACAAATTAACAGACTACGATGGCTTGGTCATGTGCAGCGTATGGACGACAATCGTATCCCGAAGAAACTTTTTATCACCAAACCGGAAGGCTAAAGAAGTGCAGGCAGACCAAATTCCAGATGGTGCGATGCAGCTTTTGCCAACCTGAGAACTGCGGGGATAACCAGCTGGAAGACGTTAGCTGAGGATAGGTCCGGTTGGAGAAGCATGTTGGAGAAGGCCAAGACCCTTGACGGGTTGTAGGGCCGGTTAAGTAAGTAAGTAATCTCTTGAGTTGTTGTACGTTCCGGGCGAATCCCGGTTAACCACGCTAGTGTCACTATAAAACTCTAAATCTCATCCGATCTTAAATAAATAAAAAGCGAAAAATTACGGAAATTGAAGTTTTTTGCGCTTTCTTGCAGTTTTTGTCATTTGCGGCCTTTAAATTGTTCACAAAATTCACATAGCTAGATTCGTTGACTTGAGCTTTCCAATAAACTTGAATTTGACAAAATTTTCGTTTATTTCCTTCATTTTTTGTAGCGCACTTGTTGCTGTTCTACTAATAGTTTCGAATAGTCCTTTTGCCTGATGCCAAATTTCCTCAAATTTTGTCCAGTTTGATAGAACTGAACAAGATCTTTCTAAAAAAGCCACATATGTTGAGATTTGACCTCTTTTCGATGAAATTTTTGGTCAAATTTGGCATTTTTAGCTTTTTTTGCAAATATTCTTTTTCATTAGTATAAAATGTCCTCCTCTTTCCAACGATGGCCCTCTCTATTAGATTGGACAACTTTTAGATGAAATCTTAGGAAATTTTCGGAAAAATTTACCTTTTTTTGTAGCGCTTCAGGTAGAGTTTGATGAGATCTTTCCAACAAGCCATTCCCCGTCTAGATTGATTAAAATTTAGATACTTTTTGGAGGAAGTGAATATTGGCAATTTTAGGAAATATCATAGGAAATTTTCTGGGAAACATAGGGAAATTTCCTACCCAACCTACCTCATACCTAACTTCATTTCCTAATATCTCTGGAACGGGTGGTTTAAATTGCATCAAATTTCATCCTATTTCCTAGTACTCGACGAAATCTAGGAAATAGGATGAAATTTGACATGGGTAGGTCGAGTGGCTACCTCGCAAATTTCCTCCAAACATTTTATTTCTCTAACAAAACTAGGGTAGGGCTACTACGAGATTGAGTTGTCAGTGCGTTGGTTCGAAACTCAGCCGCAGACGGATTTGTACCGATTGTTAGATTTGTAAACAAAACGAAACTGATTGAATCGTTCAAGTCAAGTGAAGTTGAGTGTAGTGGCATCGTACAGCTAACCGGAAAAGGCATTGTTGGGAGAACCGGTATTCTACTCCTACTAGTTTCGCTCCTAGTTACATCTCATAGATGGCACTGGGCTTGTCGCACAGCTTACCACTGACAGACACAGTAAAACTTTCCGGCAATGAAAGGATCTCAAAAAAGTAGAACCACAAACAGCGAAAACTAGTAAATAATGATCTAGCCTCTAACCCTTCATGGGTTGTAAGGAGATTATTATTATTCTTATATTATTATTAACAAAACTAGGGAATTTCTCCTTTTACGAAATGTCACAAAAACCTCGGTGGCAAATAAAACTAGAGAATTTGCGCTTTAACGAAATGTTACGAGAACCTAGGTGGCAACGAAACTAGAGAATTTGCGCTTTAACGAAATGTTTCAAAAACCTCGGTGGCAAACAAAACTAGAGAATTAGCGCTTTGATCAACATGACACGACGGACGCGAAGTACTTTGATCCTTTTGGTAATAGTGAATGAGGAAAATATTTGTATAGTAAAAAGCAAATAAATAATTGATAATTGATAATTGACTAATTTTTCATTTGCAGATGCAGATTTAGTTTTTAATAAGAATAATTTTTTTAGGTAAGAATGATTTTTTTTTGTCATTAGGTAAAATGGACTTATCTTTAGGTACAACTTTTTTTATTAAAGGTATGTACAAATTAATTTTTTTAGTAAAAACATTTTTTGTAGGAAATATTATTCTGAACAAAAAATTGTTCCACGCTATGGTAAAATTATGACGTTTTGCATTTTTAATCAATTATTTTCTTATTGCAAAGATTTTTCACACACGAAAATGACTATACTTGACTATATCTCTCTCTATTCTTCGTATGTAATTTTTAGCGATTCTCTAACGAAAAAAACTATTTTTGCTGGTCAAGTGCTGCCTAATAAAAAATCCAAAATTGGAAAATGTACTGAGAACACACTTTTGAAACTAAAATATAAAATCAGCAAAGAAATTTCGATGCATTTCGTAGAACAATTTTTTGTTCTAATTGTGATTTTGCATCGTTTAAAAATAACTTTCGAAAATGCAAACGTTCCATTCCAATTTCTTTTAGGTACTTTCGAATATTAATTGTGCGCATTTATAATATCCCTAGCGGAAACTAGTCGTCTAGACTAGCTGGTTTTGCACAAGTCGGCGTGACTTGGAGTTTCAATTGAGAGTCGTGAGACCTGAGTTGACTAATTACCTTCTGATTAGAGTGAGAACCAAAGGTTCAGTATAAATATAGATAAAAGGATATTGACATCGATTATGAAATTCTGGTCTTACCATTCAGTTTATAAACTACGTATAAATACGTAATTTTCAACTTTCTGATAGTCATCTTGAACGATTCACGTGGTACGTTTTGAAATCACAGTACTGAAAAGCGGTTAAATACCATGCACATATTATTGATTGGCTCATAAAGACGATATTTTGTCCTGTGTTCGTCAACAACGAGAAAGTCATCAGCACGAGTGCGCCTAGAATTACGAATGACCTTGCTTTTAATTTTAGGTGCGTCGATACTCCCATTCAGCAGATCGGATGCAAATAGTGCGGAGGCATTGATTCTGCGCCGGGCGAGTGTTTCTATGTTGATCGATTCGCATCTCTCAATATATGGCGGAAGTTTGTAGTTTTCGTCCTTTTTCGCCGTCCGCCTCAGCGCGTAGATCAAAAATTTTTTCTGAATTGATTCAATTCTGTCAACAAACGTGTCTTGATAAGGATGCCAAACGACTGAAGCATATTCTAAGTAAGAACGGACGTAAGTAAAGTATATTCTTTTCAAAGTTATAATATTCTTAAATTCCTTACAAGTTCTCATAACGAAGCCCAGCATTGAGTAAGCTTTTGCAATTATATATTCAATGTGTTTGCCAAATGTCAGTTTTTCGTCCAAGAGGACTTCCAAACCTTTTATTACCATAACACGAGTCAACGTAATATCATCAATATTGTAACCAAACTTAATCTTGGATCTCCTTCGAGTGAAGGAGATTACCTTACACTTATCGACGTTCAAATAAAGTTGGTTGTTTTTGCACCACTGTAGAAACCTGTTCAAGTCACGTTGAAGAGCACTTGCGTCAAGAACATTTTTAATTCTCATGAAAATTTTCAAGTCGTCAGCATACATTAGGTAAACTGACGTAGAGAAGACTTTAGTAGCGTCGTCCATGAATAGTATGAATAAGAGAGGGCCGATATGGCTACCCTGAGGAACACCATAGGTCACGTTAAATGTTCGAAAAGAGCAATTTCCTAGTTTGACGAATTGTGAACGTCCATTCAAATGATGAGAATACTACTTTTTCACGAGAAAAAATGTTGAAAATTTTTACTCGTACATCTTTTTCCAACCAAATTGCCAAAATCGGTTAATTGGACCCGTACGAAGTACAAAGGTCCTATAAGTTTACTACAAACAACTTTATTGTACCATGGGGTAGCTCAAGCTGGGAGGTGGGGGATATGTTTATTATTGTCTAGTGATGACGAATCAGCAATAAAAAAATGCCCGTCCGTCCGTCTCCACTTTTTTTCAAACGGCTCAACCGATCAACCTATTTTATAGAAAATAGTTTCACAATTTCTTGGAGAAACTACGTTGGTCTTCTTTGTGATATGGCGCAGGGTAGAACATCTTGGTCATCAAAATCAATGGTCTCAGACGTACTTCGGTTGGGTAATTTCTATGGATCTTAGAAATTCCTATAGTTATAAAAGAACACAAAACATTGGATTATGTGCTTATTTCTATATTTAGGTACGTTCAAGTCTTTCTGCAACATCTTTTCTGATGCATACGGGTCTTTGGTTATGTTTTTACGATAATTTTCAGAATAAAATAATAATAAATAAAAATAATTAACAGAGAATGTAAAACAAAAATTGTAGAAACTTGCAGAAAGTGAGTAAAGTACTTTCTGTAAAACATAGGCTATACCCTATGTCTGTCGGTCCTAAGGTCGGCCCTAGCCCAAAAAATTTTTTTTTGGTATGTTGTAGAGAAAATTGATGAAAATCGGTAGGAAATCCCTATATGAACATTTATTTAAATTAGAAGACGTTATCTAAAAGAAACTATTACAAACTGTCTTCCGAGTTTGTTAAAGAGAAAGTTTACTGTATGGACGAATTTATGAAAAATAAAAGCCATAGGACATTTTCATTTTCCTTCGAATTTTGGCTTCTTTTTCGTTTTCTTTTCAAATGAATAAGAATACACGTCCACCTCAAACTCCGTTATTGCCGATTTGTATTATATAGATTTTCCTAATTTTCCAATAACATGTCTCCGAAAAATGTTTGACATTTTTTTATATTCAGTTTACTGCCGAATAGCAGAATGTATAATGTGACTTGATTCCAGAAAATGTGGGGTTGTTGTAATACAGAATACATACTTTATGTTTCCCATTGGTTTTCGAAATAGAAAATTCCAATGTAAAGATGACTTCTTTCTCTCTCTTCGATATTTTTTACAAGTAAAATATTACCGAATCTAAATTTATTGGATATTTTGTATTTATGTGCACTTGTCGAAGCATACGACCGCCTGAAGAGCACCAGCCATTACATCAATAATCATAAAACGCAAGTAATTTATTTGAAATATGCGTCACATGTTTCTTGCTTCTTTAATATTTTTTGGGGGTTTTCGAATTGGAAGCCGGACCGAAATACGAGTAATAATATTTGACAAAATGTGAAATGATGACTTCATCAAGTATATTCAGAACATAATAATAAAAGAATGAAAAGGTAACATAAACTTTGAAGAAAATCTTAAATTTTTCGTACTCATGCAGTCATTTTTTCCAATTTCGCGCTGTTTCGTTTTCCAGTGACCTCATTCATAACCAGGTCAGCAAAGAGTTACCAGCGGCATCGTGTATGTAAATATTAGAGAGTTTAGAAAAAAACATAATACTTATGCGTTTACAAATTTTTTGTAACGAGATGATGTGTCGAAATACAACAGATTTTTGGTGATTTTTACGAAATTTTTTGTACGGATAGGATATTTTTTTCTATATGTCTCTAGCCCAAACTCTCTATTGCATGTACATATATATTTAGTAAAATGTAAGTATGGTCAGGATTATTACTAATTATAAACGTCGAAAGTTTGTCTGTTTATTTTTCTATTTATTTATTGTACCTCTGTAACGATCTCGTTATTTTTGAGTTTAAACTGAGAAGCAAAAAAAATACTTTTTGATATGTTGTTGGGGATGGTCCAAAACGCCGAGAAAACATGTTCCGAGGTGGGATATTGTTCTGAAATAAGGGAGTTATGGGTAAAATACGGGTCAAAATTGAAAATCGGCCAAAAGTCAGTCAAGATGTGTTAGAATGAAATTTGTGTCAAATCAGTTTTTAAATATGTATGGGAGATACGGCGTTGGTTTCTTCGAAAATGTCGGACAGTTGGACATGTGGTCAATTTCGATGGTTTTAGAAGTTCGGGGAAGGTATAATAGATATACCATCGGTTTCTTTGGCAAAGTGTCAGAGTAGAATACATAGCAAGTGCAACGCTGAATACGGTGAACGTTGAATATGGGGGAAAGTTGAATACTGGAAAAGTGGAATACGGGGGAAATGAAATACGGGGGAAGTGAAATACGGGGGAAGTGGAATACGGGGGAAGTGGAATACGGGGGAAGTGGAATACGAGAAAGGTGGTATACTGGGGAAGTGGAGTAATTTTGTCACAAAGAAAGTATTTTGATTTATAGTGCCTTTTGCACCCACTTCGATTTTAGTATACTAGTATATACTACTTTAGTATATTACTGCTAATAGTTATATCAACGAAGTGAGATAACGACCTTCAACATTACGCATTTAAAACGAAAAATTATTTGCTTCTGCCCTCTGAATAGACAACAAGCGAAAATGATAAAGCCTGCGTAACCCCTAGGGGCGGGGGTTTCAACTAGTTTGATGAAATAAATAAATAAAATAAACATGATTTAGTTGAATTTTGAAGGGCAGCTAGAAAATTTTTAAAGTCAGACTAGAAATCAGGTCCAAAATCTTATCTTATCTTATCTTATCTCGTCTAGTGCATGAAACTACTGGATCTTGAATCCGAAGTACGCAGCCTTCAAAAAGTTGCAACAAGTGGGAGACTGCATTTACGGCTAGGAAGCCTGGGATCAAAAAATGATGTAAGGCAATGTTAAAGCCAATAGCAATTTGGAATTATTGGGAAAATAATTTTCAATTAGTCACAAGGCTGCGTACTTTATCATGGTTCGACGGCACACAGTAGGCAGCCTGGTGCCAAAAATTTAAGCATATCACTATGACGGCATTGACGAATGATTCGCAACGCATCAATTTTTATCTTGGCACCAACAACTGATATCAATTGTGTTGACGCTTACAGCTGTGAAACGCAAAAAAAAATTTTTTGGATGTTTTAATTTTTGATTAAAAAAATGCGTCACAAATGCCCACCAATGTAATAATTTTTCTACGCTTTCAGCATTCCAAAAAAAAATTTTGCATTTCAAAACTGTAAGCGTCACCTCAATTGATATCAGTTGTCTTGGAAGAAGGGACGAGGACTAGTTTTGGAAGAAAAAAGGAAACAAATTTTGGAGAAAAAATTTTGGAGAAAAAAATTTTCGGCGAAAAAAAACTTTTCAGCGAAAAAAAAATTTCGGCGAAAAAAAATTTCGGCGAAAAAAAGTTTCGGTCAAAAAAAAATATTCTGGGGCGAAAAAAAAAATTCAGCGAAAAAAAAATCCAGCGAAAAAAATTTTCGTCGAAAAAAATTTTCCTTTGACACGAAACATCTATCTTCAACAAAAAAAAAAATCAATTTTCCCCCTAAATCCGTCCCATATCACAGTCGGCCATTTTGTTGGTCACCGTGACACACTACACACTCAACCTTATAACTTTTCCTTTGATACCAAACATCTATCTCCAACCCAAAGAAAAATGTAAAAAAAAATTTAATTTTCCCTTAGTCCGTCTTATACCAACGTCTGCCATTTTGTTGGTCACCCTGACACATTACACACCCAACCCAACAACTTTTTCTTTGACTCCAAACATCTGTCTCCAACCCAAAAAAAAATTTAATTTTCCCCCTAAGTCCGTCCCATACCACCGTCGGCAATTTTGATGGTTACCCTGACACACTACACACCCAACCCATCAACTTTTCCTTTGACAGCAAACATCTATCTCTATCATAACACAGTCCAAAATTTTGCTCATATTTGACCCATACTTTGAATACACTCTCACACACACACACATACGACACATTCTTTTATATGGGCTTTATATGGCGCCTTCTAAGAGTCCTGGCGCCCAAACGAGGCCGATACCCCCCCCCCCTCTTTTTAAATTCTCATATGGCCTAGAATACCACCCGAAGGTCTATGCAAATTTTCAAGAAAAGTTATCGAGCTGTTTTCGAGCACGAACCAAAAAAGTCGGTTTTCATACAAATGGCTCTGGAACTAACTAACTAACCCAATAACTAACTAACCCACTAACTAACTAACCCACTAGCTAACTGACACACTAACTAACTAACACACTAACTAACTAACACACTAACTAACTAACACACTAACTAACTAACGTAGGATGTTTCCATTAACTTTGGCTTCTATGAAATAGCACATTTTGTATGGAAAATGACGATTTTCTAAGGGTCGTATCATCACTCCCAATTGTAGAAGTTGATTTTTACCGAGATTTGAATATTTTTCCCTAAAACACTGAAACACGTGTTCTCTAAAATTTTATTCTCTACAATCTTGCTTTTGGAAGCAACTTTCTAACTGCCATAGTTTTGGAGGTACGATCACCCCTCCCAATTCTAGAAGTGGCTAAATCACGAGATTAGGTTTTTTTTTCCTCAAACCCTCAAACATGTATTCTCTAAACTTTTATTCTCTACAACTTTGCCTTTGGAAGCAACTTTCTAAATCTCATAGTTCAAGAAATATGGGTCATCCCTCTCAATACTACCCTAAGGATTGGGCCATATTTTCCCAAAACCCTGAAAAAAAATTGTTCTCTAAAATTTTATTGTCTAAAACTTTACCTTTACCTCCCGTGGATTGTGGGATATTTCCCCAAAACGGCGAGACAAGTGTTTTCTAGAATTTTATTGTCTACAACTTCGCCTTTGGAAGCAACTTTCTAACTCTCATAGTTCATCCCTCCAAATTCTAGAAGTCGCCATCAGGATTAGGCCATTTTTCCTCAAAATCCTGAAACATGTGTTCTCTAGGATTTTGTTCTTTACAACTTTGCCCTGTGCTTTCGTATACGGCCAAGATACTCAATTTCGTCCATTCCACTGGTTCCTATGCCCAGAACACTGACCCGATTTCTACTTAAATCATTTTTCCACTTTTGTGAGATCAAATGCTTTCACTTGACAATAATCAATTTTGGTGCTATGCTTGCTGAGTTATTCGCGAAAAAGTTTCACCGACTCTCGAAAATCCATGTCCGACCTCCGCTTCTTCGACCACATCTCCGAAACTACTCGACCGAGTTTACTCATCTTCGAACTTGAATCATGGGAGGCATGTACCTTTCAAGGAAAAAAGGTGAAGCTGATCGGTTGAGCCGTTTGGAAAATAAAGTGGAGACGGACGGACAGACGGACATTTTTAGACCCGTACGAAGAACGAAGTTCTTCGAAAAAGGGACTTATGCGTTTACCGCGACAATTGTAACCACCCCAATTTCGACCTAGGAGTAGGTAGGGAGTATCGATCCTGGTGCTTAGATGACGAAACAACAATAAAAACGTTGTCCGTCCGTCCGTCTGTAACCGCGATAACTTGAGTAAAACTCAACCGATTTTCAAAATCTTTTTTTTTTCCTGAAAGGTAATAAAAGGAAATATCTTTTATGGGATTGAATCTGGGCACTGTCCGCCCAAGGGCCGCCGAGCTAGCTTCGTTTAAGTGGTTTTTGGTCTTTTGTACATAACTCGATTCCGATTTTGATAAATTTTTTTTGTTTGAAAGATCTGGGCATGACCGACAATTTATAGAAGAAACTTTTTTAAATTTGAGTCTTTGGAATTAGCTAGGGTACTAAAAACGAGTCTCTCCTAGGGCAGTGTTTTTTGTACATAACTCGAGGAAATCGTTTTCGATTTTCATAATTTTTTTTTGTCCAGATCTTTGAGGACACGGCCGACAATTTACGGAAGGCCCTTTTTTACATTTGAGTCTTTGGATTTAGCTAGGGCACTAGAACCGAGTCTATGCTAGGACCATACGTTTTTTTTGTACATAGCTCGAGTAAATCTTTTCCGATCGTCATAAAGTTTTTTTTTTCTTTGAATGATCTGGGCATAGCCGACAATTTATGGAAGAAGCTTTTTAAATTTGAGTCCTTGGACTTAGCTAGGGCACTAAGAACGAGTGAACGAGTCTATGCTATGGCCCTACGTGTTTTATGTACATAACTCGAGTAAATCTTTTCCGATTTTCATTATTGTTTTTTTAATCGACAGGTTTATGAAAGCCCTAGTATTTGTAGAATTTTTTTTTTTGAGATTGTGCCCTAGGATATAGCTAGGGAACTAAAAACGAGTCTCTGCTAGCGCTCTACATTTTTTTTACACATAACTCGAGTAAATCTCTTCCGTTTTTTAAATTTTGTTTGATTGAAAGGTAAAGGACTGTCTCCCGTTTTATGGCAGAAAATTTTTTGATTACAAACGCTTGGACTAAGTCAGGACCCTAAAAATGAGTTTCTACTAGGCTCAACGTGTTTGCTTACATAAATTGGATAAATCCTTACTGATTTTGTTGATTCTTTTTCTATTTGAGAGGTAATCGAGTACCGAAATATATTCAAAAATTTTGGACCCGATGCCTGTGGTTAGGGCTGAAGTGGGCCTAATTTTTTTGCTATGTTGCAGAGCAAATTGAGGGAAACATTTTGTATATGCAAGTATGTGTCCGAGGCATTTCCGTATGGCCCTAGGTCGGTCCTAGACAAAAAAATGGTTATTTCCTATGTTGTAGAAAAAATTGAGATGAACATTTTTTTCTATTTGTGGGTCAATCTTGTACTTTCGGAAGGCCTTTCTTACACCGTTTCTATTAGCAGAGTCCGCATATCCAGATTAAGGAAAATATCCCAACGTAATAAAACACGTCTTTATTAGTCAGTAGATTTTCACAGAATAAAATTTAGTTTTTAATGAATAGAAATTAGGTGCTTTTGTTTTATCAAAAAATCATTATCATTGAATACTCGATCTTCAACAGTTTCTTCGGACGGGTTTTTCAATATTGCCCTCTCGGCAATTTCCAATACAATTTAATGTGGACGTAATTTCATACACTTAAGAGTTAATGCAATATTTTGTTTTTCCTAAGTTGCCTTCAAAGTGAAATTGTATAGAAACGAAAGCATACGCAGTAGGGTTGGCCGATTTGACACATTTTTTTTATTGCGAAGAGGACAGCCTGGATACGATTCCAGGAGTCGAAAAAATAATTTTGATGCTTTTGGTTTGTTTCTAAATTCGATTTCCAGCTTGCACACTCAAATTTTCTGAAGAAAGGTCGATTTTCTTAACATTCCTCTTTTTCAGAACATTATTTGTCGAAAATATTTTGAGAATATTTGAGATTATGGTTGGAATCCACTCTTTAGGGTTGAGAGAAGATATTTCAATCGATTTTCAGTTCAGGGAGGCTGAAAAAAAATTTTTTGTGAGCGAGAAGTTTGAAAAATGATAAATTTGATTTTTTTTTCGACTTTCAAGCCATGTCATCATAAGTAGCAGTCACACAAATTCTGACAAATGATAATATTCTCTTCAGGGAAGGAATAAGGATCTCAAAATTGCATTCATTACAAAAAAACAGCAACTTACTTTGACCATATGAGTCGGACCAATTACTATGAATTTCAGGGAAGGAATCGAGACAAAACTATTTTCTAATACTGTCTTTATTACGAAGTAAAAAATCA
>CM055403.1:90906177-90927047 GCA_029228625.1 Pseudolycoriella hygida
AGTCAAAAAGTTCCTGTATATATGTTCCTTAGTCTACGAAAAAATTTCTTGTGAATTTTTTGGCGTGTAAGACTTGCGTCACGGGCGCATTGCTACCGCACGCCCATGATTAAACGAAATTTTTCTACAATAAAATCAAAATCATTTAAAGAAACGACGTATCACATACAACGCATATAACTTTTGAAATTGCCTTTATTTAATACATTTTCGTATGGAGAAATTGAGAATTGCTTAGGGGTAAATGTCATTTTCTAGCCAAGCCCAATGTGATGGCAGCATCGGTGGTATACTTTTTTATTTATATTTTGTGTGTCCCAAATTTGTCTATATCGAGTTTATGGCCCTGTGAATTTGATATTATTGTGTACTATCGATTCGACTGATATCGCATTTAATACATAATACAAAGCCATACTCTCATACTTTCTTGATTTTCGTAATATTCGTTGATAACATTTTATATTCGAATTTATTGTAATTGGTTGTTATTGTGGATCCTTTCGATCTATTTCGGTATGCCTTTGTTATTGCTATATATGTATATGAAAAAAGAGATTTGTTGAACGAATCAATCTTGGAGGTATATCTACGGCGACCATTATTTACTCAACCCCCAACATACAAAAGTAAAATTACCATGCACCATCCAATAAATTATTCTTAGCACCGCACATAAAAAATGCTCTTTTTTGTTTTCCTACCACCCAAAGACAACGGAACTGAATCCGAACGTGCCTTCTTTATATTTCCATAAAAGCCATAAAACACATTAAATCCCATATAATAATCGAAATGTCACATTAGTTTGTAAAATATCGGATCCAGATTTCATGTACTTGTGTATCCATTTTTCGGGAATATCATACTTTATTATTATTTTATTTTTTTAAGAATGTGTTACTCTGTATAATGTGCTGCGATGGTACAAATGAAATAGAATAAAGGAATTTTCGCTTTCAACAGGGAAGAAACATTGTGTCCAGAAATGTTACATTGCTAAAAAATGGTTGTCAGAGTTTGCTTAGAACCCCTGGGGATAATTCAAACTATTCATGGAAGACATTTATATTCAGCATAAGAACTCTGAAATATGTCACCACAAAATGTGTTTTTGTACGAAATGGTTATGTACAAAAGCTGTTTGGATAAGCGAAGAAATGTTTTCTTTCTTTTATCAACTCGAATAACGTTTATGGGGGTGACGCATTTTAAAAATGGTATAAATTTAAGTTAAGCTTCCATTGAAAAGAAAGTTAAATTTTTTGTCAAATGTATAATGTAGCCTAAGAATAACTAAGTAGTAAGTTGGAAGAAAACTAACCTAAACTTCTATTGTAATAAGATACGTCGAATTTTTGCTAATAAATGAAAAGCGGTGTCATTTTTAATGAGAATAAATTAAAAGCTACAAATTCTCAGATGCTGCAGTTATTACTAGCTGGAGTCGTTGTTACTGTAATGGGTGGGAAAGTTAACATTAAGAAGCAACCTAATGAAATTTACAATAAGGTAATTTCTCTGTTTTTTTTTTATATATTTTACATACTTTTGTTATCTAATATCTTCTTAATTTCCATTACAATGTGTTATGCCTAAGTTATGTATTTTTTATTCCGTTTTGTCGATATTTACGATAAACACTTCATCCGGAGGTCCGAAGGTCCGAAAAGCCACAGTGATGATATTTTGTATTTTTTGGCTGTCCTTTGAAATGCCATCATTATTCACAGATTAAGATCGGCATCGGCAGTCTCAAATCAGCAAGCGACTGAAGATGACCTAGTGCGAGTCGGCTTAGTTTTTTGCTAAGTTGTAGACAAAATTCAGGAGAACATTTTTCTCTATTTGGAGGTCAATTTTGTGCGTTCGGAGAATTTTTTTACACCGTTACTTCGGACGGGTTTTTCAATATTGTCCTACGGGCAATTTCCAATACAGTCTAATGTGAACGCAATATTGACTTAAATACGTTCCAGTCTTTTCGTAACATCAACTTTGTTTGCCGCATCTATTCTGATACGTACGGGTCCCTTCATATGTTTTTATTGTTGATTCGTCATCTAAGGACCACGATCGCGCATAAGGCCCCTTATAAGAATAATTCTAGTTGATGGACTTCATAAAATAAAATTCGTCCTTTTCCACAACATAGATAGATAGATACATTTATTATAAGTTTCACAATTAAATATTTTTTTTTATTGCATACACGTTGAGTAAGCCATGCATTAAACACTCCTGTATATAAAGACTAAGTCGTACATTATTGTGAAAATTATTGTTCTAGATGAATAATTTTTTATTATAGTTCTAGATGCACAATTTTTTAATTTGAGGAACAAATAAAGAAAAAAACACATGCCTCTGCGAGTCTCGAACCGACGACAAGCGGTTCACTAGTCAAGCATTTATTCCACCGATCCACTTCTGCTTGTATACATTTTCAATTTAATTTCGTAATGTAGCGTTTGTTCATGGCTGTGTTATATATAAAAAAATCGCGACTGAAACAACGCTTGCTATGTTTTGCTATATTGAGTGAACATTTATAAAGCCAAGAATGGAATTTAGTTTATTTTATTTAAATAATTTGAAGTAAAAATACGCAACATAAATTAACATCAAGTTTGCTGTTTGCCGTTTTGCTCATGCATTTAAATGTGCTCTCGCGATATACGATCAAATTAATTTAGTATTTACTTAGTCGTGTAATACTAGCATCATGCGTATTGTGTCGCATTTACTCATGTATATGTTTAGTATATAGGATCAATGGCAATGTGCGACAAACGTGCATTTATCAATGGAAATAAAATGTAATGTGAATTGAAGGAGGAATAATTAGTTGAACTGGAATTTAAAAAGACACAAAGGGGATGTAGTTTTGTGAGAAATAATTTGCGTATGCGATAAACGATAAGTAAAAAAAAAATTAGTCAGCCGTAATTGAATCCACGATTGTGAAATAAAAAAACTATTAACAGAGCTACACCCTAACAAGCACGGCCGTTTTGCTTACAGATTACAGATTACAGATTACAGATTACAGATTACATGTGTTTTCGTTTATGCAATAAAATATCGTATTGTCTTGTATGCCAGAGTCTCGCATTATTGATATGTATTTATTGTATAAAACTCGCTCACTACGTTCGCTCGTTATATACAATAAATACATATCAATAATGCTCGACTTAGGCATACAAGACAATAAAATACTATTAAATTCTAATTCATCACTTATTTTTTTTTATTTATTTGTTTGTTTATTTATTTTATTTATTTATTTATTTATTTATTTTATTTATTTATTTACTTATTTCTTTGTCCATAGTTATTACTTTATTTCAATTTATTAACTTTTTCTTTTATTTTTTAACAAGCATTTTTAATTTTACTTTATTTTTATTTATCTGTATATTTATTTATTTTTTTTTTTCATTCTTCAAATCTCAACGTTCGCCTTCACATATTCGATCAGTGACTTTTTGAATCTAAAAATATTTGTCTCATTTTCAATGTCTTTTGGCAAAGTATTAAAAGCACTGAGCGCCTTGACCATCATTGTATTTCCAGTAGAAGCTTTGTTGTTCTGAAGTGACTTTCGTTACGTAAATGATACTTATGGGCATCTCCAACAAATGTCGCCAGTTCACATATTTTCTTTGGGAGAAGTCCGTGCTTCAGCTTGAATGTTCGCTTCATCGTTAAATAAAAAACAGTTTGTCCGATGCTCAGCCAAACCAACCGTTCCAGCATTGAGGCGATACTTGTATCCTTTGCACATCGTAGAACTATTTGCATTGCTTTATTTTGTTGTTTCTGCATCTTTTGTAAATCAATCTTGTTTACCGTGAATAGGATGGATGGGCAATATTCAAAATGAGGTGACACTATAGTTTTATACATCGTTACTCTGGCTTGGAAAGTGAGGTGTCTGCTTACCATTGCCATGAAACCAATCTTCTTCGCTGCTTTCTTGACTATGTAATCCACGTGACCATTTGTCTTCAGGCCCTTGATGACCATTCCAAGGCTCTTAACTTCTTCAACCCGTTTTATATATTGACCATCAATTATCACATTTTCGATAGGTTTATTATGCGCTTCGCTGTTTATGATTGTGTACTTCGATTTTTGGAGATTCAATTTCATTTGATTTAAATTCAACCATTTATTCACTCTTTCCAGGTCTTCATTCAACTTTTTAAAACTTTCGTTCAAGTCTGTACATGACAAGTAAATTGTAAGGATAGAAACATGTCTGCTATAAAAGCGACGAAGCTATGCCACATTTCTAAATTAACGCTAAATTTTGATCTATTTCTGAGAAAATCGCCCGAAATATTTTAAGATATTGTTTGTTGGAAAAGCAGCGCCACAGGCCATGAACCTAAGAGAAGAATAAAACAGGGGGATCGAGGGGCGGCAGCTCCCGCAAAGTGTGATATGGAGGAAATATCTGCCCTTGAGGGGTCTAAATTGCAGAATCCCATAGACTTAAGGGCGACTTTATGGCGGAATCAAAGCTCCGGAGGGGCAGATCCATCCATACAAACACATGAGAGATATGTTAATGAAAATTAAATTGCTACAAAATTCGGATGCTCCAAAATCGGGATGCTCCAAAATCGGGATGCCTCAAAATCCGGACGATGCTTATAATGCGAAATCATCCGGATTACAAAATCTTCCAGAATTTTTTGTCCGGATTTTCAGTGTCCGCATTTGTATTTTCCGGATTTTTTGTCGGGATTTTGAGTGTCGGGATTTTGTGCTTCCAGATTTTGAGGGTGAACCCTTTATACTCTTATGTATGGATGTGTGCTTATTCTACCACGTTCTCTGTATTCAACTCACTTTACAGAACAAACATAACCAAAGACCCGGTGTTTCCTAACAAAGAAAGCATATTTAAAGAATGTGAGTAATATTTCGTTAACAAAATTTTGTGAATCTCTGTTCTGACAACTGCGTTGGCCATGTTTGAAACCCTTTGACGAAAAACCACTGTGAAAAAAGTTTCACAGACCCTCGAAAAACCACGTTTTTAGACACTTCTTCTCCGGAACTATTTAACCCATTTGGTTCATCTTTGAACTGGAATCATGAAGGGAAGTATGGGATAATTGGTGCAGTCGATTGCTCGATTTTACAAAAACATTTTGCAAAAATTCACAAAAGTCCACAAAAATTCGTAAAAATACACGAAATTCGCAAAAATTCACAAAACTCGCAAAACTCAGAAAATTCGCAAAAGGTCACAAAATTCACTACAACAACATAATAGGCCGTGAGTAGGTCCAACACACGCTACTACACTACACGACATTTGGCGGTTTTTCATGCATATTCCTCTAATTATGAGGTTTTCTGTGCATTATTCTAGAGAGAAAAGAGCCCAACTTTTTTGTCCATGTGGACAATTATGGGCCTTGTGGTTGGTCCTAAGGTTGACCACAGCCAAAAAAATTTCTTTGCTGTGGAGTAAATTGAGGGGAACTTTTTTGTCTATTTTGAAAAGTTTAAAAAAATTAAAAAGGCAATAAATTTAATTTTATGGGAGTAAAATTTTAATACAAAAGCAGTAAATTTAATAAAGTGGCAAAAAAAAATAATTTTCGGCAGTAGGAATAATTATGGGCAGTAAGTTTAATATTCTGGCAGTAAATTGTTATCATTTAATTAATTGTATTATAGGATTGTATGTACCGTCAATAAAAATAATTACTTTAGCAGTAAAATTAATCGTCACAACAACGTGGCTATGGACTTACCTAACATTTTTTAAAGCGCAGCATAATTCGCATTCGTAGTATTTCGTAAAAGGGATCATTAGTCTCTTACGTAACATTTCGTAAAAGTGATCATCAGTCGGCTACCTAAAATTTTTTCAAGCGCAACATAATTCGCATTCGTAACATTTCGTAAAAGGGATCATCAGTCGCTTACGTATCATTTCGTAAAAGGGATCATCAGTCGGTTACCTAACATTTTTTAAATATATTGCTTTTGGATTAAAATTTTACTGCCAAATTATTAAAATTACTTACCAGTTAAATACTAGCCTTTTTCATTATTGCCCTTTCGGCAATTTCTAATACAATTTAATGTCGACGTAATTTCATATACTCAAGAGGCAATTCAACATTTATTTAGATTGAGTTCGAGTTTTTTTTTTACAACATCTGTTCTCTTTGCGACATCTATCATCGTTGGCAGGCTAATAGATTTCTACGCTTCCTACCATCATGATGCGTACGGTACCTTGCATGTGTTTAATCTCTTGGTTTGCCAAATACTGCAAAACTTTGCAAAGTCATCTACACCTCAAGCCGAGTTGGGATATTCCTCGACTGTCATGTTTGACTTGTTTGGTTATGCGCTGTAGAAATTGCTGTCACTTAGTTTTCTTCAAAATTACAACAGGCCGCTAAGAATAACGCAGGAAAAGTAAATTTGAGAATTTACAAAAAACTGTATATTTTCTTGTTGGATTTCAAAAAGAAAAATCTAATTAACTTAGAAATGAGTGGTAACATCGTCAATAAAGAAGAAGAATTGATGTTAGAGGATCCAATCGGACATAGGTAAGTAATTTCTGAGATCTCTGTAAACAAAACTGTTGATGTGCACATGTTTATCATTTATATAATTTTTGGGTTAATTATTCAATGTCATTGATAAATACGATTAATCGGTACTCAATGCAGCACCGCTTTACGGGCTAGTGTTTGAAAAAGTGAAGAAATTCTATACACACACTCAGGTTGACGAGTGTTTTTGTTTTGACTTCATTAAAAACTGCATTTTTCAGCAGTAAGTATTGTAGATTGAATATTTCAATCTTTTCGTTTCTTTTCAGCAGATGTGTAGAAAAACGAATTTGTGCAACCGAATCAAGTTTATTTACGAAACAGAAATTTGATAGAAAACTTAGAATTTCAGGAATATTAGATTTCATCAATCAACAAACCCTTGTTAATCTCGCACTCTTTCCAAAAAATTACTTTTTTTAATCACGCTGGTATCCTAATTCAGATTCGGTTTGTCCAGTTGTTGCTGTTGAATTTAGGCTAACATTTATTCTAAATAACCTCTACAAAGGTAAAGTTTGACGCAGTCCGTGAATCTCCCTCCAAAATTAATGATATCGTTCGTAGTGACGCTTTCGAGGATAATACGCAAATACAATCTATTCTTTCAAATTACGTCGTGTTCAAAATTGTGTCACAAATGCCGGACCCACCAGCGCAATAATTTTTGAACATTTTCAATACACGCAAAAATCTAATTTACCTAAAACAAACTATACGCAAAAAGAAAGAAAAATCTTTTTGCAGTGTGAAAATTGAAAGTACAGAAAAATTATTTCGTCGTTGGATAAGATATTTGTGACGCAGGTTTTTGAGCGTATTATTCGCGAAAGCGTCACTTCGAACGACATCATTAATTTTGGAAGAAGCCTTACGGACTGCGTCACACTTTACCTTTTCGTATGCGATATCAGTCGTTTTGGAAGTTTTCTGTTGTTGTAACTAAAATTCATGTGAAATTTTCTATTTTTCCCCCAAAAGTGTTTCCTAAAAAATTTTTTTCTTAATGATTATATTGAACCCTGACGAAATTTCATATAATGAAACTATAATACAACAAGTTTCTGTGCGAAGTATAGTTATGTTTCGTGCGAAAAAAAAAAATCGTAAGCTGTGGAACCTATTTGCCTGTAAATTTTTTTGTTTCCATTTTGTACCTGCGATTTTTATTTTTTTTCATTAGTTTAGATTTATTTGAGAGCTTTAAAAAAAAGTCAACTAGAGATGTTTATCATCGATTAGCACGTGTTGGACACTTAGTTTTTCTTTAGTGTGTCATTTATTTCATTAACCGACACTACAATTCAACAGGAGTCTTGGCTTTCTGCAACATGCTTCTCCAACCGGACCTATCCGCAGCTAACGCCTCCCAGCTGGATACTTCCACAGTTTTTAAGTTGGCAAGATGGTCATACAACTCGAACAATTCGATAGCGTAGTGGTTAACATGTCTGCTTGCTACTATGAGATCGAGTTGCCAGTGCGTTGGTTCGAAACTCAGCCGCAGACAGATTTGTTCCGATTGTTAGATTTGTAAACAAAACAAAGCTGATTGAATCGGTTCAAGTCATGTGAAGTTGAGTGTAGCGCCATCGTACGGCTTACCGGTGAAAGGCATTGTTGGGAGGTGCCGGTATTCTACTCCTACTAGTTTCGTTCCTAGTTCATCTCATGGATGGCACTGGGTTTGTCGCACAGTTTACCACTGGCACAGTAAAAACTTTCCGGTAATGAAAGGATCTCAAATAGTAGAACCACAAGAAAAAAAGTAGCGAAACTAGTAAATAATGATCTAGCCCCTAACCCTTCATGGGTTGTTAAGGCAGATTATTATTATTATTATTAAGATGGTCATACCATCTGAATTTTGGACGCCCTGCACCTCTCTTGCCCTCCGGTCTGGTTTTAAGATTTTTTTTCGGAATACAATGATCTTCCATTCGTTGTACATGACCGAGCCAACGAAGACGGTTTATTTTGGTGTTTTGACTATGTCCGGCTCTCCATAAAGCTGGCTACGTTCATGATTGAATTTCATCCAAATATGTCCAGGTCGTCTGCGAAACATAGCAACTGACTGGACTTGGTGAAAATGGTGCCGCTGGAATCTATGTCCATGGTGCGCACTCTAACTTTGAAGTCGACGAACAAATGCTTTCAATGGTGTTTCAATGTTGTACCCCTTGCATTTCTCCAAGATCTGTCTGATATTAAACAGCTGGTCCGATGTTGAACGACCTACACGAAAACCACCTTGGTATTCACCTAAAGAGTTTTCCATGTATGGATGAAGGCGCTGGTAAAGAATATTTGCAAATATCTTGTAAGCAATATTCAGTAGAGCGATTCCTCGAAAATTGCCACACTCCATTTTGTCACCTTTTTTGTATATGGGACAAAGTCGAGGAGTTACCGGAAGAGTGGAAGACCAGTACTCTTCCGGTAACTACTCGACATTTCATATACGCGTGATATACGCGTGATTTCAGATACGCGTGCATCTCCATACATAGCGCGTTGCCGCAGTTCTTGAAAAGTTCGCAGGGTTGATTGTCTGTCCCTGGCGTTTTGAAATTTCGGAGCCTCGAAATTTCAGCTTCAACTCCTTGCATCGTTGGTTGCGCAGTATGAAATGACAGTTCGTTGTTTTCTTCGTTTCGGTTGAGCGGTGTGTTCGGGTTAATCAGAAGTACTCAGCCCATCTCGCAATGCAACTTTCTTCATCGGCAAAAATCTAGTTTAGGGAATCATAGATTTATGTTTTTTGAGGTGGCGCCGCCGGTAGGGAGAGGTCCTTTGATGAAAGTTCAAGAAGAATTGGGGCGCGGAAGCCCTTCCCCATATAATAATGTCTAAATGAAAATGTCCTTACATTTTTCTTTGGACCCCAATTACTCTACTTTCGAGGGTGATGGACACTCAACTAGGCCATATTCTGTAACAGCACACTAAGCCTAACATTGGGCAATGACAGATAGGAAAGATACAAAACCTCTGTAGACTAGTGTATTTTATTCACTAACTTTGGCTTTGGAAGCAACTTTCTGTCTTATTTCTAGAGTTATCTCTCTTAATTCTAGAAATGGTTATTGCCCAGGATGGTGGCATTTTTCCCTGAAGTCCTGAAACACTTGTTCTCTAAAATTTAATTCTCTGCAACTTTGCCTTTTTAACAGGAAATCTCAATATTGCATAGTTGAGCAAATATAGACGAAAAAACATCTGCTTTCGTATATGGCCGAGAAACTCAATTTTCTCCATTCCATTTGTCCCAGTGCCCAGTACCCTGAAAAGTATTCCCTTCGAAAAACCATATTATAGTAAGGCCTTTATTCTTCGTACGGGACCAAAAATGTCATTTTCAAATCTTGATATCTCTGCTCATTTCCATCGGATGATGAGTTTCTGCTCGTTTGAAAGCTACTGCGACGTATTTTTTTTCTTTTAAATAATGATTCGTAGAGTATGGCTCCTTGTCCAAAAGGTTTCTGTATGGCTTTTTTTGAGTTTGTGGGGACTGCGGCACGCCCTCCGCTACCGCTGCGGGCATGGTCTCACAGTTGCGTTTATTTTAGTTTCATATGAGTAGGACTAGTGTTTCTTTATTAAGAAGCGGTAGCTACTTTATGGTAATGCTCTGGCTGTCTGTCTGGATGTCTGTGTACGTTTTTTGGTAGCTGTCAAAGTGTCACACTGACAGCAGTCACTTTGACATTTGTTTTGTCAAGAAAATTACTCTACCCCTACTTTCTTATACCAACCTTCAATGGTTTATTAGTAATTTGTAACTGACTAAAGATACGTAGTGTACGTGTACGTGTACTTACACAAAATATTCGTGGTAATAACCTCAAAATTTCTATTCCAGTGACCTTTTGAAAGGAACCAAGTTCAGATTGCGTTCTGATTACCGAGAAACCAATGAAGAAAGCGAACTATTCCAGGAATTACTAGCTGGAGAAGATGAGTCTGATTTCAATATTGAAGATTTCATATCACCATGGAATAAACCGTTCGCCGAACTTACACCGTCAATGGATGAAATTGGCATGAACATTTATAAAAAAATTGTTAAACATCCAATTGACGATGAATCTATCATGGGAAGAAAATGTCGCGTGACTATATCATACAGTGCATTTATGGAACACGAAACTTGTCCTTTCGATTCAACCTTTATGAGCGGTTCGAGTCTTACATTTGTCACAGATGATGACACCGTATTGCTTGGTGTGGAGCTTGCGGTTAAGTCGATGGGACGCAAAGAAGAATCTCAATTTATCATACCATACCAACTACTTTATGGTGAATTGGGATGTGCTCCTCGTATAAAACCCAAGGCGGATGTTCTGTTTGTTATACAATTGATCAATTTCTCAGAAGTGGGTGATGAAGAAGCTACAGAAGTAGTGTCTGTTGAGGATAAAAGAAAATACAGTTACATGATCGATAAAATATTGGAAGTTAAAACGGGTGCGATTGACCACTTCCGGCGAGGAGCATATTTCAAGGCAGCAACAGCATTTAAACTGGCAATTGATAAATTGGAGCTGTGCAAACTAGCTGGCGAAGATGAAGAAACAGAGCAGAGAAATCATCTGATAAAATTATATTCGAATCTGATGACATGTTACAATAAAATGGATAGACCGAAAAAAGCTTGCACAGCTTTTAAAAATCTTAGTCGTTTGACAGAAACGGATAAAAAGCCAAAGGCTTTGTTCCAATACGGAAAAGCTATGATGGCTCTGGGTGAATATGACGCAGCCATTGTTGCTTTGAAGAAAGCACAACGTCTAAAGCCAGACGATTCAGAAATTGCCTCGCAATTGTGTATTCTGAATGAAAAGCACAGTAAGCACAAAGAAATGGAGTCGAAATTGTGGCGCAAAGCTATGGGAAATAGTGAACCGGTTTTTTCGGAGAAATCTCTCGAAGTTGACGAAAAATTCAAGAAGGTGGTGGAAGGCTTAGTTACAAGTTTTAAAAATAATCCAAAGCAGTCCAAAGAAAATGTTCCGGACGGTTTGAGTAAGGATGAAATAGAATTCATCGAAAATTTCGTTAAGGACTTTAATATGAAATTTGTCATATCGGAAGTTCAGGGCAAGAAAAGTTGCTACTTAACTAAAACAGCAAGTTTCTTGTAAAAGATGTTTGTAGCTTTATTGTATGACTGGTACTAATAAAAAAATTGATTTCATAAAAACTCCCATAGTAAAAGTTTTGTCAATTTTAACATGAACGATAGCGTAGCTTAATAGTACATTACGTATGTGCTTCCAAATTGGTTGTTTTGACTCGTAGGAAGGTTGCTGCATGAGCCGAAGGTGTCCCAACCAAAAACGCGTCATTAGATGCAGATATACATGTAATGAGAAGTTTCCGGTGGGGGCTACATGTAATGAATAGCATGTAATGCATGACATGTAATGAATAATTTCTGTGGGGTGCACATATACATGTAATGACAAGTTTTCGGTGGGACAACGAGTAAAGCATCGTACTGAATACACGTGTATATAAGCGATTAAACTAACATTCGAAGCATAGCTGCTCGCGTGCGTATACACCGCTTCTATACACGTTTTGGCAGTAGTATACTAGTTGATGTAGGGCTTTAAAAAAAATGCATTTGATTCTGCAATGTGTCCGCTACTTCGTTTCCTTCGATATTGCTGCGACCTGGAACCCGAACTACAGGTCCTCTGGTGTTCCCGGACAGTTGTTTAACTCTTTCTCAAGTTGAAAATCTCAACTCCGAGTCAATTATCACAGCTTGCAGCAGCTTTTCAACGATTCCAGACTCATCAAAATCGGTTGGAAATTGGCTGATGTATCGAGGTTTGAAAATGAAATTTTTGTATGGAGAAACGATTTTTCTATTCTCATTATTTCTAAAACTTTTTTTCTGGTCTGTCGGTTTCTAAAGTCTATGTTCTATCTAATAATAATTTTCGATCTCGAGAACTAGACAGCCGATCTTCCTGAAATTTTAAGGGAACGTCAGTCTCGGCCCCAAATAAAAAATTTCATGTGCAAAATCATGGCATGGTCAATTTTGAGAATTTTTCACGTATTGCTCGGAGTTTTCGAATTTTGGCTCCGGAATGACAATAAAGAGTTGGTTTCTTCGGAAAAGTTTTAGAGTTTGGTCAGGAGAATTTGTTGAGATCTTAAGAAAATGGCTGCTAGCAGTCAAAGTGACGCCATCTTGAATTTTCCTAAGCAATAAGTTAGGTTTTCTTTGATTTTCGAATTTTAGCTTCGGAATGTCAATACTTAGAGAGTTGATGTCTTCTACAAAGTAATAGAGTTTGATCGGGAGAATTTTTCGGGATTTTCAGAAATCCGCCAAGATGGCGTACTTTTGTCAGGAATAAATTATGCTTCTTTACTTACTTACTTAACCGGCACTACAACCCATTAAGGGTCTTGGCCTTCTGCAACATGCTTCTCCAACCGGACCTATCCGCAACTAACGTCTCCCAGCTGGATACTCCCACAGTTTTTAAGTCGGCAAGAGCTGCGTCATACCATCTGGATTTTGGACACCCTGCACCTCTCTTGCCCTCCGGTCTGGCTTGAAGGATTTTTTTCGGAATACGATGATCTTCCATTCGTTGTACATGACCGAGCCAACGCAGTCGGGTATTTTGCTAGTTCTGTCTATGTCCGGCTCTCCATAAAGCTGACTAAGCTCATGATTGAATCGTCTGCGCCATCGGTTCTGCCTTTGATCGAATACTGGTCCAAATATTGTCCGCAGTAATTTTCTTTCGAACGTGTGCAGCGATTGTTCGTCTCTTTGTGTCAAGCACCCCGACTCCGAACCATACGTAACCACCGGTCTGATCACAGATTTGTATATTGCGCATTTTGAATTTCGGCTTACTGACTTGGACTTTAAGATTTTCAGAAGGCCGTAATAACTCCGGTTGCCCAGAATTACTCGTCTCTTAATTTCGTCCGCGATGTCGTTATTAGTGTTCAGCTCCGATCCAAGGTATACGAATTTTTTGACCATTTTGAATGTGTGTGTGTCGATCGTTACGGTTTCCCCTTGGTGTTGATTCGAAGGCGGGATGATCATATATTTCGTTTTTTCGTCATTAACTTTCAACCCAAGGTCGGTACCTTTCCTCTCCAAGGCCATAAACTTGTCTTTAACAACATCCATTTTTCGTCCAAGTATGTCCAGGTCGTCTACGAAACCTAGCAACTGACTGGACTTAGTGAAAATGGTGCCGCTGGAATCTATGTCCATGGTGCGCACAGCTGCTTCAAGGGTCAGGTTAAAAAGCAGCGTTGCGAGAGGATTTCCTTGACGAAGGCCTTCCCCTATGTTGAAAATCTCTGACAGTTGATTACGGATCCTTACTCGGCTATTAGCTCCGTTCAGTGTTAACTTGGTTAGCGAGATCAGTTTGTTGGAGATTCCAAATTCCTCCATTACTCTCCATAGCTTACTTCTTCTAACACTGTCATAGGCTGCCTTGTCAACGAACAAATGGTGTGTTTCAATGTTGTACTCCTTGCACTTCTCCAAGATCTGTCTGACATTAAAAAGCTGGTCCGATGTTGAACGACCTTCATGAAAACCACCTTGGTATTCACCTACAGAGTTTTCCATGTATGGATGAAGGCGCTGATAAAGAATATTTGCAAATATCTTGTAAGCAATATTCAATAGAGCAATTCCTCGAAAATTGCCACACTCCATTTTATCACCTTTTTCGTATATGGGACAAAGTATGCTGGTCTTCCACTCTTCCGGTAACTCCTCGACATTCCATATACGCGTGATGAGCTCGTGCATCTCCATATATAGCGCGTTGCCGCCGTTCTTGAAAAGTTCGCCGGGTAGATTGCCTGTCCCCGGGGCTTTGAAATTTCTGATTAAGCAGTTCTTTGAAGTACTCAGCCCATCTTGCAATGCACTTTTCCTCATCTGCTAAGACCAATCCATTCTTGTCCTTACACAGCAAAGGTTGTTGACTGTAACCATTTTTGGATTCGTTTACTTTCCCATAGAAGTTCCGAGTTTCCTTCGTATTGCCAAACTTTTCAATTTCGATCAAAATGTTCCTATCCTTCAGCCGTTTTTTGTTTCGGAACAGTTTTCGAGCGAAATTTCTCTTCGAACGGTACTCTGAATGGCCTGCTCGAGTGTATCGACTCAGAGTTTTTAGTCGAGCTGCATTTTTATTCTCCAGAGCTCGCTGGCATTCATTTTCGAACCAGTTATTTCTTTTATTTCCCGTTCTCGTTCCCAAAGTCTCTGCCGCGGCACTCTCTACATTCCGCCTGAATTGATTCCACGCATCGTCTATACTGTGTTGCTCGCTGACCATTTCTTCGATAATTTTTCTCTCCAAACTATTATTTGTGTTTGATGTCTTCGTTCTGCAGTTTTTCAACGTCCCACTTTTTCAATGCCTGTTGTCGGTTGTGTTGGACCGATATGCGAGACTTAACAACCACTTTAACCAAGTAGTGGTCAGAATCAACATTTGGTCCTCTACAGCTGCAGGATGTCATCCAATCCATCCATCTATCAAAACGTGATCAATCTGATCAACCATGTTTCTTGATGCTGCGAAATGAACTACCCGCGTACCGTTGTCGTTAGAGTTTTCATGGAGGCTGTATTTACCAATTGTGGGACGATAGGAGACTTCGCGACCTATCTTGGCATTCAGATCTCCACGCAGAATCTTAATGTCACGTTTCGGTGCTTGGACTGTCGTTACTCTTCCCACTGTAGTAGAACTTATACTCGCTACTGATCATGGTGTCCTTTCCAGGCCATCTCGTTTCTTGCACTGCCGTAATGTCAATTTTTGCTGCTCTTAGCGCACTTGATCTCAATCCTCCTGGCCGCAACAAAGATCTTACATTCCATGTTCCTAGTTTTAAATCATTGTCCTTTTTCCGTTGCTTGAGTCGTTGCCGTTTATCCTGTCCGATCCGAGGCTGTGTTGTTGAATTCATGACCGATCCATTTTTTCCGGTGTTTGGAGGTTTACCAAACGCCCAACCTACTTCAGTTTCCCCGATGACCCGTAGGCAAGTCATCAGGTAGTTCAGAGTTTAGCATAAAACTCCGAAGAGAATAGAGGTCCCGGGGACTACGACGTGAACGTAAAAAGAGCACTTGATAGTTAGACAGTTGCACGCCTGGCACATGGCACGGACTACCACACTCCACTCATATGCAATCAGGCGCTACCCTATCTAACTGCTCAACCCCCAATTATGCTTCTTTGGGTTTTCGAATTTTAGCTCCGGAATGAAAATACTTAGTTGGTTAATTCTTCAAAGTTATAGACTTTCGTCAGGCGAATTTTTTGGGATCTTACAATCTATTTTCCTTATAGGTGGTGATTAACCTACAAAAAAATTGTCGATTCCAAAGCTCAAAAGCTCAAAACTAGCTTCTTTACCTGCTAAATCGCAGAATACTTTATGATAAAATGCAGATTCTCTAAGGAGAATTTACCGATAATGCTGATATGTTGCAAAAAACAAATTGTAACTCAATTTTTTTTATAACATACTTAAAACTTTTAGTTTGAATATCCAAAATGAATTAGTTTTGTATTTAGTTAAAAGATTTTTAGGGGCTGTTCACAAATGACGTCACGCTCTAGGGCGAGGGGGGGAGTCTGGCAAAACGTGACGATATGTGACAGGGGGGAGGGGGGGAGTCTGGCAAAACGTGACGTCACGCCGCCAAAAATTTGAAATTTTTCGCTATTCGAAAAATTTTACGTTAAACTTTCATTGTAAGCCTCTCCCACATGTTTTTATTAACTTTATTGGCGTTATAATTACAAACAGCTGATTCAATTCATCTTGACATTCGACATATAGACAAACTCACCGAAATGCCTGAGTTCGATGGGATGATTAAGCACAAAGGCAGTATAAAACCCGTTTTCATTGCGATAGTGGACGGTGGTCCTGATGAAAACCCCAGATACGAGAAAGTAATCAGAGTCGCAATACATTACTTCAGCATGTTCGATTTGGATGCCCTGTTCGTAGCTACTAATGCTCCAGGAAGAAGTGCATTCAATCGTGTTGAGAGGCGCATGGCGCCGCTAAGCAAAGAACTGGCGGGTGTAATTTTGCCATATGATCATTACGGGAGCCATTTAAATGCAAAATTGGAAACGGTTGACGACGAGTTGGAGAAAAAGAATTTTCGTTATGCTGGCGACCGAAACATTAGCACAAATTTGGTCTGATATGGTGATCGATAAAAATCCAACAAGAGCCGAATACATTGATCCTGAATGTTCGGAGATCGATGCAGCAGCTTTAGTATCGAAGGACGCTGAATGGATAGGAAAACATGTACAAACTAGTCAGTACTGCCTCCAAATAGTCAAGTGTATGGACACAAAGTGTTGTAATAGGCCAAGAAGCAGCTTGTTCAAAGTGATGGGAAACAGTAGGGGCTTTATGCCACCACCAGTACCAATCGAACAAACC
Source organism: Pseudolycoriella hygida (assembly GCA_029228625.1). Lineage (NCBI taxonomy): Eukaryota > Metazoa > Arthropoda > Insecta > Diptera > Sciaridae > Pseudolycoriella > Pseudolycoriella hygida. The sequence continues at coordinate 90,923,277 of CM055403.1, forward strand.
GAAGAAAAAATGCTGCGACATCACCCTCCGAAAAAAACCAGCATTTTGCTTCCCTGTTTCTGCTGAACTCCTTACACGTGAAAAGTATGCTTCCCAGTCATTTTCAATCATTTACGACTGTTCCTTATGACATATATTGCCCTTCGGTACAAAAGTCATTACGCGACCGAGTATGCGATAAATGCAGCAAATATTTTGCAACTTTGGTTCTGTTAAAAGAACACATGAAAGGTGTACACAGGCAAACTCCTGCCTTCAAAAAGGTTCGCCCTACACGTGTAGCTGCCCATCGTCCAAACGAACTACTCACCATAATAAACAACTGTGAAAGCGAAGACGCTGAGTGGAATCGAATTGAAGACGTAGAAGATGGGACTGAATGCCTGATAAACATAGTAGCTAAGGAGCGAGCTATAGACATGAAAAAAAATTGTACGATCGCATTCGATAAATACATGAAACCCGTTTGGAAAGACGACTGAAAAATGTTTCGTTTTCTTTATTAAAGTTTTCTATGGCGGGGGGGGGGTGTTTCAAACGTGACGTCATTTTTAGGGGGGGTTGTCCAAATGTGACGCGCCGTGACAGGGGGAGGGGGGATGTCAAAAATCCCGAAAAAAAGCGTGACGTCATTTGTGAACAGCCCCTTAGTGAATTATTTGCAATGCCGATAAGTTCTTCATGTAAAATCTGTAATTTATCATAAAAAGAATCACGCCACCTATTAGTACATGTATGAAGTATTCCACCACCTATAGTTATGGACGAAAAGAGTTGAACATGTTAAGTTCATTTTTTGGGCTTAATTCCTCATACGTTTTCAATAGGAAGCCATGCTGGCTACTTTTTAAGATGTGACCTGGGAATCCGTCACAAACAAATATTTATCTCATCTTAATATAAAAAAGTAGCAATCATGACTACCCTATGTTTAAGACAAAAATTGTGAGCCTATTTTTTCATGGGAATGAAAGAATCTGATATCCGCTATTGAAAGTAAAAGCTCCGAATGCTCTTTCTATTGTATTATGGTGTAAACTAGTGATGTAAACGGTGTGGTAATGCAGTTTATGGCCCAATCGTTTAACAAACCTTGTATACTCTTCTTTTTTGAGTTGGGCACTAAAATCTGATAAATTCTATCCGAGTTTTCTTAATTCTTTTTCTATTTCAGAGGTAATCGATAGCCTACCAGTATTCAAGAAAAAATTGGTGGCGGACCTGTCCTTGGAGCACTAAGGTGTGTGCCCAGCCCATGGAAGTGTAGGTCGAAGTTCTCTACTTAGGGCCAATTTTTTTTTTTTTACTTTTTTGGATTTTTATTTATTTTTTGAAAATATTTTGATAAACTTTTTTTTAACAATTTTTTTAATTTTTTTATTATGTTTGGATGTTTTGAAAGGCGGTCGAAAAAGTGGTCAAAAACGTGGTTTCGTGAAGATTTGTAAAATTTTTTAAACCCGTACGATTTCGATGCACTGTATTATTTTGTGTTTTGTGCAAAATTAGCAATTATAGGCGCCGATATGATAATAGTATATTATAATACAAGGGGTATATTCAAGTAATTATAGTCGAGGTTGGTAAAAGTTCGAGTGGCGTCAGCGCCGAGAATTTTTACCCACCGACACTATAATTACGCGATTGCTCCCCTTGTATTATACGATAGTTTATCACACTTGATCCTATAATTCCCAATTATGCACAAAACATGACAACAAAATTAACATAAATCAAAAATTTCGTATAAAAACACTCATCGAATTTGTTGCACAAAATGTCGTCTAGATTGATTTTTCGATTTAGTATGCGGTTGTCATAACAACACACGTTTTATTCTCATTTTTTAAACAATCGGGTTATAATAGCGTCATTACAACCCTACTTTTAACAAGAAAGTCGACTATAATAGGCCAATTATAGCCCTATTATTGGGGTAATAATTGGCTTATTATAGGCTCGAATGTGATAAAATGTCGTATAACACAAGGGTTATATCGCGCAATTATAGTCTCGGTAGGTAAAATTTCACGGGGCTGACGCCCCTCGAAATTTTACCAACCTCGACTATAATTACACGATTATACCCAAAGTGTTATAATATACTATTGTTAGGCGTTGTCAGCATTTTTCAAGCATACAATATTATTGTTCATTGGATGATATTATTGTGTAACGGACAATATTATCGTCGACTGAATGATATTTTTGTTTAATGGACAATACTATCGTCCACTGGATCATATTATTGTCTATTGGACAATATTATCGTCCACTGAATAATTATTGTCTAATCCTAGACCTCGTGTTTTACAGCAATCATAATAACGTCAAAGCCTTAATGATGTCTCTATGAGTCGAATTGATTTGTATCGATATAGTTATTTCAGTAGACTTAGTGAAAAGAATCGAAAATACTGGAAGTGAGGAATCACAAAGTGAATTTAACTTCAAAAAGGCGATAAAACTGGCCCAAGTAACCATTTTCATTCTATTGACTGGAATCAACTGATGTCAAACGTTTCTGACGTTGATGATATAGTGAACGTTTTTTACGACACTTTGTTGGACGCATTAGAGAAATTCATTCCGCTCAAAAAGAAAATGGTTATTAAGGTTTGCGCAATCTAAAAAACAGAACAAGCAAAGTTCTCAAGCGATTTAAAAATGAAACAAACCCAGACGAAAAACTAAAACTAGAAATGAAATTTTTGTCCATAAGTAATAAATTTAACTCCTTGCGTGACTGAGCCTTCAACAAATATTTGTCTAACACCGAAGAAATGTTGACTTCCGATCCGTCAAAATTTTGGTATTACAGCCGGTTCATTTCTTTTTTACCTAGTTTATTGAAGAAATAGATGACAGCTTCACTTTCAAGCGTACCCAGCAAATTAAGTTATTCCCAAATCATAGATCTTTTGCGCTAAATTTGAATGCGCGATAGAAATTTAAAATTTTTCGGGGAGTTGAGGGAAACGTGAACATTGCAAATAAAAATTTGATTTTACCAGAAACCACAATAATAGGATGAAAGTTGGTATTTTATTTAATTGATGCAAAAGTTATTGTGCATCTCAAAATAAGTGATGATTGAAACACCTTCACTGGTTTGCGACGTGTGCAATCAATCTTTTGACACTAAGCGAGGACTGGCTGTCCACCGCAGCGGTAATGCGAAAGAAGCTGCCGGCCGAATAAGAGGAAGACTGAACGGAACAACTGGAACAACGCCAAAGGATGACACCAGAACCAACAAATCAGCGTTGGATTCTGAATGTGAAAAGTTTGTAAATTCTTTCGAAAATTTTCAAAACTGCGAAACTTTCAATGCGTCTGCGAAGCAACGTCATCAGCAAAAAAATCAAAAATTAACATCCGCTCAACAATCGCGGTCGTCGAATCCCCAAGGAACTGATGCTGAAGCAAAATAGAGACGGCGCGAAATTTCAGTATGATGTGGCAAAGTACTAGTATTATAACCAACGAAAGAAAGCGGTCAGAATGGTGATGGCAAATGGTAGCTCGAAGCAATGTAATATAAAAATGCATACAATGGAAAAGCATATTAGTGGTGTTTTTGAAAAACAAAACAATGACGTTCTTGAGTCGTACGAATAATACCGTAGAGATTTCGATGGGTAGGGAAACATCCAAACCAATTCAAGTGAACTGTGGTGTCCCACAGGGTGCCCCACTATCGCCGATCTTATTTAACATTGCCGTTGACTACATCTACGAAGAAATGTGTGATTCGCAGTATGCCTTCAA